>CM040402.1:150389-378206 GCA_022702515.1 Ilyophis sp. 1 JC-2022 | reverse complement strand
AAGCTGCGGATCTTTCAAAACGGTACCCGCCATCTTTGACTGTTTGTGTTATACAAGAAATACAAGCACGCTGTTCGCTTCGCCTCACTACTTTAATTGGAAAGGTAGGTATAAATTCATAATTTAGTAGGCTACTACACAACGTATAACTAAAGTATATGAACATTAAATGTCGATTTGCGCAGCCAAAATCATGTTTCCATGTAGCCTAAAATAACGTCAACCATGTAGCTAACGTCAACTTTACTTAAGTTTGTGGGAAAATGTGTTCGACTGTTTGGAAATGAACATCGAGGTCGGAATGAAGCCTTAGCTAATAAATTGAGTTAAAATGCATTAACGTTGTTTAATGGAAGTGTGTAACGTTATTCCACTTAAATATCTTAAAACATAGCGATGTATTGACAGGAAATTCTAATTAAAGTAAGGTTAGCTAGCATAAGCACATAATACCTTTGATAGTTAGCGTAGCTAGCTAAACTGATTTGAGTTTATCACAGATGTTGTATATTCTGTAACGTTAGCTCGCTTGTCACGTTTGTTCACCTTCACATTTGTTACACATTAACACTAACCATAATTCGTTATGCCGCGTTCCAGGCAACCCGTAACTCGTGTTTTTCCAACCTTCTACACGTGAAAAATGCATTGGAATGGCAGTCAAACCCGTAACTTCCCACCCGTGAACTCGTACCAGATCGATGTACTCCCAGTTGCGCTCTCTGACGTCACACAGCTCTCTAAACAAGATGGCAGCCCCCATAAGTACGGTTCTGGTGCACGGTAAGAAATCGACTAAAATAACTTTAGGGCAACGTAAAGTAAATTTGTACATTGTAATCACATAATACAAACGATTATGCACTACAATCTGCTATGTGTATGTAATGATGCCCAAATCTGTCGGGACAAGAGATAGCTGCTAGCTAGTGCCAGCTAGCTAGCGCTAGGGTAAACCTGAACTTGACCATGCAAACGGCGAAAAGTCGATGATGTCAATAAATACAATTATGTAACGTACGATTTCTTAGCATAGTGAAATTGGGCATACAATGTTTAGCTTGCCAGCCTGACTGCTGACAGCCTGACTGCTGACTGCTTGACTGCTGTCTGAAACCGCAGTCAAGGCCCGCCTCCGACACCCGTTTATATTGGCTGTATGGAAAAGGAATCTCAGTTTGCCTGGAACGCTACGAAGTCGTGACTCGTAACTTGAAGTCGTAACTTACGAGCTCAAAATCCTAAATGGAACGCTTAGATTACACAAGTCATGTCATAAGTAACCACACGTATGAATAATTTGGTGCTTGGAAATCGTTTTCGTGTTTTAGTCAGATTTACCATCCCCGGTTGTGCTGCCTGTCAGTAAGTACACTGATTTTCAGATTTAAATGGGATCACGACTACTAGCTTCCTAAACTGCCTCGCCAATTTCTCCGTGTTCTCCTTAAAGCAATCACGTAATTAATATAATCCTAAAAGTTTCCAACTTCTCATGAAGGAACGGCCCTATTATGGTAGCTAAACGTATGGGATAAGTCTTGTTTAAATGCCCCCCTTCCCTCCTTCCTCCCCCCTCAGCGAGATGGAGTCTCGCTTCGCCTACCTGTGCCAGAGGGACAACAGTGTGCCCATGCTTCGCATTAAGATGTCCCGGCGGCGCTCCAAAACTCAGAAGGAGAACCGGGACCTGGCTGTTAGTCGGTACCGAGGCCTGAACTGGCTGCCCGAACTGGGGGTCTTCGCGCTCGACGTTCCATTGTCAGCCAAACTGAACAAAAGTGAGCCTTTCAAAATATTGCCATACTTCTACAACTTGAATGTAGTTTCTGTTTGAGTTACGTTACATTACAGGTATTTAGCAGACGCTCTTATCTAGAGCGACTTACACAACTTTTTTTTAAACATATTATCCATTTATACATCTGGATATATACTGAAGCGATTCAGGTTAAGTACCTTGCTCAAAGGTACAACGGCAGTGTCTTACCTGGGAATCGAACCGGCAACCTTTCGGTTACAAGGCCAGTTCCTTAACCATTTAACACTGCCGCCTGAGTTAAATTCACTGTGGGGAAAAATGGCATCCAAGACAAGAATATGTTGTAGAGTTGTGTTGGGATGGCTTGAGACTTACGGTTTGCATTCAGTTTGGTCCTCTGCAGGGTGAAAGATTTGCTCCCCAATATGAGGGTGGGGTCCGTCACCCTTTTGTCTATTCACATCCTAATTCAGGGTTTCCGTGCTCATTTAAAATCATTTGAAAGTCATCAGGTTTTATCTTATAAATGAAATACTTGAAAGTGTTGTCTCTCATCCTCCACCAATCCGACCTCAACGTGGCAGTTGAGGAGAGAAAGAAGATGCTGGCGCGGTACAAGGAGGCCAAAGCGCTGCAGAAGGAAAAGGAGAGGAGGGTGAAAGAGAAGATGGGCGGAGTCTTTAAGGCGGGCGTGTACAAACCCCAGCCCCTCGCCCCGCTCCCGCAGGCACCAGCCAGGACCAAGGTGAGACAACGCCCCCCCCTGCCCTGGGGGTTTGACGTCTGTTAGGATTATGAAACCTGATGGCGTTTGTGTTGCTCAAAGGTTTGCCTGGCATTAATCCTCCTCTTCTAAACGGGGTGAGGTGATCCCGCTGGCAAATGAAAGAATCGCCATCACTCATCTTATGCTGCCAACTGCACAGCAGCTATGTGGCAATCTTTTAAGATTAAATGGCTACAGTATATCTAATGTAAGTAAAATGATAATTTAAGGATGTAGTCTAAGCTTAAGCACTCTGGATATTGCTGTTGAAGTTACATAGACTTTGCGTGATCTTTTGCCCCTCCGTCTAGGCGTGCATATTCGGTGACATTGCAAGAAAACGTGTCCGTATTGCTGCAAAATATGCAAATATGTTTTAGCAAAGACCAGTTGCTTAAAGATGGTGAAGCTTGAAACATTAAAAAAAATATATATAATAATAATAATAATCTGGGAGATTTTTTTTACTATCGCTCTTTAATTATTAAAACTCTAAAGGTAATCTTATTGTTACTGGTACCCATTGAATGTTATATCTGTGCTGCATGGCTGGAGACACGGCCGGATTAATAATTTTCTGTGCCCTGGGCAACAAGACTCAAGTGCCCCCCAACTCAGGCCCGCAGCAACCCACCCCCTACCAATACAACAATTGCAAAGTCGAATATATATTTTTTCTGTTTTTTTGTGTGTTTTTTTTACAATAAATCTGTCACAGAATTTATTGGAACCTGGCTACAGAGTAATCAATAAATATTTCAATGTAGCCAAGCAGTTATCTTTTGACTGCTACAGTGAAATAAGGCAGATACTGGTAGTAAGGGAAGACTCAACTTTAAACCAAAGATTATTTATAAAATGCTAAAATGTGAAATTATCATCATTTTTTGTGGCCCGCGAGAACTTAATTATCTGACGCGGAATCCGGCCCGCCACGTCATTTTATGCGGCCCGCGAGAATTTAAGTATCTGACGCATGTATCGACGTGGCTGGTTAACGGGGATTTACTTTTACGATATAACAAACGCAGACGCACACCCGCGGTACATACGTTAAATAAAACGTTAAATAAAAAGGCGATTGCACCCCCCCCCCGTCAACAATTACAATCGAGGTCCGCGAAAATCCCAAGTATGGTTATATTTATAGTCTTACAGTTACAACCGGCCCTTTGAGGGCAACCATAATGCTGATGTGGCCCGGGGTGAAAATGAGTTTGACACCACTGGTGTAGTGTGTATGGAACAAAAGTAAACCATTGGCGACACTTGCATGTAGCTCACAGTCAAGAGCATGTTTATTGTTTCAATTTAGGCTACTATTAGGCTATATCAACATTTTGCAGGTACACAGAAGAACAGGTGACCCTAACACACTGGACTGACTCCTTTACTTTTTTTTTTTTTTCCCCACAACGATTTTTATTGCTTTTATAATTTTTTACACATGGAATAACAAATGCAAAATGCTCTCCCTACAAACACCCTTACCGTCAACAAACCTTGGCTTAAATATAAAACAGTCATAGTAGAGAAGGACATTTACAATAATAATAATAATATAAAATACAATATATAATATACAACTGGTAATATACAGGCTGGTAGGTGTCTCACTGGCACTGCTAGCTTAACTTGTGCTAGCCTGGCTGCTACTAGCATTAACGTTAGCTGTTCCAACGGCCACAGGAGGGGTTTCAGTGTTGTCAACATCGCCTTTGCTCAGAGAGTTTGAAGTAAAAAATCTGGCTATTTTCGGTAGATGTTTCAAATCGTTGACTCTTCAATTCTTTTTCTCGTTTTATTTTATTTTTAGCGCTCCCGCTTAGCTGCTTCTCCATCACGCCACCAACTCCTTTCAGTTTTCAGAGCGTCACGTGCTCACATGTCAAGTCACTGCCGGGTCATAATGCTTAACGTTGTTACGAGTTTGACGTGATTTAAAATATTATTTGGATTGAATTTGTTGCAAAAAACGGCATAATATTCTGTATCATTATTATTATTATAAAAAAAATAATAATTAAATAAATAAACTTTTTTTTTTGTTTTTGTTTTTTGTAGTATTGTGCCCAGTGCCCCTCTCAGGTCCTGTGCCCTGGGCAAGTGCCCCGTTGCCCTAATGGTTAATCCGGCTGAGGCTGGAGAGGGGGTGCACGGCATTACACATGAATAGCATTCAGGCTAATAAGGGCAGGAGTATGCAAAACACTAAAGCCATTTTTTTGTGTGTTTGCAGAATGTCTGTAGTAATGTCTAGTTGTTTTTTTTTTTAAATCAAATTTTTTACATATGCTACTGAAAAAAAATAATGCATTGTGTAGAGTATTCTGGGGCAGGGGCGTCGTAGTGGGGGGACAAGTGGACCTGATCACACAGGGCCCCAAGGTGGGGAGGGGCCCCCAGAAGGCCCGTACTAAAGATTTTGCATTGGGAAGGGGGCCCAGAGAGACTGCATTTACACGGGGCCCAGAATGTCATGCTACGCCCCTGTTCTGGGGGCAATTGTAACAGGAGGCAATTTCAACACCATAAAATTGCACCAATCTGAAACAAGCTAGAGCTGTGATTCTCACATGTGCATTGATGTTCCCCCTCTGTGTGCCCAAAGACCAACTGATGCCCCATTCTGTTTTTTGTTTTTTTAACCCAGACTGTTTTTGTAGGTATGAAAAAAATCAAAGAATTATTGACCATTGTTCTTCTCTTGCTGTCTTGACCTTTTAGTTCTATGATTCAGTGATCTTAGTCAAGTTTCAATGATGTTGTTCCTATCCAGCAAGCTAGCTAGTTTCATGTGTTCTGGGTTGGGGGCAATTTTAACAAAAAGTGATACAATTGACCCCTGTTACAATTAACTCCAGAATACTCTACTCACTTGTTTTTTTAAACCTAGTTTAGTACACTTAAATTTTCAAGGCAAATGCTTTTCTTGTCCATTTTTATTCTTAAAAATGCTGTGGGCTTTTGTGTTTGGATTTAGGATTGATGACACCTTTTGAGTCTCTCCATAATAATTATGAACTGAAAGTTTTTGCAAAAGCAGTTTTTTGTTTTTGCTGGTTAAATTTCAGAGCAGATTAGCATTTGTTGTCATGTGAAATTAATTATTTTGCTTCCTGTAGTCCACCATCCACTGAACTGACCCTGCCAGCCCCTTGCAGAGAAAAAGTATGTTTCAGCACCCAGGAAAGGTTGGTAAATTTAAATGCAAACCTTCAGCCAAACACTACCTATTTGACACGTTCATCTCCTTTGTCTTATCTTGCATCTTTCCAAACATGACTTATGGATGTGTATATGCTGTGCAGCCAGAGGTTCTGCAAAAAGATTTTATATTTGCGAAATATGGAGCACCTTTCGATTTTCTAATAGATATTGAAATGATATTATCGCAATCTTTTTTCCATGATATTTGTATTGTGACGATTTGGTATCATGACAGCCACAATTTGCTCCCTTTGAAATAAACATTTATTCGTTTTTAGGAAGCACAGAAGCTTCCAATAAACTACATTGACTTGACCTCTGCCTGCACTCTGATACCTGAGACATCTCTGATAGATGTTAACTATTCCTGTTAAGAAACAAGACAAGAATCTGATTTTTATTCATAAGAGCCAAAAATGAATTACGGCATATCTCCAGCATAATGTGTTGTGACACGTAATGCCTAAGGCAGGGGTAGGCAACCCTGGTCCTGGAGAGCCGCAGGTTGCCTACCCCTGGCCTAAGGGAACGGTTTCTCCTTCCATTTTGATTATTATTCACATTTTCAGGAGCTGCTTTCCCCCTCTGTGCCCCGCCTTCCCTTCACCTTACCAGTCTTTCATTTCTGTTGCAAATTGGCGTCATTTGAAGGTGTCATATTTGCATAATGGGGGTTCGGTGTTGTGATCTCTGCTTTCCAGATGGCATCTGGCACGCAGTGCACTTCTGCTGTTTTAATACGTGTGTTCTTGTTTGATTTTCTCGGCTGATATCTTTTTGTTTTTTCTTTCTCTCCCAAGCGGAGCCTGCAGTCAAGCCAGTTAAGCCTCGAGCGGCCCTGAAACCGCAGTGCTGCTGTAGTCCTTATTAAGGAGTGACTCGGTAACTCAAGGTTTTTAATCAGCCTGTTTGTTTTCTTGCAGTTGCGAGGACGGCACGAGTGCAAGGAGTCAAAGCCACCAAAAAGCCGCAAACATTGCCTCCCCCTGGCAGGGGGAAGACTTCACCAGGTACTGCAGCGCAGGATGCTACTGTACGCACTAGGGATGTTAACAATTAATCGACTATCGATTAATTGCTAATAAGAATTTAATCGATAAGATTTCAAATGAAACAATTAACTGAACTGCGGTCTTGTTTCAACGGGAGTTTTTGTGTGAAATGTAATCATGGTTTAAGGTCTCCACGCGAGGGCGCCAAATTCAGCCTAGTGTAACGCTGCGTTCTCACAGCGAGCAACTGGTCGCTGAGTCGGTCAATTCTACGAGGCTGGGGGCGGGGCAAGAGCTTCCCGTTGTGTCATCCAAGTCAGTTCGTGCAGCTACAATTATTTGATACAGATAAACAACGGCAGTAGCCTAGCTACGTATAACAAAGATATATTTGCGATGCATCCTATTCTTTATAGTTATGTCATGACACTGATAATGATGTGTTCTCGCTAGCTAGCGATAGGCTAGCCTATATCTATCTTCGTCGCGAGCTACCGATCTTTATCTACTATCTACGCTAGATACATAGATAAATGTATGTATAAAACTGAACATGTATTTTTTGGCTCAATGTGATATTGGTAGAACAGCTACACATATCCTTTAAGGTTATGTTATACATTGAACAGGACGTGGCAGGCTTGGACCATTATTATTAGCTGCTACTCCATTGCTGCAATTTGAGTGAAATCGGGCAGAACAATTATTCACGAAATGGTTTCGTGTCGGTTGGGGAAATATCAAGTGTGGAACTCTGATTAGCTCTTACGGTCGATGGTCGCTCAATTGAAGTATAACTACTTCGTTAACTACCACCTGAAAAGCCTGCATCCAACCGTGCTGTCAGGGCAAAGTGGATCGCAACCTACCATCACCTCAGTGATAATAAACGGGCTGCGCACACGACTCGCTCCTGACCACGTAGCTTAAATGTTCTTGAATAAAAATACGTAGGTCTATCTAGTATGCATATGCGGAGCCTATTCAAAACATAATAGCCTATGATTTAAGTTGACTGTTCTAGGCTAGGTCTGCTAGTTTAACTGTCGCCTTTCAATTTCAAGAGAGATTATGTTAATGCTGCTCGCGCCTAGCGGAGCAACGGTTTCGCTTGCAACAGATGAGACGGAGCGCAATTTATTTTCTGTTGAAGTAGCCTATACACGCCTTCATATTCTATTTTTGTTACGCTACAATAATGCCTGTTTCTCAAATGTTACAATAAATCTGAGGAATGTAACATGCATTTTGTATTCTGTATATCATAAGCTATATTTAGCTTTTATGTTATCAATTAATCGACTATTGTTTGTTAAGGTTAACAACTATCGATTAAGGAAATTCCTTTAAATTTGCATCCCTAGTACGCACCCATGGGAGAAAATGGCCTTTTGCAGATGATGTGGCTGAATGCCCAGTGTTTAATTACACAATGACAGTCTAATTAGACCATGACAGTGTTTACGTGCACGCTAATAATTAGACTTTAATGTGATTAAGACAGTACACAAGGTCTAGACTAGAGGTCTGCATCCTTACCTGAGGCCGATGGCACCTAAAGGTATGCTGTGAATTTGTTAGGCGTCTGGCCTCTTACTTTAGCTCTGTAATGTCGTTGGTTGGATTGGGTACGGACCTATAGATCTTTTTCGTGTAAGGCTGTTTGCCTTGTGGGCGGCAATAATTATCCATATGATGTAGAGGTACAGCCAAAGAGGTACTCTGACATCACGATTGGGGCGGGGGCAGTGTGGGGAACAGACAGGAAAATCAACTGTTAGGGGCAGCACAAAGACTCTTTTCTACCAGTTTCTCCTGATTTATGTTATTATTTCAGAATTGTTGAAATAACAGAATGCATGAATAAGTTTAATTATAAGGTAGGCATACAAACACATTTACAGCTTTTAAAAAAAAAAAAAGAAGTGATCTAGGGGTTAGTTACCCTTTAAGCCAACTCTTCCTCCTACTCATGTCTGTGTGAGCCCAGCTTGCGAACCACGATGTGATGAGAAGTGGCCGCTGACATCACATGCTACGGAGGAGAGCACATGCTTGTATGTTCTCTGTCTATTGACCACCACTGCCTCAGTCAAGCCAACTTTTACCAGCAGGGGGCAGCAAATGCACATGCAATAACTTTCTGTTAGAATGTGTGCTGAATAATGGCTGGTTTACTTGGCCCATAGCGCTCCCAGCAGATCTTAAACCTGGTTGTGATGGACAGAACTTTTTTTATCTTATTTTGTAATTGTGTTTGTGTTGGTGATTTTTAATTTTTTTGCAGGCAAGGCTGAGCCACAGTCTCAGGCAATTGAGAATAAGGTGAGCCATTTCTTTCTCTCTCTCACTCACTCTCGCTCTCCATTCCCTCTACATCATACTTTTAATTGGTCCCATTATCAAATTTAAGAAAAAGAGGAGAATTTCTTGCAGTAGCAGGGTTTAATACATGATACTGGTATATTTTGAATATGGGGTGAGAAGAAAAAACATTAACGTTCTGTAATAAAGGCTTGGCTCTGGGGGAACGTTTCATAATATTTTAGCTCCTCAGTTAGAGGGACATAACTGTGCCTTTAAAGTCCAGGTGTGTCCAACCACAGCATGGAGCGTTTTAACTCGGTTTATTTTATTTTGAACCTGTAGCCTGATGCTACAGAAAGGGAGAAGGTTGAAAAAGGCGAGGTAAAGATTCAGACAAACCCGCCCCTCTGCTCTGCCGGCCCACCTGAAGGAGGAGAGGAACCGTCAAAGCCGTCCTCTTTTGCCCCCCAGGGGTTTGTGTTTGAGCCCCCTACTGGTTTGAGTTTGTTCCTGACTGCCCCACTGGACGACCCGTCTGCTGATGCTTTCCTCGCGCCCAGGTACCGGCTCGCCCCGAGTCTGTCCGTCTGTCTGTCGGTCATCTTCAACATGGTGCCATATCCTGTTCATAGCTGTCTTATATACCCTCTTCTCTCTCTGAACACCCCCCCCCCCATCTTCCTAAGCACTTGGCCCCTTTCTGTGACCCTCGTCTGTAACTGAATAGCTTTTATTTTGGATGCAGTTCATTGCAGTTAATTTGGATACAGTTATCATTTGTTAATTGTTCTCGCTCTCTAGCTCTCGTGGCTGGCACATTATAAATGTATTTATTTATAGTTGGTATTAGAGCTCCGGTGACTGTGGGTGGTTTCATTTGGTTCTTCTCTTCCTCAGCAGTGAAGAAGTGCCTGCTGTCGTGATCTCGGACCCTCCCCCTACCCTCCAGCCCTGTCCCGAACCCCCGTGCCCCTCTCTTCCCCCTACCTCCCAGTCCTGTCCCGAACCTGCATGCCCCTCTCCAACCCTCCAGCCCTGTCCCGAACCCGCGTGCCCCACTCTTCCCCCTACCTCCCAGTCCTGTCCCGAACCCGCGTGCCCCACTCTTCCCCCTACCTCCCAGCCCTGTCCGGAATCCGCGTGCCCCTCTCTTCCCCCTACCTCCCAGCGCTGTCCCGAACCCACGTGCCCCTCTCCTACCCCTACCCCCCCGCGCTGTCCCGAACCCACGTGCCCCGCACCTACCCCTACCCCCCCGCCCAGTCCCAAATCCGCGTGCCCCTCTCCTACCCCTACACTCCAGCCCAGTCCTGAACGTGCATGCCCCTCTCCTACCCCTACACTCCAGCTCTGTCCTGAACCCGCGTGCCCATCTCCTCCCCCTCCCAATCCTGCGGCCCCTCAGTCTCTCTCAAGCTCCCAGGGGCCCCAGCACGACATCCCGTATTTCATTTGAGGAAAACCGTGCGCCGCTTTAGGGTCCCGACAATCTTTTAGACTTTGAGAATCTAATGGGGCAGGGGGTCAGGGCGTGGTCATTAATGGTAAATGTCAATTCATAGTTCATAAATGATGGGCAATGTAGTCTACAAACAGAAGTGTACATTAAAAATGGGTTTGTACGCTCGACTATGAAAGGCAAAAATCTGCGTACATGTCTGCTCCCTGTTTTAAACACTCTGTAACCACCTATAGACAGCTGGGTAAGTGAGCATTTTTTTTTCCCTTCTCAGTGACTACAGCCCTTCTCAGTGGCCGTGGTTAAATTCCACCCTCTCGCCCTCTGCATACCCCTCTCCCCCGACTCGAGGGCTGCTACTCAGCCCAGACGACTCCTCCCCCATGGCCCAGTCCCCTCCCTTCGCCCCTCCTACTGCCCCTGAGCTCTGAGATGCCTGGCTGTGTCACCGACAGGTATGCCTTTGAGGTTTCTCCTCATATTTACTAAATTTTAAGTCCTTCAACCACGTACAAAGTCATCCAAGGGTTGACTATGTTCCCAGACGTTAATGTAATGTTGCTTTTCTATACATTTTATCAGTGTTTTCTTCCCTTCTGTTCCATCTTCTGTTTATTTTTGAAGCATATGACTGTGTGTGTGTGTGTGTGTGTGTGTGTGTGTGTGTGTGTGTGTGTGTGTGTACGTACCTACCTACCTATTAACATGGCCATATAAAAGGGTGTCTGTTTTTGTTGTTTCTCCTCTGTCTCACCCCCTTTCCTCCCCTCCCCTCCCAGAAGCCCGCAAGCTGCTGCACATGTGCAGATGGCCCCCGCTGCTGAGACGTCCGATGCCTCATAATTTTTTTCTGGAACCACCACTTGAACCACATTAATGTTTTTACACATGTTTTTAATGAAGTTTAATAAAATAAAATAAAATCAAAGCTAAACGCCGGGCCTTCTTGGTAGCAAAATCTTTAATAAGATCCTTGAAATCTAGTGATAAAGCCAACTTGCTTTCAATTGACAATATTGCAAGATTGTTCAACCTCTCGAGACATTGTTGATCTCAGATAGCTCTGATCAGTTTCAGTTTGCTGAATACCCTTTCTCCACCGGCAACGGTAACTGGGAGAGTGCAGAAAATCCTAAGGGCAATGCAAACCTCTCTAAAAATGCTCTGGAGTTCCATTTTATAGATTGCATTCAGGAGTGCAAGAGAGCTACAGTCAGAGGGGAAAGTGGCCGAAAATATTGCATTGAGATGCCTGATTTCACTCTCAAACTCATCTGTGAGGTCTTTTTTGTACTTCTCCCTCAGTGGCTGACACACAGAAGCCATAATACTGTCACTCAACTGCCCAACTTTAAGTATGGCAGCAAATTCTTCGACAATATTTGCTGTGGTTGTGAACCGAGTGTCCAAGTCACTTATTATCTGGTCCATGGCAGAGAAAAACACAGTGTTCCGAAATGTTGTTTCTGGCCTATCCTTCTGACCTGTTTCTTCAGTGGTCTCATCATGGAACCTCTTCCTCCTCCTCTCGCGGCTAAGTTCTTTTTTAAAATGAGGTGGAACCTCCATTTCCTTAGCTACCATTGATGCCTCAGACACAAGAGCATCCCATCCATTTCTAAGAGCCTGCATCTCATCTTTAAGTGCAGTTACATTGGCTAACTCTACCTCAAGTGAGATTTTCCCTGACTGGAGTATCACATTTCTGTCATCAATACATTGCAATACTTTCACCCAAATGGTGAGAAGGACAATGGCATCAAATGACATGAGGTAGTTCCTCAGACCAACAGCTTCAGATCTGGCCTCACTTGTGAGACTGCATGAGCTTAGTATGGTACCAAGGGCTTCAATGACACCAGGTAGGTGCTTTGCTACTGGTTTCACAGCATCAATTCGCGCACTCCAGCGAGTGTCAGACAGCCGGTGAACAGAGCAGCCTGTTTTCTCTTTGTATATAGCCCAACGCCCTGGACTGGCACTTACAAATGTGTAAAGGCGATTAATGTAACCAAAAAATGTTGACACTTCAGGGCTTGACTCTGCAGCATGCACGCCGACCAGATTTAACGTGTGGGAGGCACAAGGTGAGAATGTAGCAAGATTATTACTTTTCAGTATTTGGGCTTGGACTCCCTTGGCTTTCCCTGACATATTTGCCCCATTATCATACCCTTGCCCCCTGCAATCACTGATGTCTATCCCTAGATCCAGAAGTACACTCTCTATCATCCCTGCTATTTCACTTCCTGTTTTTTGGTTGAAATCTTTGAATTCAATGAATCTTTCAGTAATCTCCCATTCGCCTGTATCTTCATTATAATGGACATATCGTATGAGAACAACATTTTGCTCAGTGTGGGAAATGTCTGGCGTAGCATCACAAATGATTCCATAGTATATGGCATCCTCCCTTTCCTTCAGAATGGTTTTTAAAACTTTTCCCCCACACAATTCAATAAACTCATTCTGGATGTCTGAGCTCAAATAATGAGTTAGCCGGCTTTCTTTTTTGGATGTTTTGATTTTCTCTAAGTGGTCTTTCAAGAGTGGATCATAATGGGACAAAAGTTCTAGCGTACCTAAGAAATTTCCATTGTGGACATCGTCTAAATCTTTTGTTTTACCTCTGAAAGGTAAATTCCTTGTTGCCAAGTGCAGAGTGACATCAAAAAGTCTCTGCAAGAGAGCTTTGTTTTTCTCAATTTCAGACTGTAGCTCTCTCTGCAACTGATGGTCGATGCCACCTGCAGTCATAACAGAACACTGTAGGTTTTTCCATTGCAAATAACAGTCCCTGTGATTCCTACTTTTTTCATGGCTTGGGAATTTATCATACATGCGACGCCACACAACATCACACATCTTGTATCCATGGTCACTACTCAAAGCACTATGAGAGGGAATGTTTTGCTCCTTGGCGAAAAGAACACATGGTATGCAAAACAGTGCATTTGCACTTTCACTGTGAATCAACCAGTCCCTTTTCACTTTCCCCATACCTTTTGCTGCTTTGGTGTATTTTAGGTACTCTGGGAATGGCTTCCCCTGTGAATCATGCAGGATTTCTTTGTCTTCTTCTCTCATTGCTAATTTTTTGACAATAGTTGCCCTGTCCTTGTCACTCATTTTAGCTGGAAACAAACCTGGGTCAAGTGACAGCAAATCTTCTACTTCAGATACAACTACAGGCGGCTCAGTATCTAAGGCATCCTGTATCTGAGCCTCACTTTGTCCCTGGCATTGACTGTCCATAGCTGCTTCCCCCTCCTCATCTGTGCTGCTGTCATTGTCCTTTGCCTCTTCTTGCTCTTCTTCTTCTGCCTCTTTACCTCTGCTCTCCTCTCTGACTGCCTTGCTTGAAGAGGGCCCTAGCATGGAGTATCCATAAGGTACATAATTCATAATATGTCCTATAATAGTATTAAGATAGTAATACACCAGATTAGCTATCTTAAATGTTATTTATTACTTAATTAATTTATTACTTATTTTAACGTGCCAGTGGTCAATGTTATTGCAATTACTGGAAGAACTATTAACTAAATATAAATATTAGCTAAAGTTGTATTCAATGCTTGCATGGTAATGCAGCCAGGGTGCGAATTACGGGGTTATTTTTCTATTTTCTATCTATTTCTTATTTTTCTAGCAGACGCTCTTATCCAGAGCGACGTACATAGTGCATAACGTTATGCAAACCAAACTAATAGGCTATCACATTTAATCGGGAGGTTGCTTAATTTCCCTTTATTGCCATCATCGGAATTTGCTTTACGCAATGCTTACAGGTAGCTCAGCAATATACAAAATATACAGTGCACAACATAACGAAACAATTTCTCAGTTTGGCGGTGTACAGAGACCGCGGCACTGCATGTATGGAGGAAATTCGTGGATGTGGAGTTTGTGCGTTGGACTGCTTGGTGACACTGGACATCTCGGGACAGCGGGGGCTATTTTTAATCATGGCTGTATTGCACTTTCATTCACTTGATTGATGTAATGATTCTGTTGGATATCTTTGTTTGATATGTTTGTTTGTGTGTTGTGGGTCCCACTGTCTATGTCTTTTTTGTTGTTGCTGGGGCTACAACTGAAGTTCCCTGGCGGGTAATAAAAGTTATTATATTCTATTCTAATAATACCAACATAAACAAATATTATAAGGAGTATCGCGGGGGTATACGTACGAAGTAAGATTAATTACAGAGTAAACCCCGGAACCCTCCCAAATCTGGAACATGCATGGGCTGAAGTAGAAAGAGCTGTTCTGTGTTTTATTGAGTTATCCAGCTAGTACTAACTCAGTAATCCTGCTTTGTAGCATACCACCTTGGTAAGTAAAGTGCTTGCGCAGTTAATATGGGAGAAAAGCGATACGTTACATGTTAGGTAGGCTACAGCAGGGGTTTTCAAAGTGGGGGCCAGGGGGCGCCAGGGGGGCCAATTGGAAGGGAGAGGAAAATGGCAAATGCAAAAAAAAAAAAAAAAAAAAATTTTTTTTTTTACATTTTATTTAAAAAACATTTTCAATTCAATTCAAAGATTACTGTGCCGGTTTAAAATAAGATATAAATTGTTATAAATCCTTTCATATCGAAATTAGGTCTTTGCCATGCCCTTCTTTCAATCGCAGCCAATAACTAACCGTCTGCCTGTCAGTCAAAGCGTTACGTTGAGCTGCTAACGGCCCGATTATAGAATCAAAATAGGGTCAAAAGTATTGTGTTGTGTATTAAGAAGCTGTATGTTTGATTTTTTTATATTTGCCAGTGTAATTTAAAAGTTTTTTTTTTAAAAGCCATTTTTCGCAATAGGGGGGCCCCGGCCAGAGGCTACGACTATTTGGGGGTCCTTGGCATGGAAAAGTTTGGGAAGCCCTGGGCTACAGTAGCCTACTTCAGCAATAAAACATTTTAGCTTGATGGATAGAATATAATAACTTTTTTCCCCGATAGGGAACTTCAGTTGTAGACACCATTAAAGGCAAATCAGTTCTACACATAAAGTACATTTACCGTTACTTTAATTATTACTTTCAAATACATTGTTATTTGGTGCTTACTATCGTAACGTTACATTTTCTTTTCGCCCTCTTCTGGATTCTCTCATATTGCCCGCACCCTGCCTGGCCAGCACAGGTAGCTAATGTTTACAGTTTATCCAATCAATTTGTGAGACATCGTACAACGTAGCACCCCTAGCAATGTAATAATAGTTCAAATGAACACTGTTTTGATGTTCACAATATGCTTGACGTATCGCATTAGGTTAACATTAATGTTTCGCAGGCGTAGCAGTCGTTCACACAAATGATATAGCTACTAACGTTAGCTAAACCAAGCGATTAATTCACTTTTAACTTTCTAACATTAAGATAATGCACATAGATGTACATTAGGCCAGCTAGTTATGTATATATTAACTGGCTAACTTTATAATTTGTTCATAAAGCGTAATTTACCATTAATGATCCGAGCCTATGCTGTCTAAACCCTGCTCACTCCTCACTGCTTTCAACCACCAGTCTCTTCTTTCGGTCGTAAAATTGAGTTCGTTCACCCTGCCTGGTGGTTTAGCTACTATGGTGAGTCCTCAGATTATCATGTAAAAGGACATTTTCGCCTTTTCCCAGTTTTATTCGCACATCAGTACGCAGTGCAGAAGTTCGTCATTGTAGGGCAGCAATCATAGTAGCGTTAGCATGAAACTCGTTTCATGGAGTAGCGAACACTACGAGTTCAGTGGTAACGTTAAGCGTCTCTGTAACCATTGGTAACGACAGTTCTAGTTCTATGTGACAGGCCTCCATTAGAATCGCGAGTCAAACCCCCCTGGTCAGTGGTCACCTTATCTGTGGGCATTTGCTGAAAAATAGGAGACCCCCCTGCAAGTCAGTGTAATTCGCACCCTGAATGCGGCATACATTAAAATATAAAAAATCTGTTTGTTGACGCCAAACCCCTACTGCTCAGTTCACCTGCTTCTCCTTCAACTGGGAGGTGGGTTGAAATACGTTTAAAAAACGTTGTGACTAGCTGTCGCCCTTTTTTGTCACACTCCTCTTTCTTTCCTTTTTCTTTTCTCTTTTGAGACCCTGACTTTGGCTTTGACGACATTTTGACGATATTTGCGCTAACGTTCGTCTACGATTCTAGGCGGCTCGCACGCTCTGGACTGAACCATGCAATGAATAAATAGAGGGGTAAAATAAGGCTTCATTTTGTCAAACATAGAGAAACAAAACTCCAGTTTGTTTCTTTTGTGACTTTTTTTAATACATAGAATTATAATTTGAAGTCGGCTACAGTAACTAAAAAAAATGAAATAAAAAAAATTGTGTTCTCTACTCTAGGGCCCCTGTCCGTGCTGGGCCCTTAGAATCGTCCTAACTTACCCCCCCCTAGCGGCGCCCCTGATTACACATAGACCATAGCTAGTATATTTGTGACTAAAAGGAGAAATTCTGAGATCTAATAACCTTGACAAACGTAAATTAGCGATTGTACCCGTTAACATTAGCTAGTTAGCTTTACAATCGCGGGTGACGTTAAGTCCGGTTTTTCACTAAAATAACATATAGAACGTTTTCGTATTTACACAGCATGACATGGACTTGTTCATGAATATGTTACATTTGAATCAACAGTATTATGTCAGGGGTAGCGTACGGAACGAAGGACCAAACGCAACAGTGGGGATTCTTAAAGTGCTCAAATCTGAACACCACAAAAGCAGGAAACCCGCAAACAGGGAAAAACCAACAAGAGGAGAAATAATAAACTCCTTAAAACGAGAGAATCCGCAACCAAACTCAAAGCGACCCACATAGGGCGAAAAGACAATACAAAGAAAGACCTCAAGCTCACAAAGAGAGCCGAAAAACAAGAATAAAAAGAAGAAAACAAGATGACGAAGACAGATCTGTCTAGGACAGGGAGACAGAGAGGTTCCGCGAAAGGTAGAGAGTAAATACAGGTGCAGCTCAAAAAATTAGAATATCGTGAAAAAGTTTTTTTATTATTATTTTTTGTCACTCATTTCAGAAAGTGAAACTCATATATTATATAGATTCATTACACATAGAGTGAAATATTTCAAGCCTTTATTTCTTGTAATTTTGATGATTATGGCTTACAGCTAATGAAAACCCAAATTCAGTGTCTCAGAAAATTAGAATATTGTGAAAAAGTTCCATATTGGAAACTCATGGTGTCACACTCTAATCAGTTAATTAACTCAAAACACCTGCAAAGGTTTCCTGAGCCTTTAAATGGTCTCTCAGTCTGGTTCAGTAGGCTACACAATCATGGGGAAGACTGCTGACTTGACAGATGTCCAGAAGACAGTCATTGACACCCTCCACAAGGAGGGTAAGCCACAAAAGGTCATTGCTAAAGAAGCTGGTTGTTCACAGAGTGCTGTATCCAAGCATATTCATAGAAAGTTGAGTGGAAGGAAAAAGTGTGGTAGGAAAAGGTGCACAAGCAACAGGGATAAGCGCAGCCTTGAGAGGATTGTCAAGCAAAATCCATTCAAGAATTTGGGGGAGCTTCACAAGAGTGGACCACTCCTGAACTAGAGACAACGTCAGAAGCGTCTTACCTGGGCTAAGGAGAAAAAGAACTGGACTGTTGCTCAGTGGTCCAAAGTCCTCTTTTCAGATGAAAGTAAATTTTGCATTTCATTTGGAAATCAAGGTCCCAGAGTCTGGAGGAAGAGTGGAGAGGCACAGAATCCACGTTGCTTGAAGTCCAGTGTGAAGTTTCCACAGTCAGTGATGATTTGGGGTGCTATGTCATCTGCTGGTGTTGGTCCACTGTGTTTTATGAAGTCCACAGTCAACGCAGCCATCTGCCAGGAAATTTTAGAGCACTTCATGCTTCCTTCTGCTGACAAGCTTTATGGAGATGCTGATTTCATTTTCCAGTAGGACTTGGCACCTGCCCACACTGCCAAAAGTACCAAAAGCTGGTTCAATGACCATGGTATTACTGTGCTTGATTGGCCAGAAAACTTGCCTGACCTGAACCCCATAGAGCAGGGGTAGGCAACCCTGGTCCTGGAGAGCCGCAGGGTCTGCTGGTTTTTGTTGTTACTCGCCACTTAATTGATAAATTAAAGCAGTTGATTACACAGTTAACTCAGCTCACCTGGTTTCTTTAGTCGAAGTAGTTGCTGTATTTAGGGTGAAAACAAAAACCAGCAGACCCTGCGGCTCTCCAGGACCAGGGTTGCCTACCCCTGCCATAGAGAATCGATGGGGTATTGTCAAGAGGAAGATGAGACACCAGACCAAATCCGTTTCTTCCCCGTCAGAATGTTGATTACTTTTCCTGAGCCTGTTGTTGTAAACCCCTTTGTTTTTGACTTCGAGTTAGCCTAGCCCTTCCTTGTACCTTTGCCTTTGATTTGCTGGTTTTGACTTTATTTTGTGTTTACCGACTTTTGATTAGCCTAGCCCTTTTGTACCTTAGCCCTTTGATTTTCCGGTTTTTGTCCTTTTGCTTGTTTTTCTGATTTTGGTTTTTGGATCTTGTTTTGGAAGTCTTGATTACCTGGCTTTTTGATATTGTACTGGAAATAAACTATGTTTCTGCCTTATCCTGGTCTGCATTTGGGTCTGAGTCTGGGGCATGGAGGTGAAAACTAATGGTAGTTTTGGAGACTTGATGACCCCAAGATGCTACAATTTTTTGCCTCTCTTACCATCCTCCATCCTTTGGTGCGTGGGGGCAAAATAAACTTCCAGGGTCCTCTTCCAGGCAAGTTTGTAATAATTCCAGTTGCTTTGAACTTTTTAAGTTTTGCCCAAACAGTAGATATGGGCATTTTCAGGTGAGTAGATATTTTTTATAGCCATTTCCTGACTTATGAAGCTAAACACACTTTCCCATAATTTTATTTGTGTGTTCTCTTATCTTTCCCATGTTAATGTATGAATAAGGGAATATGGTCTGTGTGTCACCTCATATTTATACCCCAGTAAAACAGGAAGTCGTGGATTACTGCTTGAAAGTTCTTAAACACTCTGATCAACTTTAAAAAGTAAAATATAAATGGAAAAACATTTGTTCATAAAAAATTTCTAGGGGTGCCAATAATTGTGGCACACATGGTTTTGTTAAAAATAATTATTTCTTGAGGGATTTTTTTCTCAGAATAATTTCTCATTTTTTCAGTGTGAGATTAAGCTAATTCACCAAAAGGTAAATTTTTCATAACCATTTTTACTATTTACCAGGGGTGCCAATAATTGTGGAGGACACTGTATGTGGTAATGAAAATAACGGGGGCCGTAGAGGCACAAATAGTTAAATTCAAATCATTCCATTCATTTTCACAGCCTAAGAAAATACAAAATATGTCATTCATTTTACCATGTAAAAATTTGTTTGTGAAAAGGATTACTTGAGGGGTAAATACATTTGTCTTTAAAGAGACCAACATATAGGTTTGCCTAGTTTGGTGCAAAAGTTGATCCCATTGCAGTACCCTTAATCTAAAGATATACATCATTTTCAAAGCTGAAGTAGTTATATTTTAAAACAAATGAAGCTATGTCAAAAAGAAAATCTGAAGGTGTCATTGTTTTGCTGCTCGCCGTTTCTGTTCTGCGGACGTTTCCTTTCGGGTCTTTGGGACGCATCTGTTTTTCCGCCTACCCGCACTCATTCGTTTCACCTGTGCTAGCGTCTGCTAGTTATTTATGCACAGCGACTTCCTGGTTTGTTGCTTTTGTGTCTTACTTTGCCACCTTAAGCCAGGTAATCGGTATAGGTACAGGTGACCACTTTACCGTAACTACTTAGTGCAGATAGTCTATTTTGGCTCGCCTGCGAGACAGTTTTACGCAACTGAGACACGCGTTGCTCCTGCAGCCAAACTATTAGTGGAAAACCCAAACGCGGTATTTTAACTTTATTGGTAGACCATTCGCGACGATTTCTGACCAATGCGTAGTTTCTAAGTGTCACTATCTTTCCGTAGCAAGTCCATTTAACAAGCACTCCCCACCCAGCCTATACCTACCCATGCGTGACATAGTGGGCAATAGCGTCTATGTTGGGAGTTCATAAATATATGTATTCATCATATCATATCAGAATTCCGTCCAGCAACCAGATAAACCCACCAATAGCCCGACCGTATGCAAATACAGCGGTGCAAATCGCTGCTCAATCAATACCGACATAAACAAGTGAAATCATACAATGCCATTCTACTATCAATATCTGCAATTAAATATGGAATTCGTGTGCAATCCTCCCGTGGATTTAAGCGTAGATATGTCCCTTTCAAGATTCCGTGGTCATTTAGTGTCTTGGACAATCCGTTTGAAAAATACACAGCGCATTGGAACACTATTAGACAAACGAAACTATCTCTGCGTAACTCCCCTCCCTGATTGCACGGCTGTGACGCTTGCAATTTTATTCTGGTTTGATCGACAATTGTTTTATCCAATAGAAGGCACGACAAGCTTCCCAAAAGTAATTTACATGTGTAAATGAAAGCTTGGATTAACTATTTAAGGGCGAGCGTAACTGCAATACTTGTTATATCACGACAATTTTACGCTGGCATGCGCAGATGACGCATTTGGTTTGACTATGACGCATTTGGTATTACGCTATAAAACTGCGCGCAACTTTGATGTGACTTTTTAGTAGTTTTCCCCGCAGTCGGTCAGAAGAGGACAACAACAGAGATTCTTCTAATCCCTGTATCATAGATTCTGTGGAAGAGGTGCCTATCAATATGGGGAAGATATCCTCCTCGACATGTAAGTATTACTGCTTGTAATATTTTGATTATATACATTCGTTTTTCCACTGCGTGCTATATAGTCGTAATTTTTGTATTTGCATCGGTCGTAATAGACCACTGTTAGCCTGCTAATAATGCTGAACATATTTGAAAACACACTTTTTCAGACTCCACCTTGAATAACTACATGTATAAGGCAAATAATATAGTACGTTCTTTCCGTTTATATTTTATTTTCTATTTGGTTTAGCTATCGGATCGCTTAGAATGTATAGCTGACTGTATTGTGTTGAGTACTACTAGCGATAGCATCTACGTTGTGATAAAGTAGCGCTTTCGTGACTGCTTCGTTCAATATGCACTTATTGTACGTCGCTTTGGATAAACGCGTCTGCCAAATAACTGTAATGTATTGATATTGTGTTCGTGCCGTTCCCGTAGTGGCTCGTGGTGGCCTGCTTTGTTAGAATTCATAGCATTCACAATGACAGAGTATTTTAGCGCTGTTCTGTTTGGTTGCTCAGTCGTACGTTATAAACTCCTCAAAAAATGATCGGAAACCTTATTTCGGTCGATTATTCCTCCCCTTTAATAATACCAATTGGTATTGTATTTTATATCGTTGGAAAGCCTGATTAGTCACCTTTACAACGAGGTACAACTTGTAAGGATCATGCATTCGTGGAATGAGCAACACAGCTAACCGTGTGGGTAGCGGCCCAAAAAAATGTGCCAAAATCCCCTGCAATATTCTTCTGTTGGTATTCACTCTCGTTTTGAGTTGCTTGGTGGACTGGATGATTGCACTCTCCCACAGTAATAAGGAAATAACAACACATATTGGCCATTTTTACACTTTATTCATTTTACACTGTCAGGGACCTCAGTAGCGTGTGGAAGATCCATACGCAGCCACAACAGCTTGGCACCTCCTCCTCATGCTGGTCACCAGCCTGGTCACACACCTGTGACTGGCATACACCTGCCAGCACTTGAAGCTCAACACGAGAGTGAATACCAACAGAAGAATATTGCAGGGGATTTTGGCACATTTTTTTGGGCCGCTACCCACACGGTTATGTGCTCATTCCACGAATGCATGATCCTTACAAGTTGTACCTCGTTGCAAAGGTGACTAATCAGGCTTTCCAACGATATAAAAGACAATACCAATTGGTATTAGTAAAGGGGAGGAATAATCGACCGAAATAACGTTGCCAAACTTTTTTTAGGAGTTTATTTTATGCCTCGATTTGCCGTGAAGCTAGAACATTGGTAGTGTTTTCCGATATTATTTTATTGTATTGTAATTTCTTTGTGCATAATGTACTCTATGGGGTATTAGTATATCCATGGGTGATGCTTTTCACTTAGGGAATGGAAAATATGTATTCAAATGTACTGTGTCCAGATGTGTGCAAGATGAATGTAAAATAAATAAATAAAATAAATAAGCAACAGTTGTGAAACACTACAGAGTAATGCCATCCTAGAGCATGCAACAAAATATAACAATGTAGCATACAGAAGAAAGTGTTTACTGAAGTACAAGAGTGAATGATTGCATATTTAGCTGTGTGTACCACAGTGTTATAATGCTTCTGCATTATGTAATTTGTTCCTATAACATGCTTGACCCTCCACCTCTGCCACTCCAGCAGTGCCCTCTACTGTTCAGAGTGAAGCCACTGCAGGACCAGATCCTTACAGCAAACTGAAGACCGTGCCATTGATGAGTGCATATTGGCCACGAAGGCACGGCACAGGATGAAGCAGTATATGAAGGATAATGGTGAAAAAATGGCACACTTGGCATCAAACACTGAACTGAAACTGTGCAATATCAATGTTTTCATCCATTAAGTGATCGTAAGGTAAAATGTATATGCTTTATAAAGGACAAAAGGCTTTTTAATAATTTCTCGGAGAGGTTTTGGGTAGGTTATTGGACACCTAGATATCCACCCCCCTGTACTGATCCAAAATAATTCCCACATGAAAATGATAAAAAGGTGAGTTAAATGAGTCAAAACGGTTGATTTGCACTGAAATTTATGATTAGTTTAAGATTTACAGCTATTCACATTTTAGCCAATTTGGATAGGTTTGGAGACCCTGGGTACATCAGGCTACACTGCTTACATTTCGTGTCATAGATCTTTAGTAGTTCTGTATATCACCCTGCGATTATTGAATGCTTGTGGACAAGGAGTTTATGATCCAGGAAATGTGTTGTTTTACCTGTTTCACTTATGTACCTCTCAGTATTTTGAAGAAATATATATTTTGTAGCATTTTTAGCCAAGTTTTGCTTGCATTTCCGGCACTTTATTTTGACCTTAAATTATGAAAATAAACAAATCTAAGTTTGTACAAAAAATGGTACACCGGTTTTGTTTCATTTAAGCCATTTACCAAGTTTATGTGATGCTCACACCTGGAGTTATAAAGCCTTCAACAGAGTACCCCCATGATTTACCAAATATGCCATCTGCACCAAGGGGTTAAAGCTTTTGCTATTAAAGTAACGCGGAACTTGCCTTCGTGCATCACATTCCTGTTTGTTTTGTTTTGCTCGTTTGCACTTTCTGTTCCTTGCCTTGGTTTTCCTCTCTGTCCTCCCTGAGGCAGTAACTTTTATCTCTATGTAAGCTCTCTCGTAGTATAGAGAGCTAGAGGTAATTCTTTCTTTAACTACTGCTCGAGTCTGCAAATTTGGGTCGCTATTCATTGGCTCTAAGCCGGGAGTTTTGTTCCCGTCTCTTTATTTTCTCTGCTCCGTTCGCGGAGCTCTAATTCTTTTCCGCTATTAGTGGTACTCCTCGTCTGGGAGTACTTTGTGATCCCCTCTCAGTCGCGTCTGGTCCTCCGACCCAGCCACCTTCACAGAAGGGAGATTTTCTGAGTCTCGATTAGCCAGATAGAAACGAAGAGACTCAATACCATCTTCATCTGGAATATTTGTATAAAGGCTTTTTACATCGAAACAGGCCAACATGGCATTTTTAGGTATTTCAGGTAGGTTGGATAAAGAGTACATAAAATGCAGAGTCTCTAATGAATGAAGGCAAGGTTTTCACATAAGGATTGATAAAAAAATCAATAAATTGGGAAAGAGGCTCAAGGAGGAAATTAATACCATTAATGATGGGTCTCCCTAGGGGGGTCAAGCAGTTTTTTGTAAATTTTTGGGAGGGTGTACATCACAGGGCGAACTGGAAAATGACAACGTAAAAAGTAATATTCAGATTTGTTAATATAATAGTTATTATAGGCAGTATGTAAAAAGAGTAAAGATCTTCTTCTGAAAATCATTAACTTGGCCAACCAACTGCTATACATTAAATGGATTCATCCCACCCAACAAAATAATTTATGGATTGATACCGAACAAGAAGTATGCAGGGAAATCTCACCATCTGACCTACCATTCCTCAATACAAACATAAAACACCACAACTGCTTTAAGAACACTGTCATTTCTACAACTCCACTTTGACACCCTGCAAATACACCCCAATTTGGCATAACCCTGACTTCCAGCTCAACAAAACTGAATTTCACCACTTGGAAACAGAAAGGTTTCTCTATCAAAATGGTAACACATATCGACTTTACAATACACCTCCCCATTACAAGATGGGACCTAGACTTGGCCATCTCTCCCAGCGCCGACTTCTGGGGGGGGGGGTTGGTGGCGGGAATTATTTTCATGGCAATATTGTTTATATAAATTGTGAACAATAAATGACCCAGAATATACCCCTGTGGTACCCTTTTATTGACCACCAGGCAGGGTGACCTCACCTCATCTGTTGCCACAGCCTGAGTCTTATTAGGGTGGCTGCTGAGATGGTACTATGGCCGGGTCTAAAACCAAATTGAAACGGGTTTAGAATGTTATTTATGGATAAGAAAGTGCCCAGTTGCTGATTTACCAATGATTCCAGCACTTTAGCTAAACAACACAGTTCTGAGATTGGTCGATAATTATTTACCTCACTTGTATCACACCCTTTGAACAGTGGCAGAACATGTGCAGATTTCCATACCTTGGGAATAGTCCCAGTAATGAGTGATAAATTAAAAATATTTGCTACCGGATTTACATCAGTGGAGCAGCAAGTCGTAAAATACTAGGGTCTAATTGATCCTCCCCCATGGATGTCTTTACATTTATAGCATACATGCATTTAATATCTCATCTTCTGTAAATTTCCTAAAAGTGAAGAGAGCTCCTTCTGAAGGGCAAGAAAAAGGCTGGCTCCGATAATCAGTCTGTTCACACTGCAGCATGGTTTGAATTCTCAAAAATATTTCCTGCCGCTATAAAATGATGATTAAAGACATCGCCCATTTCTTGTTTGTCAAAAATAAGACCATTATCAGAATTGGGGCAAAGATGGGGCAGGACTATGTTTCAATGACTTAACTATTTTCCAGAACTTTGCGGGATTGCCTTCACTATCAGTTAATGAGGTAATATAATAATTCGTTTTTTGATTTCCTTATTTAACATTTAATTCTCAGCTGTCTAAAATACTGCCAATCAGATAGTGAATCTGTTTCTGTGGCTCATTGCCATGGCTTATCTCTACTACACAATTCATTAGATAAATCATTTGAAAACCAGGGGTTTGATCTATTTTTTACCATAAATTTCTTAAGAGGGGCATGCTTATTTAATATGGAATTAAAAGTTGTGGAAAAATAGTTAAGGGCTAACTCTGGGTCAGGGATGTATGCATCACGATTGATGTCACTTAAGTGTAGTTCATAATAGCACAGGGGAGAGCATTTGGGGGATGATAAAACTCCCACATCCGTAAAGTTAGTACGCCCCATACAAACATTTAGAACCAGGCATTTAACCTGATCTGGGACTGGGATCAATTTTGAGATTAATACATTCACAATAAGATGTGATTTTGTGAGGGGTTGGTGTGATGTTCGGAGAATGAAACACGACGATAAGGAATCTAAAAGCGTATACGCCACAAAAGCGGAATTAACTGCACCAGGGAAGGAATAAACTGTGAGGGTTAGAGTAGGGTTCAGAGAACCAAGCGCGACTGATAAGGATTCTAAAAGCGTATCTTGAAAGATATGCCACAAAAGCGGAGGAAATGGCACCAGGAAGAGGTGAAACAAAAGAACGGGAGCAAAAAACGTCCCTAGCACAAGGCAAATAAAAACAACCTCACAAAAAACAGAGGCGAATATCGATAAACAGCGAGAATCAAAAACAAAAAAACCTCATGCCCTAAATACTTAGCGTAACAAGAGATCAACAAAAAAAATTAATAAATAAACAAAAAAAACAAGAAAACGGGTGAAGGAAAGAAACAGAAAAATGAAACCTGTTACCTAGAGCTGAACCCAAAAGGTAAACAGGTCGAGAGAGTTAGGATAAACAAAAGATCGGAAAGAAAAGAATGAACCAATCTAATCCTATAACTAATCGAACTTGCTGCGTTTCTTATTTATACAAACCAGAAATGCAGTGACTGAATTTCCTGTACCGTTACAGACTTTGTTTTGTCAAGAAGTTTAGACAATATCGAAGTGGGCTGTGTGCTGAGCCCACTCCTCTACTCCCTCTTCACCCACGACTGCACTCCTGTACATGGCTCCAACTCCATCATCAAGTTTGCAGACGACACAACGGTGGTAGGCCTCGTCAAGAACAACGATGAGACGGCCTACAGGGAGGAGGTCCAGCACCTGGCGGAGTGGTGTGCTGACAACAACCTGGCCCTCAACACCAAGAAGACCAAAGAGATCATTGTGGACTTCAGGAAGACCAAAGCAGGCACGCACAGCCCCATCCTTATCGACGGGACGGAGGTTGAGCGTGTCTCCAGCTTCAAGTTCCTGGGTATCCACATCTCTGAGGATCTCTCCTGGGCCCTCAACACTTCGGCCCTGGTCAAGAAGGCTCACCAGCGTCTCTTCTTCCTGAGGAGACTGAGGAAAGCCCATCTGTCTCCTCAGATCCTGGTGAACTTCTACCGGTGTGCCATAGAAAGCATCCTCACCAGCTCCATCACAGTCTGGTATGGAAACTGTACTGTCTCTGACCGGAAAGCGCTGCAGAGGGTGGTGAAAATCGCCCAACGCATCACTAATACCACTCTCCCATCGATCGAGACGGTACAGTACAAAAGGTGTCTGCGGAAGGCACGCAGCATCGTCAAGGACTCCTACCACCCCAAACACAGACTGTTTGCCCTCCTCCCCTCTGGGAGGCGCTACAGGACCCTCCTCGCCAGAACCAGCAGGCTCAAAAACAGCTTCTACCCCTCAGCTGTCACCCTGCTGAACTCTGCACCTCGGTGACCCGCCCCCCCCCCCCGGATACCAACCCTTCGCCCTACCCCCGGACCACCCCAGTCACTCCCCCAGAGACTTTACTGTTAAATATACCGCTGTACAATAATGTCCATATAATCATCCTGTATCATACTGTATAGACTTTATTTTAGATAGATATCTCATATACAATCATAGTACTTCCCTGTAGATACTTCATTCATACTCGTAGATATTTCATATATAACCTTATATTTTCTTACAAATACTACTTACTACTTACTTACTGCCCTTACTACTGTCTATTCATGTTTATTTATTCATGTTTATTTCTACCATTGCAATTATTTATATATTTTCCACATTTATACTCCTGTACACAATGTCTATAATGTACCATACTATATATATATACACAATGCACTTTACTGCCTCTTTGCACTCTGGTTAGATGCTAAACTGCATTTCGTTGTTCCTGTACCTGTACATGGATAATGACAATAAAGTTGAATCTAATCTAATCTAATCTAAAAAAAAGTGCAGGAAGACTGAAGTCCTGAGCTATTTATAACCAGCAGAAAACTTAAAACAGGTGCGAGGAATAATTGCCGGGCGAGATTCAAACACCTGAACAGAGGTGAAAAAAACGATGACATAAACAAAAAAATAGGAAAAACTCTCCTGGCAGTAGCCAACTGAAAACTACCTCAAAAGGAGGCGGAATCGAAAATAGCGAGTATAAACAAAAAAAAAAACCTCATGCTCTAAATCAAAGACCGCAGACAAGAAGTTGAGAAAAAAAATAAAAAAACTAAGCGAAATGGGTAAAACAAAGAATAAGAAAATCAAACCTGTTACCCATGCTCTTGTAGCAAAACACAAAAGGCAACAGGTCGAGAGAATAAAGCATTGGCACTCTCCAATGCTAGAGCCTCATCCCTCTCCTCTGTCCTGATTCTACTTGACCTGTCTGCAGCATTCGACACGGTCAACCACAAACTCCTGATCTCTACACTTTCTGAGATGGGCATTTCTGGGACTGCCCTCTCCTGGTTTGTATCGTACCTCACTGATAGATCCTACCAAGTCTCTTGGAAGGGTTCTGTTTCTGCACCACATCCCCTGTCTACAGGAGTCCCGCAGGGATCTGTACTTGGTCCTCTGCTGTTCTCCATTTATACAAAGTCTCTTGGTTCAGTAATCAATTCACATGGCTTCTCATACCATAGTTATGCTGACGATACTCAACTCTTCCTTTCTTTCCCTCCCTCTACCCAACAGGTGAAGGAGAGGATATCTGCTTGTCTGGCCGACATCTCTAAGTGGATGACTACCCATCACCTGAAGCTCAACCTCGACAAGACAGAGCTCCTCTTCATGCCATACAAAACCTCCCCACTACTTGACCTCTCCATCACCGTTGACGGGACTGTGGTGGCTGCCTCCCGCTCTGCAAAGAACCTGGGGGTGGTCCTAGACGACCAGCTGGACTTCAAAGACCACATCAGGGCAACGGCACGGTCCTGCAGGTTCCTCCTGTACAACATCAGGAGGATTCTGCCCAGCTCCTTGTCCAGACCATGGTCACCTCACGCCTGGACTACTGCAACTCCCTTTTCGCAAGCCTGCCAGCCTACGCCATTCTGCCCCTTCAACTGGTCCAGAACGCGGCCGCTCGGCTTGTGTTCAACCTCCCGAAGTTCACGCACGTCACCCCCCTGCTGAGGTCACTCCACTGGCTTCCAGTCGTGGCCAGGATCAGGTTCAAAATTCTGACCCTGGCCTACACTGCAGCCAAAAGGTCAGGCCCCTCCTACCTACAGGACTTGATCCAGCACTACACTCCTGCTCGACCACTTCGCTCTGCTGGTGCAGGGTGACTTGCACTCCCCTCCCTCCGTGTCAACGGCACTCGCTCGTCCCGACTGCGGAGCTTCTCCACTCTAGCTCCCCAGTGGTGGAATGAACTCCCCACTCCGTTGCGCTCTGCTGAAACGCTGTCTGTTTTCCGTCGTGGTCTGAAAACACACTTTTTCAGACTCCACCTTGATTAACTACATATATAAGGCCAAATATATATAGTATGTTCTTGCTGTTTATTTTCTATTTGGTTTTGCTATTTCATAGCTTAGAATGTATAGCCGACTGTATTCTGTACTCTGTTGACTACTAGCGATAGCTCCTATGTTGTGAGAAAGTTGTGCTTCGTTGGATTTGCTTTGTAGATTGTGTCTAAGACCTTCAATATGCACTAATTGTACGTCGCTTTGGATAAAAGCGTCTGCCAAATAACTGTAATGTAATTCGACCATACCTGACCACCTACTCCACCCAGCTTCTGGTCCAGACTATGGTCACCTCACGCCTGGACTACTGCAACTCCCTGCTCGCAAGCTTACCAGCCTGCGCCATACTCCCTCTTCAACTGATCCAGAACGCAGCTGCCCAGCTTGTGTTTAACCTCCCAAAATGTTCACGTCACCCCCCTGTTGAGGTCACTCCACTGGCTGCCAGTTGCAGCTAGGATCAGGTTCAAAGTTCTGACCCTGGCCCACACTGCAGCTAATAGGACAGGCCCCGTCTACCTGCAGGACCTGTGTTCCTGCTCGACCACTTCGCTCATCTACAGCAGGGCGCCTCGCACTTCCCCCCCTCCGTGTCAATGGCGCTCGCTCCTCCCGACTGCGGAGCTTTTCCACCCTAGCTCCCCAGTGGTGGAACGAACTTCCCATTCCCCTACGCTCAATACCAACCCTGCCTGCTTTCCGTCGTGGCCTGAAAACACACCTTTTCAGGCTCCACCTGGACTAATACTTATCTAGGACCTCATGGTATGTCTTCTTGTTGAACTGTGTACTCAAGTTTATACTATTTAGAATAGAATTGTAGTAGAGCTGATTTACCCAGTTCACTGTGAACTGCATTGTGTTCGTTACTAGGGATAGCTGATACTGTATGGGAAGAATGTGCTTTCTTATCTGTTCTGTAGTTACTTCAATGACCTTTCTATATGCACTTACTGTACGTCGCTTTGGATTAAAAAAAAATAATAATAAAGGACAAGCAAAAAACTGGAAAGAAAAGATTTAAACCAATCTAATCCTAAAGATAACCGGACTTGCTGCTGAAGAAAAGGACCCAATATACTGAGTAACCTTAGACGCTATGCTGTCTGACACAATGATAAGGACCTCAGTCTTATCTGCGTTTGACTGTAAAAAGTTGTTAGCCATCCAGTCCTTAATGGCAGTCAGACAATTGTGCAATACAATCAGACAATAGTCTTATCAGGCTTAAAAGAGATATACAGCTGGATATCGTCAGCGTAACAGTGATAAGAGATACATTTAAATTTGCTAACAATATGACCTAAGGGAAGCATGCACAGAGCAAATAATATAGGACCCACGACAGAACCTTGAGGCACACCACAGGAAAGAGCAGCCGTTTCAGACATGTAGGAACCAAGTGACACAGAAAAACTCCTATCTGAGAGATAGGAGAAGAACCAGTCCAGGGCGCTCCCAGAGGCACCCACCCACTGCCTAAGCCTTTCAATCAAAATGCTGTGTTCTATGGTATCAAAAGCTGCGCTAAGATCTAGTATCACCAAAACAGTGCATTCACCCACATCAGAAGACATCCTTATGTCGTTAGAGACTCTGAGAAGATTTATTTCAGTGAAATAGTTCAAGGAACAGCTTTTTACTGCAGTCCATATTTGGGAGGATTCCAGGTTTTACTCAGTGCAGTTATCCAGCTCACTCAATACTCTTGCTTCATAGTATACCCCCCACATCCCTGGTCTACAACATGCGACTGCAAGTATTTAAATAAATATCTAAAGGTGTCTGAACAAGTGGTCACCACAAAGCAGCCCTCCAGCCGAGGTTAAATTTGTAAACAGCGCTGTAGTGCACACACCGACAAACCCCATTAATAAAAATGTCCCTGTATTAAAATCACTACATTTGACTGTCTCACTGGTTATATTGACCTCAAGACTCTGATGAAAATATAATAATACAATTTTCAGTACCAGTTAAATTTAAAAAACATTTGAATTACACTGATTATGTCTCAACAATGACCCAATGGGATGCCTAAATACATGCCTGATCTGATTTATTGTATATATCAAAGTTTATTTTACATATAAAAGTTAATTTTATATATATAAAGGTTCATTATATATATATAAGTTATTTTATATGTATACAAGTTAGTTTTATATATATAAAAAAGTTAATTATATATGTATAAAAGTTAATTTTATATATATAAAAAAAGTTAATTATATATATATATATATATATATAAGTTAATTTTATATATATAAAAGTTACTTCATTCAATATCGTAAACGGCAAGTGTTTCCTGTTCACAATAACTTCCATTTCCTGTTATTGCTAGCTGATTTCGCTAGCTGAATTCGCTAGCTGCAACAGATTTTTATAAGCAAAGCAATGGCTGCAGAAGTCCGAGACAGGCAACACGTTAATTTACCCATTTACAAGTTAAGCTGTTAGTGGTAAGCTATGGTGGCAATACAGTCTTTATCTTTTAATAGGTTCAGTTATGTTTTTAGAGGTTTAAGATTAAGGCTACATTAATCTAATCAATAACAAATATGTTATAGCTAGTCTAATCCATAATATAGATTAATAGTAGGGGTGTGGACAATGTCGCTGTATGTAGGCTAATCATACTCGTGTCTGTATGGGGAGTCCTGGTTCTCGTAATTGGATGATGAACGGGTCAGAAAAGAAGGAAGTTGGTGAAGATGGCTTGACAGCAATGACCACGTAGAAGCATGAAACAATGCTGGTCTTCATTTTATTTATTATTTTTTCACAACTTTTTACAAGCTGTTTGAGTAAAAACCATGGTTGTACAAAGTCGATCCTCTTGGCCATCTGTTTGGGAGTGTGGTGGGACATGGGTGGGTCCATAATCGTTTTCCTCTTTGAGTCCAATTAGTCTGCGTCATCAGAGGAAAAGATAGGGAAACAGAGAAACATGTGAACCAAGGCACAATTAGCTACGATGAAAGCATTTTACCCACCGTTCCCTGGACTCGAAGCAATCCCGTTGCTATGAGCCTCCTGCCTTTTTATTTTCGTTGATTGAAAGCAGAGGGAAGAAAGATCACGTAACATTAGTGCTAAATTTGAACATTGGTGCTAAATTAAACACTAAAATGTGTACACGCTTATGCGTGCAGGAGATCATGACAGCTAAATAGTACTAACGTCAGGGCCGAAACACCTCACGGAAACGTGGACGCTTCGAGCTACGCAAACTGTTTTTCTTTTCCACTGACATTTGAGAAAAACAAACCAAAGGAAAGCACAGGTCGAACAAGAAAGTTGTTTACTGTTGTTGCCTGCTATAGTGTCTCTTGCTGCAACGCTGTTTTGTCTTTCACAAATGCCATGGCAAAAGAAAAACGGTTTGCGTAGCTCGAAGCAATCCCGTTGCTATGAGCCTCCTGCCTTTTTATTTTTTTGATGATTGAAAGCAGAGGAAAGAAAGATCATGTAACATTAGTGTTAAATTTGAACATTAGTGCTAAATTAAACATTAAAATGTGTACACGCTTATGTGTGCAGGAGATCATGATAGCTAAATAGTACTAACGTCAGGGCCGAAACACCTCACGGAAATACGCTAACGTGGAAGCTTCGAGCTACGCAAATAGTTTTTCTTTTCCACTGACATTTGAGAAAGACAAACCAGAGGAAAGCACAGATCGAACAAGAAAGTTGTTTACTGTTTTTGCCTGCTATAGCATCTCTTGCTGCAACGCTGTTTTGTCTTTCACAAATACCATGGCAAAAGAAAAATGGTTTGCGTAGCTCGAAGCGTCTACGTTCAAGCATTTCGAGAGGTGTGTTTCAGCCCCTAGCCTAGCCTACTCAAAAAAATATATGTTTTGTCGTCTGCATTTGTAACTCTGCGTTGTGTAGGCCTAGGCTACTGGATGAACAATGCATCTATTATGATAATATTAATTGGCAACAGGTGATGGTGATTTTATTGTAGCCTATCGGCGATAGGAGAGATATTCTCATTCTCGTCAGGAGAGGGCGTTATGGTTACGCATAATTCGCTAATTACTGATTAGTAGATTCATTTCTGGTTCCGCGGGGCTCACGGAAATGAGTAAGTAGCAATTGGGAAATTAATTAATTAATATAGGCCATTAGAAAAAAATATTGAAAATACTTTTAAAAATAAATTTAATAACTTTATTAAATTAATTGCACATTTACATGTCTATAATCATTCCCAGATTTATTTATTTTCTAATTATTTTATTTGTTTATTTATATAGCTCCATGTGTTTTATGTATATTCTTTTACTTATCATTGAGGCATTCTCGGTGTGCCACACTTAATGGCGGGTTTGCCATTGCTAAATTCCTCAAAAATGTTCAAGACTGGAGTCTGGACCACTAGTTATGTGGGCAGGACACACAAATGCCAAGGAGTTGGCAGGATTTCTAAGGGAAAGGCATGTCGACGATTCACGTAGGTAGTCTAATGCAAGTTTTGATCAAGGAAAAGGTAACGTTAGGAATCAAGCAGTTTAGCAAGCGCTAACGCTAGCCTAGTCATGTTATGTTCTGTACATCTGTCTGTCTGTTTGTATTATTATTTGTTAATTATTCTGGATTTATTAGTTTTAATTTCATCATTGCATTCCCCTCTGTTCGTGGGTTGTCCGAGTCTCATCTGTGTGTTTGTTTACCCAGTCTCGTGCATGCACTATCGGGTGACTTCGTGGGTTAACGCTGTACTTCCGAAGTTTCATTTTCTGCTACTTCCTGATTTCCTTTCCGTGTATAATTGTATATATTACTAACTCGCGCTAACAATCACTCGGGTGCTTTATTAGTTACGTGCACTTACTAAATCGATTAACATAGATGTATACTAACAACTAACTGTCTGTCTTATAGTTAGATACTAACAGTTAACCAGCTTCTCCGCTTTCTCTTTGTTACTCGCATTTCTAACTGCTTCTGAGCTATCTCTGTAATTTGCTCCAGCTGTTTGTACGTAGCCTTCACCTCTCGTGATTACTGAGCACACTCCGCTCCTCTTCGAGCCCGTTGTTTATTATGCATGTTTTCGTTATGTTCTCGTGATTGTATTGTTTACCTAATGTGTTAACCTCACGTCGTTTGTTACCCCTCCCTTTCCTATGTGTATATAAGACCCACAAATCTGTTTCTTCCTAGTGATGGGCAGTTCGGCTCTTTTTTCTGAGTCGGCTCTATTCGTACCATTCAGTTTGAAGAGTCGGAGTCGGAGTTGCCATTTTGGTACTTCCGGTTAATACAGAAGAGCCGTTTGAGCCGCATCTTTGAGCCGCATCTTTTTCTTTCAGCGGCGCTACTCGCGAGCTGGAATTAGAAGCTGTTTCAGACAGCAGACCCTAGCTGGTAACAAAGTAGACAAAATAAGTTTGTAAACTAGCCTTGATATTTTATTCAGACCCAAATAATCTGAATGATACTCATTGCTAATATTCTCAATTTACAGTACTGTCTCAAGCTAGTTTGCAATCGCAGGTTACGTTTATTTACGACTTTCCCATCTCCGTTTTTTCGATCATAGATTGTAACATTAGATCTTACAGGTAATAATAGACATTGAATGGTTATATTTGTATAGAGCTATTTAATCTATGCTAATATTAATCTTATTTTTTATCAGATCCCTAGGTCTACTGAAAATGAGGTGGATGGAATACTGTATAAGTGAGATAGCCAGCCAAATTTGACAAACAAGCCAGATATTTATTATGTGTGTCAGTGTATGCATATGATGTACAGGAGCCTATGTCGTTTATTTATTTGGACACCATAGGGTTATTTAAATGTGTTTATTTTAACTGTACTTTATTTATTATATCATACACAATTGTAGGCTATTTATTCTGTTCACTGTTGTTGTTGGTCAATAGTTCTAAAATAAAAATGCCACCACTTTAAATATATTTGCTGTCATTTTTAGTAGCCTAACCTGTCATTTTGAAGTATTTGCTGTCATTTTTAGTAGCCTAACTTAGCTGAACACAATCGCATATTAATTCTGTTTTATAGCCTACTGCAATTTCCTCGCAAACAGCCAAATGTATTAATATAATAATAAACAGTTGGCTATTAAAGTGTCGACGTCTCGGAATATAATTAGATAGCCTATTAGGTACAGAATTCCTTTGCAAATATGGTTTCTGGTTGATACACGCTGAGTAGGCTAAACTCGATTATTAATGCTGTCGCCTACAGCATTTATTTTCCTCTCCGTTAAAACTTGAAAGGGCTTTGTTTGTTTCACGGCTCTGAGTCGAGGTTCTAAATAAAAATGCCACCACTTTAAATAAGTATTTTCTGTCATTTTTTTGTAGCCTAATCTAGCTGAACACAATCGCAATATCGCATATTAGGCCTAATTGTTTGACTGGAATTCGGTTAAGTAAACCCGATTAATAGCTTAATGGTGTACTGCATTTTGCCCTTTGTTAAAACCACAGAACTCTATAAGAACAGTTATGTGGTTAAAACTCGAAAATTACTTCGGTTTGTGTCACGGCTCTGGCTCCGGCTCAGTCCGGAGCCGTGGAATATTGTTACGGCTCATGGCTCTTAAATTGAGTCGAGTTGATTTCGTGCTGATCCGTAGTATAGCTACTGTACCTACGTATCTTTCTTTTAACCATTAGTAGTTATAATAACGTTGGAATGAGCTGGGGCGATTATTAACTTCACAAAAGTGTGTGCAATATTGTTAGATCAAATTAAAATGTATTCTTACGTAGGTTCTAGCAATCAGAAACTGCACGCCGCGCATTACCACTGCTGAGTGTCTCGGGGGAGTGTCTCCCGGCTGTAGTAGAAAGCAGGCAGAGTCAGAGCCGGAGCTGAGAGCCGAGAGCCAGAGCCGAGAGTCGAGAGCCGTGGGTTAGCACGATTCCCTCGAACTGGCGAGTCGACTCAGACGACTCAGCATAAAGAGTCGACTCATAATACCGATTCGTTCGCGAACTGCACATCACTATTTCTTCCCCGTCAGAACGTTGATTACTTTTCCTGAGCCTGTTATTGTAAAACCAGAGATTAGCTGAAATTCCTGAGACACCCTTTCTTTTTGATTGCGATTTAGCCTAGCCCTTTTCTGTACTTTTGCCTTTGATTTCGACTTTCTTTTCTCAGAGATCCAAATGCAGACAAGGATAAGGCAGAAACGTTGTTTAATTCCAGTCCAGTGTCAAAAGCCAGGCAATCAAGAATACCCAAACGAGATCCAAAATCAAAGTCAGAAAAACAAGCAAAAGTCAAAACCGGAAATCAAAGGGCTAAGGTACAAAAGGGCTAGGCTAATCAAACGTAGGTAAACACAAAATAAAGTCGAAGTTTACTGTTGGCCTGGCCCATCCTGTCTTCTGCATTTGGCCATAGATTTTCATCAATATCACACCGAATGTTATCTCTTGCCATACACCAAGGAAAAACCTATTTGAGTGCCTTATCCAGCCCTGGATGTGTTCCACTGTTATGTCCATACACCCAGCAGCCATTGCATCTAGAAGTGACATCTGGTCATGTGGGTGGTGGTCATAAACCTTCCATCTCCATGCAGAAAATAATTATTCTATGGGGTTGAGGAAAGGAGAGTATGGTGACAGGAATAACGACATCAGTAAGCTTGAGCAAGACAATAACTTTGATACAGCAGCATAGCACAGGAGACAGGGTGCATTAGATAGCCTACTTGTTATGCCAGTTTGTACGGTTGGGTTAATCTTAATTCACGCCAAAATACGAGAGTGTATGGAACTAACCATTTGAGTTAGCCGAGGGCTTTGGCCAACTCATCCATCACATCCATCATCCAGCAAACAACGCGGATAGCAGCAAACAACATCATGGGACCGAAGAAAATTCCAGCTTCAATGGAGGATGTCGAAGAGTTGAAACTAACACTCAACTTTTTAACAGAGGAGGTCTCCACTGTTACTCGACAACAGAAAACTATCATGGACTTGGTGACGGAAGTCAAAGCACTTCGACTGCAGAACACGGAGAAAGACAAAGTAATTTGTAGTGGTGGGCATAGATTATTTTTTTAAATCTAGATTAATCTCACTGTAATCTTGGAATTAATCTAGATTAATCTAGATTAAAATGGCTCATTTGAATTCTGCCGAAGGCATTCAGAATATGTGTGCTACCCAAATAATGACTAAAAGTAAGTCTTTGAGAACGGGTTTCTCAAGCCAGGTGGCGCATTAGACCAGGGGCTCATCTCCTGTTTCCAAAATGCATCACAAACTGCTTGGGAAGTTTCTTAAAAATACATTTTCCCTGAAGCAAACCCGGCGGCTTCATAGCTGCATCCATGTTAGCACGTCACGTTTGATGTGGTAATTTCACAGTAGGCATACACACAGGTTCGAAGACTCGTTCTCGCCCCCTACTGTGATGTTCTGGAATTATGTATGTCTGTTTATATTATTGTTTTCTTTCATCATTGCATTCCCCTCTGTTCGTGGGTTGTCTGAGTCGCATTCGTGTGTTTGTTTACCCTGTCTTGTGTATGCACTGTTTAGGTGACTTCGGGATTTTCCGAGGGGTTCGTGTTCTGCTACTTCCTGGTTTCCTTACGCGTAATTGTATAGATTACTAACTCGTGCTAACAATCACTCGGGTGGTTTATTAGTTAAATGCACTTACTAAACCAATTAACATAAACGTTTACTAACGAACTAACGGTCTGTCTTATAGTTAGGTATTAACAAGATTAACCAGTTTGTCCGCGATCTCTGTTATTCGCCCCAGCTGTTTGTATGTAGACTTCACCTCTCGTGATTACTGAGCACACTCCGCTCCTCTTCGAGCCCGTTGTTTGTTATGCATGTTTCCGTGTCCCTTCCATGTCTTTGTTATGTTTCCGTGATTGTTTCATTGCTACCTCATGTGTTAACCTCACGTAGTTTGTTACCCCTCCCTTTCCTATACGTATATATAGACCCACATATCTGTTTGTTCCCTGTCAGAACGTACCCTTTATTTCCTGAGCCTGAGATTGTGAAAGCCAGAGACTTATTGATTACCTGAGACACCCTTTCCGTACGACCCGAGATAGCCTAGCGATTTTGTTTGTTTGCCATTTGGTTTCGACTTCTGATTGTTTTTTTACTTTGCCTTTGCCTGCCGTTTTTGTACCTCTGCCTTTGATTTCCGGTTTTTAGACTTTTGTTTCCTGACTACTCTTTTGCTTTCCGTTTTTGTACTGTATATATTCTGATATCCTGGCTTTTTGACCTCACCCTTTGAAATAAAACTACGTTTCTGCTTATCCCTGTCTGCTATTGGGTTTTCTGAGTCCAGACGTAACACCTACAGTGCAATTCGGCTAGGTATACATCCGCGCTAAAATATCAAGGTGAAAGTCATCATAGCTTGCGTAGTATAGACCCAGCTCCCAACCCAACTTTGAGAATAGATTAACGGCGATATTTTTTTTATCGCCCGATAAGAGTCTCACGCTAACGCAGCACGTTAACGCCGATAACGGCCCACCACTAGTAATTTGTCATCTGGAAAACCGCGTTTCGGACTTGGAACAGTACACAAGAATGAACGATATTGTGGCGAGCGTGCAAGCAAGAATGGAAGGTCCACACAAGTTCTCAGCTGCTTCGTAACCTGTGCCCCATACACCGCACGACTCCAGGTCACGTGTTTATTTCGTAAAACAAAGCACAAAGGAACTCAATTCAATATCCGCTAATAGCGGAGGTACACATTTATCGCACACACATTCATTCACGGTGTTCGCATTCATTCACACAAACTACAGTAGATTAACACAGATAACAACTATAACGTAAACGATTAACGATATGGTAACAACATTGGATCAAAACTGTACCTTTAAACATTAGTAATTAAGAGAAATCGCTAACACCCGCGATTTCCCATGGCGCATTGCGCCCACAAGTATGCATTGCTGCGACCCAGCTTCCGGGTCGCTACATAGCCCCCTTCTAAGGGGTCAGTTGTCCCCAACGACCCCATCACCCAACACAAAGTCCCGGTAACGTGCCGGTGGTCGCCGTTGACGGCCCGGCCGCCTGGAGGGCGCATGAATTGTCAATGCTGGGGAACCACCCGGCTCCGTACGGGCAGTGTCCGGACTGGCCCCCCCCTCCTCAACAGGCGGTGCGAGCACAACAGGCGGGGCGAGCACAACAGGCGGGGTGAGAGAAACAGGCGGTGTGAGAGGTCGGTAGGGTGCCAGCCTGTCCCGGTGGAGCACCACCAGGCGGCCCCGACCCGGCATACGCACCCGGTACACCACCTCCGACAGTTTCTCCAGGACTTCCCCCGGCCCCTGCCAGTGACTCCGCAGTTTGGGGGAGACCCCCTTCTTGTGGATGGGACAGTAGATCCAAACCTGATCCCTAGGCGAAAATGCCTGTCCACGACACCGGGTGTCGTACGCCCGTTTCTGCCGCACCCCAGAATTAGCATGCGCCTGGCGGGTGTAGTCGTGGACCACCCGGAGACGGTCCCGTAGTCGGCGGAAGTACTCCATCTCCTTTCCCCCAGCGATCTCCGGCTCGGGCGGGGCCCCGAACACCAAGTCCACTGGTGTCCGGAGCTCCCGCCCGAACATGAGAGCAGCAGGGGTACACTGGCTGGACTCCTGCACGGCAGTGCGGTAGGACCACAGGGGCAGGTGGCGGTCCCAGTCTCGTTGGTGCTGGCTGGTGAGGATGGCTAGTTGGGTGGTCAGGGTGCGGTTGAACCGCTCCACCAGCCCGTCGCTCTGTGGATGGAGCGGTGTCGTCCTGGTTTTACTCACCCCCAGCCGCCGGCAGACCTCGCCGAACACCTGCGCCTCAAAGTTCCGCCCTTGGTCGCTGTGTAGTTCGGTGGGGACCCCAAAGCGGGCAAACATTTCCTCTACCAGCCTCTCCGCAGTGGTGGCTGCACTCTGGTCTGGCACCGCGTACGCCTCAGGCCATTTGGTGAAATAGTCCATGGCCACGAGGACGTAGCGGTTGCCGGAGTCAGTCACGGGAAAGGGCCCGAGGATGTCCACCCCCACTCGTTCCATTGGGGCCCCCACCAGATACTGCTGCAGTGGGGCGTGGGAGCGTTGGGTCGGCCCCTTCCGGGCGGTGCAGGAGTCGCAGCAGTGAACATGCAGTTCGACGTCCCGCCGACAGCCAGGCCAGTAAAACCGCTCCCGGAGACGGTGCAGGGTTTTGGAATTCCCGTAGTGCCCCGTCCCCACCGACCCATGGACGAGTTGGAGCACCTGGGAACGGAGCACTCGGGGCACCAGCAGTTGGAGGAGGTTGCTTCTTCCTCCAGGGGCCTGCCACCTCTGGTACGCCACCCCGTGGTGCAGTTCGAAATTCCCCCACTGGGAATGGAATGCCTTCACTTCCGGTCCCAGGGCGGACACTTCCGCCCACTCCGGACGTCGCCCCGCCTCCAGCCAGCCTCTCACCTTGCCCACGGTGTTGTCAGCCTCCTGCTGTTGTTGCAGCTGTGACGGGTTTAACTGGAGCCACCCGTCTTCCGGACTGGTCGCTTGCACGGCGGCCACTGTGAACGCCGGCTGGTCGTGTTCCTCCTGTCGCCGGCAGTAGCGACATTCCATTGCCGCACAGGGACGCCGCGAGAGAGCGTCGGCATTGCCATGATGTCGCCCCGCTCGGTGCTGGATGTCGAAGTCGTACCCTTGGAGGGCCTCCAGCCAGCGGGCCACCTGGCCTTCGGGGTTTTTGAAATTTAACAGCCAGGTGAGCGAGGCATGGTCCGTGCGGACGAGGAACCGGCTCCCGTGCAGGTAAGGCCGGAAGTGGCGAAGGGCCAGGACTACTGCCAATAGCTCGCGCCGAGTCACACAGTAGTTCCTCTCGGCCCGACTCAAGGCGCGGCTGAAGTACGCCACGGCACGTTCTCCCCCCTCTCCTGGCTGAGAGAGGACTGCCCCGACCCCCACATTGCTGGCATCGGTGTCCACAATGAAGGTTCTTTGGACGTCGGGGTAGGCCAGCACCAGAGCTTCTACAAGGGCTGCCCTGAGCTTGGCGAAGGCTGTGGCACAGGCGTCGTCCCAATTGAACGGCCGCCCTTTGTCGGTGAGGCGATGGAGCGGGCTGGCGGTAGTGGCAAAACCCTGGACGAAGCGACGGTAGTAGGAGGCCAGGCCCAGGAAACTCCGCAGCTCGTTGATAGTAGCAGGGGTTGGCCAGTCTCTGACAGCAGCCACCTTAGCAGGGTCGGTAGCAACGCCCTGGGCACTGACCACGTGACCCAGGAAGGCCGTCTCTCTCCGCAGCAGGTGGCACTTCTTGGGGTTTAGTCGCAGCTCGGCCCGACGGATAGTCGCGAAGACTTCCTGCAGGTTGGCCAGGGCTAGGTCGAAGGCGTTGCCATGCACCAGCAGGTCGTCCAGGTAAACTATACAGCGACTCCGGGGAATGGCCGCCAGTACCCGCTCCATCAGGCGCTCGAAGGTGGCCGGCGTGTTGCAGAGCCCGAAGGGCATAACCCGGAACTGCCACAGCCCCTGCCCAATCGTGAAGGCAGTCTTTGGCTTTGCGTCGGGGGCCAGCTTCACCTGCCAGTAGCCGCTGCGTAGGTCGAGAGAGCTGAACCAGCTGGACCCCGCGATGTGGTCGAGAGCGTCGTCGATGCGGGGAAGCGGGTAGGAGTCTTTCTTTGTGACAGCGTTGAGGCGGCGGTAGTCAACGCAGAACCTCCAGTCGCCGTCCTTTTTCCCCACCAAGACGGCTGGGGCCGCCCAGGGGCTGTCAGAGGGCTCGATCACTCCTGCAGCTGCCATCTATTTGATCTTGTCCTCTGCTGCCTGTCGTTTTGCGAGTGCCAGGCGGTGTGGCCGCAGCCGGATGGGCTGGGCAGATCCAGTCTGTATGTCGTGCTGGACCAGACCGGTCTGACGGCAGTCCTCGTCACGGGCGGCGAAGATGTCGGCGTAGTCTTCGAGCAGGCGCTTCAGCTGGCGGCGTTGCTGGAGGTCGAGCCCCTCGCTGCTGCGGTGCCACAGCTCACTGGTGGCCTCAGACGTCTTGGCGGCGGGACAGGGGGCAGGCTGACTGGCGACCGGTGGGTTGGTTGCGATGGCGGCCCGTTCAGGCTGAGGTCGGGGAAGCGGTGGCAGTGAGGCACCCGGTCTTGGGACGTGCTGAGCAGCTGCGGTCTGGTGAGGGCCCCGTTGGGTCTTCTTCCCCTCACGATGGTGCTGGAGTGCTATGGTTTCGGTGCCGAGGGTGATGGCTGCCCCTGACACGTCAACACGCGCGCCCCAACGTTTCAACAGGTCCAGGCCAATGATGCAGGGCTCCTGGATGCTGGCGAGCCAGAACTCATGGACGAGCTCTTGTTCGCCAACGCGGATCTGCAGCGACTTCTTCCCTTTCATGGCCGACGTCTCTCCCGTCACCGTTGTCAGCCGGGTGTTGGTTGGTGACCATGCTGTAGGGAGTGGTCCGGTGGTACCCGGAAGGAGCCCCGGCCGTACCAGGGAGATGGTGGACCCCGTGTCCACTAGGGCCCGGCAGGTGTGGCCGTCGAGCTGGCAGTTCAGATACAGCCCTTGGGTGTAGCCTAGGCGGCCTACGGGCGTGCATCGGCCGTAGAGAGGGGCTGAAGGCTGGAGTGGCGGTCCCCTCACTGGGCCACTCCGCTGTCGTTTCCCGCCGGCTGTCTGGTCCTCACCTTTGGTGCTGGGGCCGGGCAGTCACGAGCGATGTGCCCCGGCTCGTCGCAGCGGTTGGTCAGCCCTGGTTGCCATCGTCGAGCCGCTGAGGGCCAGTTTGTAGGCCGTGGGGGCGGTGATCGGGCTCGGCGGACCTCTGCTGTGTCGTCCTCCTCGTCGTAGTCGGCCAGCCTGATGCGTGGCCCTGGGGAGGAGGTTCTCTGCGGGTCGGCCCGAGTGGCGAGTATTGCCTCGGCTCGTTCGGCTTCCTGAATGGCTTCGCTGAGCGTGCGGGGCGTGGTGAGGCGGACGTGCTGGCGCAGTCGCTCTGGCGTGAGTGCTTGTAGGAAGGCGTGGAGGGCTAGCTCTTCTTGAGCCGTTGCGTGGAACTGCGGGTAGCCCCGTTGAGCGTGCAGCTGTACGTCGGCGGCGAAGGTGCCCAGGCTCTCTCCCTCTTGTCGGCGGCGGCTGGCCAGTTCCTCTCGGCTCTGGTCGGCGAATCGGTGCTGCCCGAACCGTCTCTCCAAGGCGGTGGTCAGGGTGTGGTAGTTGCGCTGTTCCGCAGGCCCGAGGTCGAGCAACACCTGTATTGCTTTACCCTCCAGAGCCAGGGCCAGGTGTGTGGCAGCCTCCTCGCTGCTCCAGCCGTTGTGCCATGCTGCTAGCTGGACCTGGGACAGGTATGGTTCCAGCGGCGTTAGTCCGCCGAATTTGGGCAGTTTGGCTGGCGTTCGGGGTGCTGTGGCGAGGGGTGGCCGACTGAGTACCGGCGCCCCTGGTGGCAGCTCGTGGGCAGCGGCGGTGGTGATGGGTTGCTGTAGTTCGGCGTTGGCCGCATCTGTGGTCCTCCAGGCTACTAGGGGCCGCTGTGCAGCAGTAGGCGGCAGGTCTACCTTACCAGCTCTCAAAAGAGCCTTTGGAATTTCTGCACTGTACTGCACTGCACTGCCTCCGGCCCCTAGGTGGCGATCTCCAGCGGCGATCTTACCAGCTCTCAAAAGAGCCTTTGGGATTTCTGCACTGTCTCCAGCCCATAGGTGGCGATCTCCAGCGGCGATCTTACCAGCTCTCAAAAGAGCTTTTGGACTTTCTGCACTGTCTCCGACCCCTAGGTGGCGATCTCCAGCAGCGTAGGGTAGCCGCTCATCATCAGCGGCGGGCTGTGGAGTGGTGTCGCCATTCGTCCTCCTGGTCGCTAGGGGGCAGTGGAGCCGTGGTACGCTGGCGCCGTCAGGCTGGGGTTGCATCCCGCCCGCCTTGATTGACTGGCGCCTCTGGATCAGCTGTAACGCTTCTTCCAGTTCGCGGATCTCTCTTTCCATTCTCTGCGTCATCCCACTCTGACACCAATGTGGCGAGCGTGCAAGCAAGAATGGAAGGTCCACACAAGTTCTCAGCTGCTTCGTAACCTGTGCCCCATACACCGCACGATTCCAGGTCACGTGTTTATTTCGTAAAACAAAGCACGAAGGAACTCAATTCAATATCTGCTAATAGCGGAGGTACACATTTATCGCACACACATTCATTCACGGTGTAGGGGGGAGTAAAAGTGGGGTCCCCATTTGGGAACTGCATTGACTTCAAAGGACCAGAGGGCCTTGTAATAAAATAATGGGTTACTCTAATTTCCTTTGAGATCCGGCAACATCTTCGCGAGAATATTCCCATCTGCTAAAGATGGAGATAAGGACAAATGGAACTGTTTGTAAATGTATCAGAAGAGAGGATTTACGGCATTCACACCCTCGCCAGACAATGGTAAAGGAATGTCTGCCCAGGACATCTGTGACCTACAGTAACCCAAAACATGGACATATCCTATGGGAAAACCATTGGACAATGACCACAGTGCCCTCATTTGGGCACCCCTGTCATTACACTATTTAATTCTTTTCTGTACCAGGACTCTAAAACTTCTGTTAAGAGTGTTAAATAACCATGTAAAAACCAACAAACATTGCACATGTGATCCGTATATTGTTACATTCTGTCTTATGTGATAGTAACAGGAATTGTATGTAAAATAATACATTAGGAGGGAATTTTCATGACAACTGCACCATATTATAATATCACCTTAAACTGTTTGGTATGTATGAATTCAGGTAAAATCAAGGAATTGACTGAAATACATTTCATACCAAATAGAGTTTAATAAAGCATAGTTTCAGCAACTCAGGGAAAAACTAACAGTGAAATGTCCTCTCTGGTAATTACCTCCTCTTCCCTTTATCCTATTCAAACATCCCCTAACAATTCCCTAACAATGGGGGGTCTAAATTCCAGATTGACCATCCTGTCCAGGTTAATTTATGGCACTGCCACCTGGTTCAAACACATGATTTGGCATAAAAAGGAGAGAGACAAGCCTATCTGGGAAGATTGTAACCGACTTCCCACACCGTGCATATTCTGTGTCTGTGTGTAGTTGAACAGGCTGGGTAAGATAGTTACTTTGTTTCTTTTCTTAAATCTATGTTTTGTATAATTGAATGTTTTAATTTAAGTTAATGACCTGCCTGCCTGTTATTAAATTATGTTTATTTTTAACTTGCGTGGTTTCCATGACTATAATTCATCTTATACCCTTTTTTAGCTTAAATTATAACTGAATATTCAGGGGGACAATTCTGACCCAGGACCGACTGATCAGCGGCCTGGTACAGACGTGGCAGACACAAGTTTGGTAGGCAGCAAGTGACGGTCCAATTGTAAAGGTCGGGTTGGTGTATCGGTTCTGGTGATTTGATGTGAAGAGAATCCATGGGCGTCCTACGCCGATTCTTGTCAAATTTGCCTTAAGGAGCTCTTTAAATACACCCAGAGTAGTGCATGGTTCTGGTGATTTGATATGGGAACCCTTGGGCGTATACGCCGGTTCTTTTATTGTCAAATTTGCCTTAAGGAGCCCGTTAAATGTACTCAGACTGGGGCTCGCAACTATCTATGATAAATGAATATCATGTATTGTGTTGACTAGACCCCAAACCTCTGTGTTCGCCACCGAACTGAGTTTCGGCAATAATGCTGATTCCGGCAAGCATATATTGATAATTGAGGACTAGTAATTAAGGACGAGTCGAGTGTAACCACTCTGAGTTCCACGCAGGTTTAACCCAAATTCTAAATTATTATTTTAAATGGAGTCAGATAAAACGAGTACAGAATCAGCGTTGGTGGCTGATGAGTTACTGCAATATACACAGGCTGTTCTTTGGATAAACTGGGTCAAGGTAGACCAGACTAAAAGCGGAAGGTAACGTGGTACGAGTATCTTTGATTTGTGGCCCCTTATTAGCTAATCCAGTGAATCTAAAGAGCAGTCTAACCCGGTTGCAAGAATATTCATATTTCTTTATGAACTTTAATCATTTTCCCTTTTCCCACAGCAACAGGTGGAGAAATCACGCTTAAACCTTCAACCGCAGTTATTCCCTCATTGGTTTAGCTGTGCGGTTTCTACAACGGTGTTCGCATTCATTCACACAAACTACAGTAGATTAACACAGATAACAACTATAACGTAAACGATTAACGATATGGTAACAACATTGGATCAAAACTGTACCTTTAAACATTAGTAATTAAGAGAAATCGCTAACACCCGCGATTTCCCATGGCGCATTGCGCCCACAAGTATGCATTGCTGCGACCCAGCTTCCGGGTCGCTACAATATCATTGTTTCCGGGTTGGAGATCAAGCCCCGATCGTATGCCAGGGCCGTTTCCATGGCAACGAACGGTGGTGAACCAAGCGAACAGGACCTGAACTCCGTGGAGAATCAGGTGACTACTTTCCTGCAATCCAAGGGAATTGTAATAGACAGCGGCAACATTGAGGCTTGTCACCCTCTCACCAGGAAAAACAAGAATGATAAACCAGCCGTAATAATGCGATTCGCAAACAGAAAACACAAGATGGAACTGCTCAGGCAGGGAAGAAAGCTGAAGGATACACAAGTCTACTTGAATGAACATTTAACCAAAAAGAACGGAGACATCGCCAGAAAGGCTCGATTCCTGAGAAAACAGCAGAAGATTCAGTCAACATGGACAACAAACTGCAAAATCTTCATCAAATTAAACGGAACACCAGAACAGGCAAAAGTGTTGGTCATCAGAGATATGGAGGAACTGGACAAATACGTTTGAAACACAAGGTAATGGGACACAACCATGGATAGACTGTTTTTGCAAATTCACCACATACAATCATGACAACTCAGGACAAACATTATTCATCTCAGACTCCGGTTGAAGTTCTACATCAACTAATAAGGTTAGATGAATGTGAAAAAATGGGTTTGAAAACATTGGAATATACTGAACACAAATCACAAGATATTGAAAATGACATTGACCCTGAAAATAATTTCTTAAATAATATCAACAACAACTGCTGTTACTATTCAGATGATCAGTTTAATACAACGGTTAAGCTAGATCACAACTTTTCAATCATCCACTTTAATAGCAGAAGCCTTTACGCCAATTTCAAAAGCATTAAAAAATACCTAGAGCAATTCAAGAAACCATTCAACATAATAGCAATATCAACCCTGAGAAGGGTGTTGATGATTTTGAGTTGTATGGCTATGAGTTGAATTATATGAGTAGGAAAAATAAGACAAGAGGTGGGGTGGCATTATATGTGGATAACAGACTCAATTATAAAGTGGTGGAATGTATGACAGCAGCTGTTGATGATATAATAGAATGTATTACAGTAGAAATATGTATGGGAAAAAAGAAAAATTTAATTGTTAGTTGTATCTACAGAACACCTGGATCAAGCATTGACATTTTTAGTGAATGGATGGAAAAAGTGTTTGCAAAATTAAATCAAAAGGTTATGTTTATTTGTGGAGACATGAATGTGGACCTTCTGAACCCAAACAAGCATAAAAATACTGAGGACTTCATAAATACAATATACAGTTTGGGTTTACATCCAAAGATCACAAGACCAAGCAGAATTACAGCACACAGTGCCACACTAATTGACAATATATTGACGAATGTGTTGGAAGACAATATAGTGAGTGGGCTCCTAGTAAATGACATCAGTGACCACTTGCCAGTATTTGTAGTCTATGACTGCAATTATAGGGAGGACAAGGATGCCAATAATTTCATCTATAAACGAGTTAGAAATGAGGAATCCATGACTTTATTTAGAAAGGAATTATTAAAACAAAATTGGGACATGGTATATAAAATAGAAGATATAGATATAGCATATGAATCATTTCTAAAGATATTCCAATTATTATATGATAAGTACTGTCCTATTAAAAAATACAATATAAAGCAAAAATACAATGATAATCTGTGGTTAACTAAGGGATTACAAAATGCTTGCAAAAAGAAAAACACATTATACAGAGATTTCATAAAGCATAGAAATATAGAAACTGAAAATAAATATAAGAAATATAAAAATAAGTTAACTAATATTATGAGAACATGTAAGAAAGATTATTATAATAAATTATTGGATATTAATAAGAACAATACTAAAGGTTTGTGGAGTGTATTAAATAGTATTATTAGAAATAGATTTAGAGGCTCAAGTTACCCATCACATTTTATAGATAACGATAATACCTTAAATAATATGGATGATGTGGTTAGTGGTTTTAATAGATTCTTTGTTAATGTGGGACCTGAATTGGCTAATCAAATAAAATCAGAGACAACAAGTGAAAGTTGTGATGGCCATAACTATGAGAGGAATCCAAGTTCATTCTTTCTGAGAGCAATAGAAGAAAAGGAAGTTATGGACATTGTAAAAAAATTCAAGAACAAAATCTCGACTTACTGTAATGACATCGATATGACAATAGTCAAGAAAGTCATTGAGGGAATCTCTAAACCACTAACTCACATCTGCAACTTGTCCTTCCAAACTGGCAAATTCCCAAGTAAAATGAAAGTAGCAAAAATTATACCGTTATATAAAACTGGGGATAGACACCACTTTACAAATTACAGGCCTGTTTCATTACTTCCTCAGTTCTCTAAGATTTTAGAAAAACTATTCAATGCAAGACTGGACTCATTCATTGAGAAACACAAACTGCTGACTGACAGCCAATATGGCTTCAGAGAAAACAGAAGTACATCTTTAGCACTAATGGAATTAATTGAAGAGATCACTAATTGTATAGATACAAAAAAATATGCTATAGGAATATTTATAGATTTAAAAAAAGCCTTTGATACTATTAATCATAATATATTATTAGATAAATTGGAAAGGTATGGTATTAGAGGGGTAGCACTGAACTGGATGAGAAGCTATTTGATGGGCAGGCAGCAATTTGTAAAATTAGGTGAGCACAAGTCAACACTCAGGGACATCACGTGTGGGGTTCCTCAGGGTTCAATTTTAGGTCCAAAACTGTTCATAATGTATATAAATGACATCTGCAAAGTATCAAATATTTTAAAATTTGTTTTATTTGCTGACGACACCAATATTTTCTGTTCCGGGGACAATCTGCAGCTTCTTTTGAATGTGATCACATCAGAAATGAACAAATTGAAACAGTGGTTTGACAGAAACAAACTGTCATTAAATTTGAAAAAAACTAAGATCATGTTTTTTGGAAATCGTGAAATTAACACACACGCAATTGTGAAGATAGATAATATAAATATAGAAAGAGTATATGAAATTAAATTTCTTGGTGTGATACTAGACCACAAAATCAGCTGGAAACCCCAAATCTCATATATAAGAGCCAAGCTGGCAAGAAGCGTTTCTTTGCTGGGAAAAACAAGGTACATTTTAAATCAAAGGGCATTGTACATTCTGTATTGTTCACTGGTTTTGCCGTATCTTAACTATTGTGTGGAGATCTGGGGTAATACCTACAAAAGTAACTTACAACCATTAGTCATACTGCAAAAGAGAGCAATAAGGTTTGTAAACAATGTAGGTTATCAGGAACACACAAACCCTCTTTTCTTACAGTTAAATGCATTGAAGTTTATGGACTTGGTAAAATTCAAAACAGCTCAAACATTGTTTAAAGCAAGAAATAACGTACTACCGGGGAATATACAGAGGATGTTTTTTGATAGAGAGGGGGGTTATAATTTAAGAGGGGAGCTTAATTTAAGGAAACTTTTTGTACACACCACTATGAAAAGTCAGTGTATCACTATCTGTGGGGTCAATTTATGGAATGGTCTGGATCTGGAACTCAAACAAAGCACTAATATTGTGCAGTTTAAGAGGATGTGCAAAAAGAACATCCTTAGCGGGTATAGAGTGGAGGAAGGGGTGTGTTGATTGTATTTAGTTTTATTTTATTTTTTTATCGTTTATTTTATTAATCTAGTGATCAGATTGGTAGTAGATTGTCTATATGACGCCTTATTGATTTTCAGCAAGTGGGTAAGGGTATATATGGGTTATGTATTGAGTTACGAGTGTATTATTATTATATATATATGGTATATAGATAGCACAGGACATAGTGAGTATAGGAGATATATATACAGATATCATAGGATTTATGACATAAATGTATATTTGTAATTGTTTATATTAATCATGAATGTTGTAAGAGAAGGGGGTAGGAGTAAATAAGTCTTTACTTCTTCCTACTCCTTTTTGAACATGTTCATTGTTATTTGTTTTTATTTTTATTTTGTTTTTTATATGCAAGTTCAAAATAAAGATTATCAAATCAAATCAAATCAAAACATCATCCTGGGATGGGACGAAAACCACTTTGATCTGGCGGGAGTGGTGAAAAGCCACATTGTCCCATACAACAGGGACGTCACTAGGATTTAGAGACTGGGGGGGCTTAGCCCCTAGCAGTTTATTCAATGCGCGCGCGCAGTCAGCGCGCGCCGAAATTTTTTCATCACATCTTTAAAGTGCTTCTTTAATTCATCATTTATTACAGTAGAGAGTATAGCAGAGCATCTATCAGTACCTGTGACAACATGTAGCCTATGACTCCATTATACGTTTGTGTGTAGGCCTATGCTGTATTAAATGTAGCCTATATTTAAAGGCAACATCCATAATATTCATCCAAATTATGTCTATTTAATTTATAAGGCTGCAGCCAGCTAGTTAGAGGGGAATTCCTGTGTAAAATGGAATGCTTAGCATGGACTCTTTACAGGACTAGGAACTGGGCAGCAGGTGGTGTCTACTATACAAATAACAAACCCACTACTATTAATAATAAATCTCTCACTATGCATTCACTTTCACAAAACTACAACACATCTCACTCACATGTATTTATCATCATCTCTTACTAAACGTATAAAACGTCCTTATTAATCCCCTATTGTAATTTCACCCCTTATCAATCCTTGACCTTTCTTAAAAAAAAACCATCATTATTCCCTCCCGGACACATTTCATGACACAGGAGGAAGGGGGAGACTCAAACATGCGCGCACACACACACAAACACCTTGGCGAAAGAGGAGACACAGAGGAACACTAGTGACAAGTCTCGGCGCGCAACACAAGAAACAGTCCTTTTTAATAAACTATCTTTACACTTACGAAGTTATCAATGCCTCTATTTATATGTAAGGGCCCTCATTGTACTACCAAAGAAGCGTCGGGCTACTAGGAGACTTGTTAAATGGATTTCTATTTAAGCCGACAGTAGCACTACTGACAGCTTTTTGGAAACGTCGGCCAGAACTTTCGAACTCGTTACCATGCTAAGCATAAGCAAAACACATTTTACACCGGATTTCCCCATTAAGTTAGCCATAATTAATGAAATAATAAAGTAGTTTTGGCTGGTCGTTAGTTCATGGACACAAGAAGACCACTTGTTGGAAGAACGTAAAAAAAACTCGACCTGTATGCCTAGTAGATCTTGACTGACTTCGCATCAGCTGCTCTGCCACTCACCGTGCTCTGCTTCTCCCTCACACTCGTCAGGTACCTTCGTATATCCATCTGTAAATCCTCTTCTTCTTTGGGGTTTAACGTCTTCTTCTTCTTTGGGGTTTAACGCTGTAAATCCTCTTTTGTCAATTTCTCTCTTATTTCTTACGCCGAGTGCCAAGTTGCCAACCCGACCCTTCAGAAAATGTAACGTTAACGTGACCCCTCACCCCTAGCCCCTCCCGCCAGCGCTCTCGGAAACAATATCCAAATTAAAGTATTAGTATTAGTATTTATTTCAACTCATAGTCTGGTTTATTATGTTAAGTGCAGGCATGTTACGATTTCCTTAACCAAAAAAAAAAAAAAAAAAAAATACAATATTTTTGTAGGGGGGGCTTTTGAACCTCTTGGGGGGGCTTAGCCCCCCCAAAATAGGCCTAACGACGTCCCTGCCATACAATCACATATACTGGTGAATTCAGCCTCTCTTGCGCTCTTTCTGCTGAAAGCCTTTCAAACTGTTTATCAAGAAAAACAATAAGGCATGCTGAATTGTATGGGCCAATGAAGGCCTTATGCAGCGGCAGTCCATCAACAGATATTGCTGCACACATGGTGATGTTAGCCCCCTTTTGGCCTGGAACATCTACAGTTGCCCTTTTCCCGATTACATTCCTTTCACGGCGGCGTCTTTTTTCCAAGTTGAAACCGGCCTCATCCACATAGATTTCACTGGCTTCAAGCTCCATGACTCCCTTCAGTAAATTGGAGAATACACAAGGTACCGTAAGTCACACATTGTATAGCTTACTGTGTTCTGCAAAACTCAAAGAAAATGCCTGTGTGTGCCGTGTTGTTCAGAATTACCTTAGATATCTTACCTGGACATATTGGTACCCGAGTTCCTTGACACGCTCAGAGTTCCTGTCAAAGGGGAAAGTGTACAACTCTTTAATCCTGATCTGATGTTTCTTTAGCACTCTTGAAATGGTTGTAGTGCTAACACTGTCAATGTTTGGAAATATGTTGTTGTCTGCGATTATGTTGTTGTGTATTTCTCTTAGCCTGATGCTGTCGTTGGCAATGACCATCCCAACTATTGCATCCTCTTGTTGAGGCGTAAATATTCTTCCCCTTCCCCCTGTGAGAGGTAACCGCTGGGTCCTGTAGCGAGTCAAAGACAAATGTGCACTGATGCATCAGCTTTTTATAGAGACTTTTCTCAAATCACAGTACTACTGTAATATACACATCAATTGAATGCCAGTCAGAATGCTGTAAATACTGTATAGTACCTGTTGGTTTGCCTGAAAATCCTCACTATTGAAGCCACTGTGGATGTGTAATGCACGTAACATTAGACCATATACAAACAACATTTTGATATGGTAACACAGTAATGGGTTAGCCTTTTACATTTCAAATACCACAGAGAATAGAATGATGCAATACCTCAGAACCAACATATGGACTTTGTTCCTATACTACATAAGCGACATACCTCTTGCAACTTGAGACTTGTCTCAGCATCAGTGACATCAGAAATGCTGACCTTGACATTATCGGGACCTTTGAAAAGCGCCTAAAAAAGTGTGGGAGAGAGGAAGCAAGGGCTTTGTCCTCCATGCACAATAGACATGGCCATTAGCTGACCAGCTAGGAAATACCAATTGTGTTTTAGAGCTGCAAAGAAAACACAAATGATTAAAAACATAGCATGATTCCAGCAATGCAGAGCAAATTTAAAACATTTGTGACAATTCAACACGGAAAGTCCCGTATCCAGAAGAATTAACCTGTGGAACAGCATGATAAAGTTTTTGCATTTGGAGACCCCTCAAACATTCCACTCGCGTCTTTTATGTCTTGCAGGCATAATCTAAAAAACTCTCTTGTAGGTCCCCCATTGTCTATGGCCCCCTCTGAAATGCCATGGTCATCTGTAAATTTAACATCAATTGTCTTGTCGGGAGAGAAGTTTGCCCTGGACATTGCTCTTGTGGCCCCATCCCATACATTTCTTCTTATGATATTGAATCGCACAATGTTTTCTATATTTAGTTGTAGGTTGAGCTCTTTTATTATTTCTTCAATTGTTGGTTTCTCATTCCTGCAATAACAAAAAATAAATCACCATTAACATCTGTAATTTAGGGCTATTCCCAAATCACTAAACTGTGATTAGAATCTGCTTCATCCGTTTTCAACCAAAATATATATATATATTTTAAATTAATTTATTCTTTAATGCAGCTAGCTTGAAAAATAGAATATTCCCCAAACATACATGCATTTCTAATTAATTGTATCATATTACATAAATTATCAAATTTTGTGTACACCTTGCATGCAATATATTCATGCATGTATGTATAAAATGTTTCTGAACAGTATACAGAGGTTTCACTTTGTTCTTAATTTTGAACATTTATTTAGCCACTAGTCACCAGATCTAACAATTTAATTGGCTTACTTTAAACACTTGGTCATTTAAAAACACAAAAACTGCACCTTTTCAGAATGTGCCAATACAGTATTCACACAGCACTAATGCATTTGTGAGATTCATTCTCTCATTTCCCCCATGGCCTCCCATATTGTGCGGCCAGTGGAGCTGTTGGTTCCTCTCCCAGTAAAATTGAGGTTTTTTGACATTTTTAAAAAAAATTGATATTTGGGATTAATGTTTAAAATTTTCCAAACTATTTGTCTTCATTTTGTCAAGCTTTGACATGTTCCTAACTATAAACAATAATTTAGCCAACAAATTATAAGCATAATCAATACACACAGCAAAGCATGATGGGAACAACCCTACTGGCATGACGGACAGAAACGTAACAAACATGGCGCTGACCATGAGAACAAGCTAACTAGCCATATAGCCAATGCTACTAGATCGATATGTATGGCAAGTTATCAATCAATATTCAAATCGGTTTCAACTAGTGATTTTTTTTTTGGAATTTCAAACTTTTTATCAGGTGCTGCGCATTTCACTCACCAACAGTCTTGTTCACAGTCCCCAAGGAAGCATCAGAACTTCCCATCTCACGCACAGAACTTTCTTCCTCACTTGTACTTGGCTGATAAAATAAATACATTTAATTCAGTAATACTGGAGGCTCTTTGCACAACAAATAGTAGTCTACTACATTGTCCTTAAGAACAATGCAAACACTTTCACTGTGAAGCTTTTGATGTCTACACTACTTTCTTGTATCAAGCTTAGAAGGCACTGAACAAAGGTTTTTGAAGTCCCTGTAAAATAATCCCTCCTGAAGAGAGGGCTGAGATTTGGTAATTTCATGCGATAATTTGACATTTTGGCAATGCTATGCATCTTTGCTGTGTATATATAAAACAGAATTGGGTTAAATATTTTAATTTTGAAAAATGGTGTTCTTGGCAGCCATGATGGCTCTTGTTTGCTTGAAGTGAGGGTCATTTGTGCTTCTGAAAAAACAAATAAAATTATTTTATTCCATATCAAACACATATTACATAGGGCACGGTGTTTACAAGCTAGATTGGGAGTTGTTACTGTCCATTTCCCTGCTTTTGAGAGAATTTATTGATTTACGTGACCCACAGCTAGTTAGCATTGGTACAGAAGAGATCTTAAGAATGATCAAATCTCACAAGTTTCAACACGTGTATGCACAAATTGAGTAGACCCAAAACGCGGTGCTGCATCGTAAATCTCTGCAGATTCGTAAAATATATTAGGCTATAATGGTGTGTAGCCAAAGCATATATACAGGTGGTGGACAAAATGTCGGAAACACCCCTGAAAAATGGCTTTAACTTTGAAGCATCTAAACCACAATTACAAAAGCATCTACACAGATGATTCCTATTAATTTTTTCTAGCAGACAAATGGATTTTGTCGGTACCTATGCGAGCGCATGCAGTGCATGAGCAGCAATTTTCTTTGCATTAATTTTACCGTTTTTGGAGTACAAAGAGCCCACGTAGGCTTCGGTTGTAAAGTACCAGTAGGGGTGTGTTTAGGAGTTAGGTTTTAGAAATCAAAGGTCCTTGAAGCTTTTTGAATATTTTAATATTACACCATTAAATAGAAAAATAAATAAACACTCAAACAGAAATTAAAAAAATAAGTAGCTACAAGTTTGTTTTAACGTACAAAAGCACCATGTGCAACAGACTATTTCAGCCCTAAATACAATAGGTCACTGCGGAAATGTCGACTACAAGAAATAGAATTTGGTTTCATTAACATATTTATAGCTACAAAATATTTTTGGTGTCTCCTAAACTGAAAGTGCATCAGGTAGCCAGTAGCCTACAGTAAGCAATGAAAAACACCGAAAGCTGAGGCCTTTAAAAAATATATTGTTTCTAGCTATATCTGAACATGATATTCTTAAACGGTGCATTTTACATTCTGTGGCAAGACAAGGGTCGTAAACGCTTTGGGCTATTATCACACTCTTATTTTATTGCACTGCAGTATCAATCCTGCGGGTTTTCTTAAAAGCTGCAGCCTAGTTTATAATTTAAGACAAACATGAATACTGTAATTGGGACCGATACGTTTACCACTATAGTATGGGGCGCCAACCTGGATCGGGTTAAAGTTTTTACCTTTTCTGAAGTTAGGGCTTCAAAGGTAGCCTAATTCTAAATTGGAGCGTGTTCCATCCAACTCGCTGCGCATGCCATGTTCTTCTACCGAGTCACCCCAAAGATTTAGGTTGCACTCTGCCAAAGAATAGCTGAGCCGCATTTCTATTAGGGGTGGGAACCGGTTCCAACTTGTCCGATTCCTCGGAATCGTTTGCCTTCGAGTTATCAATTATCTTATCGATTCCAGCATGTATTCTCGACAGCTACGCATAGCAACAAAAAAAATGCCCGCTGTAGTTTTTCATTCAGTCAACGCATGCTGGCAGGCAGTCTAAAAATATAAAATGTAAACGTCATTTTAAAAAAATAATAATTTAAGCTACTATCATTTAAAAATCAATAGAAAATGTGTTCGTGTAAGCTCTCCATTTTGTTATCCATCTTCAGAAACGATCAACTAGTCAACAGATTAGCTTAGTGTGTGGACTTCCCTCGGGAGCCTATGGCTATAACCAACTACAAGTGTAAACCTACAGTGTTTTGATTGGCGGTAGACTAATCTGACAATGATTGCCTGCTTGGTCACGCACAGATGTATCCTAGATTTGGAAAGCGAATAACTAACCTAAATTTGCTAAATGATCATTTTCAATCTTTGTCATCTTCAGCTAATAAGAGGAGCCAGCTTGCCTCCTAAAAAAATATCAGGTAACGTTAAAGATCTCGTCTTTCTTCCATGTAAATGTATAGGCTAAATGAGATAGGGGGAGAATGGTGACAGTTGAGACTGTTCTGATAATACAGAAAGCAACGCAAACGTTACGGTGCAGCTTTATGAAACACGCCTAGGAGCGTAACTAACTCATAAGTAAAGTTTGCGATCTTCGTTACAGAATGAAACTACGAAATATCCCAATCACAGAGCAGCGGTTAAACAACAATATTTTAGCCATCTTTTTTGACATAACGTTAAACTGATAATTAATCCTCTTCTCGCGTCCTTTTTCATTATTTTCCGATGTCTTATTTTCTTTTATGCCTGATGTTTTTAAGCACTCGTATTGATCAAGCCAATTACATTTATAATTTACAGAATTATACAATTCTGACTGTTTTATTGGATGCTCTGCCACCTGTGCTCTGCCACATGGGTTCCATATTATTCCTGTGTAATTTACAGCTTAATCTAGTCCCACCCCCAATTCCCAGAGAGATCCATTCAAATGCAGAGAGGTTATAGTATTGCTTGTAAGAGTACCTGCAAAGATGAGTCTTTTGGGCGTCAAATTTGGAATTGGCGTATATTTACAAAAATCAATAAAGTTGATAAGGTAAAACATTAAATATTTTCTTTGTACTGTTTAATTAAATATATGTAAAAGAACTTACAAATCACTGCCTTCTGCTTTTACTTGCACTTTACATACTGTCCCGACTTTTTAGAATTGGGGTTTGTAATATAATCTGTTATAATATATTCTGCAACTAACACCTAACAAACAATGCATAGCCTAATTATGGTGCACGTTGCACATGGATACTTAGTCCTGCTAAGTATTTAAACACAAGGTAAATAGCAATAGAAGGCAAGTCGTTATGTACATCATTAGGTTACATTAATTTAGCTAATGAATGAATTGCCAACTTACTGATTTCTCAAGCAGCACTTTGTCTGGTCTCAAATATACTGAGCGTTGGTGGAACAACTTCTTCAGCATACTTCCAGGTGTCAAGGATGGTCTCACAAGTTTGTTGTGACATCCGAGAAACAACTGCAAACTACCCCAATGGTAATTAATCGTAAGTAATAACAAATAATCAATTTCATCAAAACCACAATGTTATTTTAACAGTGTCTATTATTTATCCAAAGGTTTATGTTATTACTCCAACAAGACAAAAATTTAGACAGCTAGAAAATGTCATAATGGGCCTACATTAGGAAAACATTTCAGACAGAGTGGAAGTTACCTGCAAGTGTCAACCTGTGGCATGAAAAGCCTTCCGAAGAGTGGCCATCACCACTGGCTCATCCCATTCAAGTTTGAACTCTACTGCAGATTTACTGTGACCGTTTTCAAACAACCAAAACCTTGCTTGCACGTCGCGGCACTAAGGTTGTGCTGTTGTCGGGCAGAAGGATGACGTCTCATTTGTAAACGTCTCATGCGGCGCAGGTCCTTGTCTATTTCGTGAGAGAGTGCTACAAATTTGAAGAGAAATGAGCCATTACTGCTTTCACTTGATAAAAAAACCCATATGTTATAGCTAGGACCATGATGTGAAATTAACACCAGCCAGATGCAGGTGTGATAGTAATTTTCTGTTTTATCAATATAAATGTTCATTTGTATTTAGATATTAATATAGAGGCTCAAACATTGTTAACAGTCAGCTTTTCTTATACCTTGCTTCTAGTTCTTAGTCTAACAGTAAAGGGCATGGTAGGAGAACAGGGGCCTGCAGGCTGCCCATGAGCTGGATCACGCTGTACCATCTGTATCTGTGTAATATCTATCGAAGGTCACATTGTAGTGAATTGGAATGTTTATGTTTCTTGTGTGAGAAAGAGCTGTCTTTCCTCTGAGCTGTGAGAATGTAAAGGAGGGGCCTTTGTTTAGGAGTAAAGAGAAATATCTCTATATTTCTTTTCGACCTATCTGTATTTCTCCCGTCTATGAAATCCGCCCCTTATGACCTGATCTGTAAAGAAATGTATAAAGGTTTGACAATTTCTGCTATATGCCGGAGAGAGCTTTTCCGAGCACTCACTCATTTGTTTATCTGCAAATAAACTTATTATTGCTGAGTGTTAACACGGCTTTTGTTGTGACTCTGTCAAGGACAGACTTCGCTGCACTGTGGGTAAATCGGGAATTTCCACGACACAGGTCAAACTTGAATTGCTTGTCTGGTAACCACCCAGGTTGTGTTATATTTTAAAAGTTAATGTGGTTGGTAACATGTTGAAAATGGCTGGTGAATCTTAGAATCCACAAGCCACTCTGGCCAATGGCTGAAAGTTCATTTCATGCCCCCATTAAAAGGATAACTTCAGTTTTCTTTTTTGGACTTTTGGAATATAAAAAAATAAAATAATAATCGAAATATTAGAGACTATCAGGGTATTTTTTAGGATGTAAAGATGTGTAAGGGGCTCAGCCCCCTGTGTAGGGGGGTCCGGGGGCATCCTCCCCCAGGCAAAATGTTTTGCTCTTTTTTTTATGCACTCGGGCACATTGATTTCATTAAAAATATATGTCTTAATAATTGACAAATTCAAACATGTACCTAAAAAATTGCGGTTTATTTTTTTTTTTTAAATTGAGCTGCTGAATATAGCCTATTGGATAGAGAAAATCATTCTCTGCACGCTCCAACTGGATAGTCCTCATCAAGTGTTGACTCTCCGATGACCAACTTTGTTATCGAATTGTGTCAAGTAAAATCACACGATTATTATTCTTATATGTATTGTGGGCAGAGTTGGGGGCGTTACTTGAAAATTGTAATATATTATATTATATTACTATATTACTTTACAATTAAGGTAATGCCTTATATTACCCGTTCTATTACTTTGCATTACTCGTGTCATAAAATCACTTAAATCAGTGTTAAATTATTAGCCTTTCAGAATTATGATTATTGGGACCATTTAACCTTACGTATTAATTATAAAATGTTGTTGAAATATGTTGTATATTGTTTAACAAAACGATTGAAAAATGTATCACCTTCCTAGCCAGTAGGCCTATAGCAACCGATAAAATAAAAATACCCGTATAGGTTCTTGCATTCTCACAATGCCTTGCACTTTTGTTAAATTCCTCATGAGGGCGCTTCACGCTAACATTACAGTTGACTGAGATTAATTCAACAGACAAGACAAATGGAAAATAGCCTTTTTAATTAACCTTCTTAGATGTATCCAGGTAGTTTCAATTGACAATATGAAGGTAATAACAAGGTGTTCAAAATGTTGCTTTTAAAACGACATTGGCAAATATGAAAAGCAACTCAAATTAATATAGATCTTTCACACTCAGTCAGTGTGGATTAAATAGGTTAAATACGCTACTGCTTTTAACATTCAAATTATTAACTCATCAAACAATGAATTATATTAAATTAGGTTGAGTAACGTGTTGCTAATTTCGAAAATGTTAATTAATATTATTACACAAATGTATATAGTAATCCGTTGTATTACCACATTACCCGAAAAACTAATATTACAGTAACACATTAACGTTACTTTAGCAATGCGCGACCCCCAACTCTGCTCCCCAGACTGCAACTAGTGATGGGAGGTTCGACTCGTTTTACTAACTCGAGTTTGTATGAGTCACTCACCAAAGAGAGTCAGGTTTTGGAGTCACTCGAGTCATCAAGTCAGTCTAACTTCTGGTTTAGCCCTCAGTCCTGAATGGGATAAAATAATTGAATAGCGCGGCTCTTCCAGACTTTCCAAATGTTATCGGAACGAATGGATCAAATTCTGATAGTGAAGAATTATTTTGCGGGGGTTGTGACAATTTTTTTTTTACACCGTTTCACAGCTGCTCCTTTTCCCATGATTGTGTGCGAGAACTGCTTTTCGGACATGGAAGTTGTAATTACACGGTTTGACTAAATCAAATTGGCTTCAAAGCCCGGCGCTGTTCTGGGGGCTTGCTCATTACTCTCACTCACGAGTTAGCGGATCAGTGATTGCGAGTCAGAGCTGCCCAACTCCAGTTGACAGCCACAGTCACTCACCCGCACCCGCTGAACCAACGAGAACTAACGAGAACCAACGAGTGCAAATATTCATTTTTAATGAGTGCAAATTCAATTAAATATAATTAAAAAATACAATAACTACTACTAGGCTACAGATGCATTATTGCAAAATTCTAATAAAACACTAAAACAGGCTAAGTATATAAACAGATTCAACAGTGCAACATTAAAATAAAATAACTGTAGAGACATTGAAAAATTACACAAGTCTCTCTTCTTCAAAATGACTGAAGCCTCTGTTCACAAATTGGCATTCAGGAAAACAAGCTCACGCACCTTTCCAGGGCTGAGCCTGTTTCTCCTGTCAATTATGATTTGCCCCATCTTCGAAAAGATCTGCTCTGATGGCTGTTACATCCCAGTGTATTATAGAACATATTTATTATTGAGGGATGTTACTGTTTTGGGTTTTGGCTGGGTACTGCCATTTGTTTATACAGGTGGAGGTGAGGATGCATTGTGTCGCTTGGAGACCGGACCAGATGCGGTCGTTGCTGGAGACGCCAGAGACCGTTGCGGAGCAACGCACGCGGAGAAGATGCAGACCTATAAAACAGCTGGACGCCGTCAGCGCGTCAGACACGTCTTTTCATCTGCTACTGAAATCCATGCTCGACATCGCGCTGTTTTGAGAACACAACCTACCAACCTACCCTTTTAAAACTAGTTAATAGGTTTAGTTCAGTCGTGCTATTACCGGCAGTTCAATTCCTGACCAGCAGAGGACGACAGACATCGTGGGGCCCTGCTGTTGAACTTCTTTGGAAGGACCGCTGTGCTGGCTGATTGGTGAGGCACTGATAGGCTAATTAGTCTTGGTGACTCAGACATTTTAGCTGAACAATCACTGCTAGTGCTAGGAAATCATTAATCTGTAAATAATAAATAATTGTTTTCTCTTTAAAAACTACAGCGTGTTGGTTGCGTCTTTGTGTTGTGGTTGTGGTATTTAATATTACGGTTATGTCCACCCTCCTTGTTATTGCAACATTGTTGGGTTTTCGATCCGTAATAATTGGGGGCTCGTCCGGGATAGTGAACATATTTGTGCAGATTTATTCTGACTTTGATGCTACGCTACCTTAGGGGCTACGTGGTGCCAGCTTTGTGTTTTGTAGCACGGTTACTTTGTTGCTAAGTAGGTTACTACTAGCTTTTGGTTCGTAACTGTGTTACTGTGTTGCTTAGCACTACGTTGGGTCCCGCCTGTAGTAATAGCTTTGTGTGTCATTTTGTCACTTTGAGTTGCGCTACTTATGACATTTTGTAGCGCTTGTATTGCCACAACCACCTGTCCAATTGTTTGTTGACGTTGCCGAAACAGCCGAGTCAGTGGAAGACCTTTGTTTTCTTACGTGGCTTTCGATTCGTAACTGAAGTTTCGAATTTAGCGTTTTGGGCGACAATTACCATGGAGTTTAACCTTGATGCGTTTGCCGAAGCTCCTACCTTGGAACAGTTGGACAGCTGTAGGAAAGCTGACCTCTTGTTAATAGCGGACCATTTCGCTATTGATGTAATCCGCTTGGGGAGAAAGCAGGTTATTAAGGACAGGGTGAAAGAGGTGTTGCTGGAGCAGCAGATGCTTGTCGGTGCTGACACCGGGGAATCGGCTCTTGGTAAGGCTGAGTCGTCCCCTGTCAAGACCGAGTGTCCTGTTACTGCAGCTCAGCAGAAATTTGAGTTGGATATGAGGCGTTTGGAGTTGGAGGCTCAGACGGCAGTGAGAGAGAAAGAGTTGGAGGTCCAGGAAAGAGAGAGAGAGAGAGAGCTGGAGGCCCAAGCGAGAGAGAGAGAGTTGGAGGCTCAGGTGCGCCTGAAGGAGATGGAGATGAATCTGCGTTTAAAAGAGATGGAGTTGGAAACCACTCAGGTTAGCGGCGGCTGCAACAAGCAGACACATCAGAATGGTTTCCCCATTTCGTGAGGCGGAAGTGGAAAAGTATTTTTCCCTGTTTGAGCGGGTCGCTATCACGCTCAAGTGGCCCAAAGACGCCTGGTCACTGCTGCTACAGTGCGTGCTGGTGGGTAAAGCTCAGGACGCGTATTCATCACTGCCCTTGGAACAAAGCCTTGACTACGAGGAAGCAAAGGCTGCGGTGCTCCGGGCATATGAACTTGTGCCAGAGGCTTATCGGCAAAAATTTAGGCGTTTTCGGAAAGCCGATAGCCAGACTTTTGTTGAGTTTGCCCGCGAGAAAGAGAGTATGTTTGACCGGTGGTGTGCTGCACAAGGGGTTAAACAATTTGAACAACTCCGTGATGATTATGGAGGAATTCAAAAATTGTTTGCCTGAACGTGTCGCCACTTATTTGAACGAGCAGAAGGTGACTCAAGTCGCAAAGGCTGCAGTTTTAGCGGACGAGTTTTCTCTCACGCATGCAAGCTTGTCTGTTGGGAAACCTCCGCTACGTCATAACGATGTCACTTCTCGGAGGGAGTTCCCTGGTAGCTCGGCCGGTCTGTTAAAGGACAGTGCTCTTGTTTCCGGTGCGGGGCAGGAGACGTCGGGAAACAATGGAAAGGTATTGTGCCACTTTTGCAAGAAGCCTGGCCATATTATGGTTAACTGCTATGCCTTTAAGAAGAAAAATAACTTCTCAAAAGGGGTCTCCCTGGTGAAAACGTCTTCGCCGGTGCTTGGACTTGGTGAGACTGAGAAGGGCAGTGCTTTTCGGGACTATGCTCCATTCATCATGGATGGTTTTGTGCGCTTAACTGGTGAGCTTGGTTCTCAGAGGCCAGTTAAGATATTGAGGGATACGGGTGCAGCGCAGTCTTTGATGTTGGAGGATACCTTACCTCTGTCTGAGGAATCTTCATTAGGCACTAGTGTCCTTGTGCAGGGTTTTGAGATGGGTTTTGAGATGGGTTTTACTAACGTGCCACTGCATGCTGTTTATCTGGAGTCCGACCTAGTGACGGGTGACGTCGTAGTGGGCGTGCGACCCAGTCTTCCGGTGGACGGAGTATCTTTCATGCTTGGGGAATGATTTAGCTGGTGGCCATGTTCTGGTTAGCCCTGAGGCGACACCAGTCCCTATTGTTGATCGCCCTTATGAGCTCGCACAGGAATACCCAGACGTATTTCCTGTTTGCGATGTCACGCGTGTCATGTCTAAACTACTTGTGACTAACTCCGACACTGTGAAGGCTTATGATGTTCCCGAGTCAGAGGGCGCTTATGACTGAAGTGACTCTTTCTTTGTTGAGCTGGAGCCTGAGGTACAGGTGGCCGTTATTGCTGCAGACGCAGGTAAAGCTACGTTTGCGGGAGAGGACAATATGGCCGAGTGTGTCGAGGGGTTTGAGAGGCTGTATCTGGCACGGGAGCAGCTGATTGTTGAGCAGAAGAGAGACTCAGACATTTCTTTTCTCTTTGAATATGCAATTTCTGAGGAGGAGAATGCTTTGGTGCCGAAAGGGTACATTGTGAAAGGCGATGTGTTTACGCGCAAGTGGAGACCAATGGACTCTTCAGTTCATGACGACTGGAGCATGTCCAACGCTTCAGGACGACTGGAACGTTTTAGGTCAGATTGTGGTTCCATCTGTGTGTCGCAGTGAGGTGATCGGTCTTGCTCATGGTGACTGTGTTACTGGTCATCTGGGTGTGGATGGAGTTTGTGGCTGTGTGTTGGGGCACTTCTTTTGCCATGGTTTTGGGTGTGACGGTGGGAGAATGCTTGTGGCTCAAGTTTGCCTATTAACACGGACTAAAACTGGTAATCAGTTTTTACTCACTATAAAGTGCGCAGCTACTCGTTTTCCGGACTGACTGATCATAACCTGCTTGTTTTACTTCATCACATGCATAATAACTAGCGTCTCATGCGGTGAAGTTGGTTTTTATTTAATTAAATTTTACAGGGCCATGATTTAGACATTTGGTTGGCCTACATTCATAGACGCGTTAATGCTCTCGCTATGTTACGTGGAACGTGCAAGAGTGACAATAAATAAATTGTTGCTGGGTCATGTACATATTTGATTGAATTAATTTATTGTCTTAAGGGAGAGGGTGTTACATCTCAGTGTATTATAGAACATATTTATTATTGAGGGATGTTACTGTTTTGGGTTTTGGCTGGGTACTGCCGTTTGTTTGTGTTCCCCTATACAGGTGGAGGTGAGGATGCATTGTGTCGCTTGGAGACCGGACCAGATGCGGTCGTTGCTGGGGACACCAGAGACCGCTGCGGAGCAACGCACGCGGAGAAGATGCGGACCTATAAAACAGCTGGACGCCGTCAGCGCATCAGACACGTCTTTTCATCTGCTACTGAAAGCCACGCTCAACATCGCGCTGTTTTGAGAACACAACCTACCCAACCTACCCTTTTAAAACTAGTTAATAGGTTTAGTTTAGTCGTGCTATTACCTGCAGTTCAATTCCTGACCAGCAGAGGACGACAGACATCGTGGGGCCCTGATGTTGAACATCTTTGGAAGGACCGCTGTGCTGGCTGCTTGGTGAGGCACTGATTTGTCTTGGTGACTCGGACATTTTAGCTGAACAGTCACTGCTAGTGCTAGGAAATCATTAAGCTGTAAATAATAAATAATTGTTTTCTCTACAGCGTGTTGGTTGCGTCTTTGTGTTGTGGTTGTGGTGGTTTAATATTACGGTTATTTCCACCCTCCTTGTTATTGCAACATTGTTGGGTTTTCGATCCGTAATAATGGCACTGAAGTCGCCACAATGCAGAGCTATTAGAATAGCTTTTGAGCCCGTCACAAACCTGTGAAAAAATTTACAGTACTATAATACTATAAATGTTTTTTTTTCTTGTTTACTATAATGCAGTTATAGCCTGTTAGTTCAAAGTTCTATTTGAAATTGCACAGGCCTCCAGCACTAATTACTGCATAGGCCTAATAATTAATAGACACAATGTATACATTTCATCATTACACAATTTTTACATACCTCTCTGAGCTCAGCTCCACAGTCACTTCTTCAAAGGGCTGCAGGATCTAGCAGGCCTCCTTGACAATTTCCCACTCTTCCAGGGATAGTGCTGGTAGTTGAGGATTCACCAAGGCCAGAGTGGAGACGAGGGGTTCCTTGACTTCAGTGATGCGCTTCCACATGTATTAGGTCGAATTCCACCGCGTCCCGCCACATCTTGTTTCAGCTGCAGTTGGGCCTGTCCCATTTGCAGCTTGCACCTCTCAAAGCTTTGCAGAGGCCACCGTGCTTCTGCGTGTATATTCAGTTATGGCTTTGACCTTTTGGATGAGTTCTTGGGATTTGAGGCTGCTGGATTCCATATCTGACTGTTAGATTTAATATATGTGCAAAAACAATTCAGGTGGTTCCAGTGTAGGATGTCATTCGCAGCCTTCTTTGTATTGGCTGCACTGTCACTGACACAGGCGGCAATCTTGTCCCTGATGGCCCATTCGGTGGCTATCTTGCCCAATTCTTTAGCCAGATTTACAGGTTTTCTTTGATTTCAAAACAGTCCAACATATTTGACTGCAGTTTGAAGTCACATATATATTGACATGTAACAGACGTGTAGCCAGTTGTTGTGCTGGAGGTCCAGCAGTCGGTCGTTAAGCACACAGCAGGCGCGGTCTTGATTTTTTTGTCATACAAATTGGGAATCATCTGTCTGGAAATTGTGCTTCTACTGGGAAGTACATATGAGGGGTCAAGTGCTTTTGTGTAGTCCCTAAATCCCCTGTCATCTACAACTGAAAATGGCTGGAAATCTGTGGCAATCATCTTAACCAGAGCCTGGTCTACCTTGCTCTCCCGCAGTGGCATCATGGGTTTTGAGACAAATCCCCCCATGTAAGTTTGCCTCTGCCATTTTCTCTGTGCTGATTGGTCCTGTACTGAGGTTGTTTGTGTGGTTGTTGTTGCCGATGTACTGCTGGATGCAGCAGATGTGGTTGCTGTTGCTGTAGTAGTTTGTGTTGCTGTAGTCGGGTCTTGTCTGACCTGTTGTAAAAGCACTGTGGGGTGTTTGCTGCTTAAATGCCTTCTCATGTTTGATGTGCTTCCCCCTCAAAAAGATAAAAGCAACCTGCATAAGGTGGCATCTTGCATGCGTTGGACTATCCATGTCAAAATGCATCCAAACATCACTTTTCCGGCGTGAACTATTCATTTTCCTTCACTAAAAATAACTGTCTCTCTTCTTGACTCTGTAAACTTTTTCGGTCAGAAAGCAACGCAATGTAGGCCTAGCAGTAACAAACGAGACCGACTGACCAACACACACTGCAGCATTCAACTCTGAGGTGAAGAAAATAACTCTTATACAAAATATTGGAAATAAAAAATAACTATCAATGTAATAATGGTTTTATTGTTTCTGTTTTATGTCATTCTGCTTAAAAGACATGAACTGCAGTCATTCCCAGATCAGAACGGCATCACACAGTCTGCTAATCAGAAATGACAGACTGTTGAATTTCATGATTGATCAATCAGAATTGAGTAATAGTAAACTACTAAAAAGGGACAAATTAAAATTCACGGACGGTTACTGACTGTGGCATGGAACTTCTGAGTGTGAGTGGGTGAAATTTTGTACGTGGCTACGTGCAGCCAGATCTTCAGCTCACAAGCTCAGGGCAGGGGGCGGGTTCCGGGGCTGGGAGAGCGAGTACTGGGTGACCGAGTGAGTGAGTGTTTTGTGCAACCCGAGTCAGACAGCTCCGGGCGAGCTGGGAGAGCAAGTGAGTGAGTGATTTGTGAAGCCAGACCTTCAGCTCAGGGCAGGGAGAGCGTGTACGGAGTTGAAACAATCGCCAAAGTGGTTGCTTTCTCACAGGGCTAGGTTAATACAGTGATTTACTTGATACATTTCCACAAATACGGTTAATATAAGAGTTGCACAATAGTGTGAGTAACACGTTGTCTCGCCTCATCTTCGCAGTTCGCATTAGCATGTAGCAGGTAGAAGGGGCGAGTCGGTGAACGAGTTAGTGGAGGAGAGGACTAGTCACTCATGAGTCAGTAAAAAGAGTTGTTCGTTACGAACGATTCGTTCAAACTCGCACATCACTAACTGCAACATGTTTGAGGATCTGTAGGCTATGTTGCATCTGCTATATTATATATATTAGGGGTGGGACAATGCACCGATGCATCGCGGTGCATCGATCCGAATGTGTAAATACAACTGCATCGATCTGTAAGATTCGAATCGATAAGCATCGATTAATATCGCATTTTACATGAATGTGCACATGTATTCATTTATTCAAAAATTATTTAAAATATATATTTCTGAGACACGACTAGTTTTAAAACTGTTTTGACCAGCTTCAATCCATGTTTCTGCTCCAACCCCCACGTAAGCGTGAGTTGAAAGTAGGGACAGGCGGGAATCAAGCGACAATGAGACGGACAGATCTGAGCGAAATGGCTAGCTGCGTGCTCGCTGAGTGCGACAAAAGAGACAGAAACTTACAGAATTTGCGATGTTCCGAACAGAAAATCAGTGGTATGGAAGCATTTCGGGTTTAGAAAGAAGGAGGGTGTACTTGATAAAACCGCTGCAATATGCAAGATCTGCCAAGTAGAAATCAGATACACAGGCAACACCACAAACATGATAAACCATTTGAGCCGACGATACACAATTGACGTGAAGGACAGCAAGCGCGTTAGCAAGCTGGTTAGCAAGCTAAACTCGGGAGTGATTGACACTTCCCTTGAGTTTCCTGGAGAAATGGCCAAACAGTTCTATTTTTTTGTATAATTGTTTTTATTAGTTTTTATACACATACCGTGTCCAGACAGTTAATTGTAAAGTGCTTTCTGATATTTAAATTTAAACCATTTTCTATTCAAAATCAAGTAGACGTTAGAGACAAAAAACAAAAATAGTAAGACTATTTCCAATGTCTTACGTTCAATTAATTATTACTACGTTAACTGTCCGATTCACAAAATGAATGTCGTGGAACCTAGATACACCATACCGTGCAGAAAATATTTGAGTGAAAAATGTATACCTGCTCTGTATGAAGAGGTGAAGAAAACTGTTCGACTGTCCTTGCAAAACGCTACAAGAGTAGCTTTAACTACGGATGGATGGGCATCTTGCTCCACCGAAGTTCTAGATCGTACTAAGATTTAGGAAAGTACTATGCATGACACTAACCTATAGGCTATTTCATTTTTCTTGGCCCAGTTTAGTAATTGTTAAACATTTTGCCATTTTCATTTTGTAAATAAAGGAAATGTATTAGGGTACCATGTCTGACACTGTTTGAAAAACAATAACCTAAATAGGGCAACTTTAGAAAATACACTGTTAGTCATGTTTATTGCTGCATTATTTGCTGCAGACAGCTGCAAAATGTATGGCATGCCTTAACAATAAACATAATGCTGTGAACTTGGTGTAAGGTTCTAATTGAATATTTAATTACTGCTGAATGTATCGGTATCAAATCACATTAGCATACCTATTACTTTTTTTAAAGTATCTAAATTAATCGAACCGAATCGAATCGAATCGTGGTCAAACGTAAGACATTATGATGCATCGAACCTTTGCCTAAAGAATCGTAATCGAATCGTTATGGGATTGAATCGTCCCACCCCTAATATATATATATATATATATATATATATATAGCAGTTAACAGCTACAAATACAAGTGTGTATTTTACTACTTTGTGCATCTGTATCACAGCAAAGTAACAATTAGCCGACTACGTTAACGTTAGCGAGCTTCCATCACACGTGGCTCTTATAATGGCGAAATAACTTAGTTATTAACCAGCATATTCTACCACATCAATTAAATTTCACATAAATTCACTAACCTGCTTTGTCTTCTATAGTTACTCCTCTGCAAACGCCTCAAATTATACATCGGGCTGATGGAACAGGCGGTGGGTTTGACATTATCCTGCTGAGGTGAAAGTTGAAATCACAGTTGGCGCCGAAAAGGTTTGTCATTGCACCACCCATGTTCGACGGCGCCGTTCTGGAAAAATCCGCCGGCATAGTTATGAACCACCACAGTTAAAAATTGAGCGCACTTCATCGTCGACTCTTTCAAGTGTTGGTCGCGCGTTCGGAACATCACTCGCAAAGTTATCAAAGTTCATTGTATCAAGCTTTTCAAAGTAGCCTATATTTGAACATAGCCAAAAGCTTTTGTTAACTCCAAAACACTTGAGAAGATTACTTGCTCCTTGCCTAAATGTTCAGATGCTCCATCGATCTTGTTACATTTGATTGGCTTTTGTCGTTTTGATACATTGAAGGTAAAAAAAAAAAGGTGAAGTCTAAAAAAAAAAAAAAGGTAATTATACAGTCATTAGTTCTTCACATGTAATGCATAGGCTACAGCTACTAGCCTTTACAACAATGCATCCATTAGGCTAGTCAAGCACCGACTATTGAAATAACAAAACATCAATTATTTACAAAGGCAAGATAAAAAGAAAATTTGGAGTGTAGGCTACAGCTTTGTTGGTGTACAATTGGTAGGATTAGATGGGAAAGGGATGTCGAGGATTCACGTAGGCTAATCCACGTTTTGCTTAAGGAAAGGGTAACATTAAGATAGCCTATGTGATTCATTTGATTGGTAACGTTATATTAATTGAACGTTTCCATTGTTTATGATGAAAGGTGATAGCAGTATAACTAGGCTAGCGTTAGCTATTGCTAAACTGCTTGAGTCCTAACGTTACCTTTTCCTTGATCAAAACTTGCATTAGACTACCTACGTGAATCGTCGACATGCCTTTCCCTTAGAAATTTAGCAAGGGCAAACCCGCCTTTAAGTGGGGCACACCGAGAGCGCCTCAATGATAAATAAAAGAATGCATACATAAAACACATGGAGATATAAAAATAAAAAAATAAACAAATTTGAAAATAAATAAATCTGGGAATGATTATAGACATGTAAATGTGCAATTAATTTAATGAAATTATTAAATTTATTTTAAAATGTATTTTCAATATTTTTTTCTAATGGCCTATATTCTTTTATTTATTTCCCAATTTAGGCTACTTATTCATTTGAGCCCCGCGGAACCAGAAATTAATCTACTAATCATTCATTAGCGAATTATGCGTAACCATAACGCCCTCTCCTGACGAGAATGAGAATATCTCTCCTATTGCCGATAGGCTACAATAAAATAGCATAGGCTTACAATAAACACCATCACCTGTTGCCAATTAATATTATCATAATAGATGCATTGTTCATCCAATAGCCTAGGCCTACACAACGCAGACGACAAAACATAATTTTTTTTTTTTTTGAGTAGGCTAGGCTAGGGGCCGATACACACCTCACGGAAATACGTGAACGTGGATGCTTCGAGCTACGCAAACCGTTTTTCTTTTGCCATGGCATTTGTGAAAGACAAAACAGCGTTGCAGCGAGAGACACTATAGCACGCAACAACAGTAAACAACTTTCTTGTTCGACCTGTGCTTTCCTTTGGTTTGTGTTTCTCAAATGTCAGTGGAAAAGAAAAACGGTTTGCGTAGCTCGAAGCGTCCACGTTTCCGTGAGGTGTTTCGGCCCTGACGTTAGTACTATTTAGCTGTCATGATCTCCTGCACGCATAAGCGTGTACACATTTTAGTGTTTAATTTAGCACTAATGTTCAAATTTAGCACTAATGTTACGTGATCTTTCTTCCCTCTGCTTTCAATCAACGGAAAAAAAAGGCAGGAGGCTCGTAGCAACGGGATTCCTTCGAGTGGTGGGTAAAATGTTTTCATAGTAGCTAATTGTGCCTTGGTTCACATGTTTCTCTGTTTCCCTTTTTTTCCCTCTGATGACGCAGAATAATTGGAATAAACTTATTTTTTCTGACCCGTTCATCATCCAATTACGAGAACCAGGACCCATACAGACACGAGTATGATTAGTCTACATACAGCGACATTGTCCACACCCCTACTATTAACCTATATTATGGATTAGACTAGCTATAACATATTTGTTATTGATTAGATTAATGTAGCCTATCTTAAACCTCTAAAAACATAACGGAACCTATTAAAAGACTTTATTGCCACCCTAGCTTACCACTAACAGCTTAACTTGTAAATGGGTAAATTAACGTGTTGCCTATCTTGGTCTTCAAAGGTAACCTGAGCCTCAGACTTCTGCCGCCATTGCTTTGCTTCTAATAATCTGTTGCAGCTAGCGAAATCAGCTAGCAATAACAGGAAACGGAAGTTATTGTGAACAGGAACAGGAAACACTTGCAGTTTACTATATTGAATGAAGTTTGGTATATTGAATGAAGTAACTTTTATATATATAAAATGAACTTTTATATATATAAAATTAACTTTTACATGTATATATATAAAATTAACTTTTTTATATATATATATATATATATATTTTTTTTTTTTTAAATATAGCTATATAATTCACTTTTATATGTAAAATTAACTTTGATATATATACAATAAATCAGATCAGGCATGTATTTTGGCATCCCATTGGGTCTTTGTTGATACATAATCAGTGTAATTCAAATGTTTTTTAATTTAATTGGGACTGAAAATTATATAATTATATTTTCATCAGAATCTTGAGGTCAGTATAACCAGTGAGACAGTCAAATGTAGTGATTTTAATACAGGGAAATTTTTCTTTGGGTCTTAATGGGGTTTGTCGGTGTGTGCACAACAGCGCTGTTTACAAATTTAACCTCGGCTGGAGGGCTGCTTTGTGGTGACCACTTGTTCAGACAACTTTAGATATTTATTTAAATACACGCAGTCGCATGTTGTAGACCGGGGATGTGGGGGGTATACCATGAAGCAAGAGTATTGAGTTAGCTGGATAACTGCACTGAGTAAAACCCGGAAATCCTCCCAAATCTGGAATATGGACTGCAGTAAAAAGCTGTTCAGGGTGTTACTCAGTGCAGTTATCCAGCTAATTTAGTAATCCTCAGTTTGCATTTGCAAGTGTTTCAATAAATGTGTCATTATCTGAAAGCGTCTGAACAAGTTATTTTGCTCTGTCTGCTATTAATTGTCACGGAAAATATTGGCTCTTTTAACTTCAGTCCATGTTCCAGATTTGGGAGGGTTTACTGAAGTTTTACAAGGTGCAGTTATCCAGCTCAGTAATCCTGCTTCGTAGTATAACCCCCCCGCCCCCACCCCAGTCTACAACATGCAACTGCAAATGTGTCAATAAATATCTAAAAGCATCTGAACAAGTTATCTGGTCACCTCAGCCCTCCAGCCGAAGTCACAAGCTAAATTTGTAAAGAGCACTGACTGCAGTGCACACACCGAGAAACCTCCTGAAGACCCATAAGAAGCGGAAAAAAAATTTGCCTGTATTATGATCTGATAGATTGCTACATTTTTCTTTCTCACTGGTTATATTGACCTCAAAATTCAGATAAAAATATAATAATATAATGTTCAGTCCCAATTCAATTAAAAATCATTTGAATTACACAGATTATGTCTCAATAAAGACCCAATGAGATACCCTGATCTGATGCCTGATCTGTTTCATTGTATATATATATATATCAATGTTCGTTGTATATACAGTATATATCAAAGTTCATTGATATATATACAATGAACTTTGACAAATATATGCAAAGTTCATTCTATATATATCCATGTTCATTGTATATATATCAATGTTCATTCTATATATATCAAAGTTCATTGTATATATATTAAAGTTCATTGTATATATATATTAAAGTTCATTGTATATATATATCAATGTTAATTTTATATATATCAAAGTTTGTTTTATATACACTGCTCAAAAAAATGAAGGGAACATTTAATCATCACAGTATAACACCAAGTCAATTAAACCAAACCGGTCATGCTGGATGATGTTGCAGGCAGCATAACATTCGCCACAGCGTCTCCAGACTCTTTCACGTCTGTCACATGTGCTCAGTGTGAACCTGCTCTCATCTGTGAAGAAAACGGGGTACCAATGGCGAACCTGCCAATTCTGGTGTTCTCTGGCAAATGGCAATCAAGTTGCACGGTGCTGGGCTGTGAGCACAGGTCCCACTACAGGACGTCGGGCCCTCATGTCACCCTCATGGAGTCTACTAAATATAGGCTACTTTGTCTGCCGCTGGGTTGTTGCCCTTCTACGGCCCTGTCCAGCTCTCCTCGTGTAATGGCCCGTCTCCTGGTATCTCCTCCACGCTCTTGAGACTGTGCTGGGAGACACAGCAAACCTTCTTGCGACGGCACGTATGGATGTGCCATTCTGGAGGAGCTGGACTACCTGTGCAACCTGCATGGGCTGCAAGTACCGCCTCATGCTACCAGTAGTGACAAGGGCACTAGCAAAATGCAAAACTAGAGAAAAATCAGTCAGAAAGTATAAGGAAAGAGAAATGGTCTGTGGCAACCACCTGCACTTTTTGGGGGTTGTCTTGCTGTTGCCTCTCCTGTCCATCTGTCACTTTCATTTGCACCAAAGCAGGTGAAATTGATTCACAATCGTTTACGCTTCCTAACTGGACAGATAGATATCCCAGAAGTTTAATTGACTTGGTGTTATACTGGGTTGATTAAGTGTTCCCATAATTTCTTTGAGCAGTGTATATCAATGCTCGTTGTATATATATATCAAAATTCATTGTGTATATATATCAATGTTCATTTTATATGTATCAATGTTCATTCTATATATATCAATGTTCATTTTATATATATCATACATAGTTCATTCTATATATATATCAATGTTCATTTTATATATATCAATGTTCTTTGTATATATATATATATATATATATATATATAAAAGTTCATTGTATATATATATATATAAATGTTAATTGTATATATATCAAAGTTCAATGTACATGTCCTCTTTGTCTTGCCATATATATATATATATATATATATATATATATATATCACTGCAGACCACTGTATGGCTAGGGTGCAGAAATCATGGCCCTGTCCTGAACACCTGAGGGTGTTCTGTGCCAAGCAGTGCCAGCTTACGAAACACTTGCATAAAGATGTTAAGATGTTATTCGGTACAAGGCAGTGACTGGGCTGGCTTGCAAAACAGTTCTAATGTTCCTCTCAAACCAGAACCAGCGCACACACCTATATACTCACATGTACACGCCCGTACCTTCAAGGACACACGGGCAAACACACACACACACACACACACACACCGGAAAATGAGACCCATTCACACTTTTTAATTGCTGGCCTTTTTGGAAGGATCTGAGCAAGAGGAAAACTCCTTCAGCCTTCCAAAGAGGTCTGCCTAGGTATTCTTAACTAAAGTGCCAAGATAAAATATATTCACACATATGCGCTCATCTTCTTACAAAGGCCCATTCAAAGACACAGACCCTTCCTAATCTATTGTCAAGATAAGATATATTCACACATATGCGCACATTTTCTTACAAAGGAACACACACACAGGCAAACAGATGCACACACACACTTCTTAAATCCTAACTCTTCTGGCCGCTGACCTCTCTCACCTTCCAAGAGGCCCAGCTTAGCCCTTATCAGATGTGTTTAAAAAGTGGATAAGAAAAGCCTTAAAATTTGTGTGTGAACATTCAAGGATTGTATATAGAGCTTATTAGATCCAATAATACTTTTCAGTAAGGATTATATTATTACAAAAGAATCATGCATATTATAGTGAAAATGTTATCCTTTAGTTCACAAAGCACTCACACGTACACAGTAGTCTGTGGAAATAAGATTAGAAAAACTTACAGTTAGTATTATTTTAACCTATTAGATCATTGTATTATCACTTATTGAACTATTATGGTCAAACCATAGCCAGGCCATTTCCTATATAATTAAATCATAGCATTTCATCAAACTACAGTATAATTTAATGCCACGTGTAATGCTTAATTGAAACCAGCAGAGGTCAGTATTGTCCATGAAAAGGACCCCTGGTGTAAAGTATCAGAGGAACGGACCAGCCTCTGGGAGGATAAGGTTAAGCCCCCCAATAGGTGGAGTTAAAAACTGGATAAAAGGTCTCGTAATTTAGAATGGGGGGTCTTTGGGTGAATGCTGAGATTGCTTGGAAACTGAATGTGTGTATTAGGGCTGTTCGATACGATGATATATATCGTGGGATGAGAGAAAAATGTCTATCAATAGATATTTCCCTCTATCGTTCCTATCGCTATTTTCGCAAAGAAGCTGCAGAACTGTATTACGGCAGTATTTCACATCATCCAGACCCTGCTTTACGTTCTCTAAATGCAGGCTCGACGGATACAAAAACAAACACGGAGGAGCGTGACACAGAACGAACGTCCCCGCAACAGTCCGATGACAGAACAAGGCTGCATTCGAATAGTCAAATTCTAGCAAGGGAGGATCCTTTAGGTCGCATGAACTGGAAATATTTCCCGGGCAGCCATGCTAAGGCAAAAGTTTTAGATATATGACAAGATACGCAACTGGCGCTTTTCCCCATTGGATTTTTTGTCCGCACAAGGGAAAGTCATCAGGCATGCGCAATAGTGTTTTCAGTTAGCTTAGCAACTAAAGTTACAAAACGTATGCTTAGAGTGGCGTGCATCTGACCAGCGCTAGCCAGATTTAAAGTTGGTTTTCGTTGGATAGTCAAAATCATAACGGGTTGTAAATAGTAGTACTGGGTCCTGACAACCTAGGCATATAGGAAAGACTTCTGATTTTGTCTGTCTGATAATGACCCGTTTAGCAAGCTGTTTTGTAAAAACATGCGCTCATTGAATGACCGCCAGTCATTCAATGAGCGCATGTTGTCTGTCTAATAAGTTCCAAGTGCGGACATTCCAGCCTCGAAGTTGGACCTCTTGCTCCGCCTACCCTCTTTGGCTAAGGATAAATTTCATATATTGAGAAGGAAAGGAGCTTCACAATTCCTTTTATCCGTCCTTTCACAAGGGATGCTCTGGGCTATCCTTTTCAGAAGGAAAGTTGTATTCACGCCCCACAATGCAACGCCGCCAATGTTTTTATAAGCATCTGAGTTTTCCAGAACCTACCGAATTACAGAATTCAAACAACAAAGCGAACATCTGAGAAATGCCAGAAATCTAAATGTGAATAGCTAGTATTGTTGGTTAGTATTGGCTTATAATAGAAAGTAAACAAACAATGACACAATCAGACAATACACCAAATTTGTTAACAGGCTAAATTTTGCCAAGATAAAATAAACGGTTCAAGGGAAATGCAGACGGCAATGATGCGCCTTTTGTCATAATTCTGTGAAGTTGTAGTTCGCTATGTTGAACAGTCACATCAATATGACGATGTCATTATTGAATCATATACAATAAACCCAATTGCATCAGACTCTGAAGATCGTGGTTGTTTTTCCTGAAGAAATACTCAACGGTGTGAGTCCATCTGGCCCTGACTGGGGTCAGGACCTTCCACAATATATAAGGGATAGACTGTAGAAAAATAAGGAGTAGTTAGAGATAGTGTCATCACAGCTTAAAGGGGAACTTACACGTAATATGAAGTGAAGGTGATAGGGTGGATGCCTTTTCAGTCTAATACCTATTCCAGTTCTCAAATCTGACGAAACGGTAATAATGGAAAAAACGTTAAGAATAGTTTATCGTTTTGCCGTTAGGGCGCAGCCATGCTTAGTTTTCGTGGTCAGTGACGTCACTGGCATGATACGTCTAGTGTTCGAGCACCTACTAGGCTACTACTGACCGGTTTTGTGGAAAAACAGCAAAACGTAAGCTTATTTGCAACCATAAATAGAAATTGGATACATTCCACCCGTTGTAGTATTAGCTCCTAGGGGACTTGTAGCCTACCGATCACCCCTCGCAATTAGTGCTACGTTCTTTATTTTTCAAAAATGTTCTCTCTATGGTATTTTATCTTCTGAAAAATAGGTTAATGATCCCATGTACTCGCCAATTTATTTTGTAAGACAACATATTCACCTGTGCCTTGTGGAAACACCGGAAGCTGACTACAGTATACATGACAAAAAAATCTTTATGACAACACTCAGCCCATTGTTTCTTCTCAAACGCCTTCATTAAATGGGTTGACTAATTAATAGATGCATTAAAAATACATTGAAACGTAATTCAATCATTGCCTTTCAGCATTATAATGGAGGTAGCGTGATCATTATAATGGAACTTAAGATCATGTTGTAGAAGTGCCTTTCCACAAAAACGGCAGCATTCATACTCACTCAGAGCAAAGAAAATGTCTCGTATTAAAAATGATCACACAATAGCCTGCATATCTTGCATTATTTCAAAAAAACATTTTCTTAACAAAACGTAATCTAGTCCTTTTTAAAAAGGTACATTCGTGTTTGTACCATTAATGTCAAACAGTTAAACAATTACTATCCCCTATCACCGTGAATGGAGGTTAGTCAAGGCTACGTTGCGTTATGGCCTGCATTGCCAATTTCACCAGGAGAGGCCACCAAATATTTACCAAAATATAACAATAGTACTTGCATAGCTATGCCCTTTACTCCTCAGAAGAGTCGAGTATCTATATTTTGTGACATTAGATGCAAACCACACCTTGTGTAGTCTACACTCCTTAAGTGGATAGTTATTTGCCCCCTGTCGTGGAAATTTCCCTTTCTACTCACAGTGAAGCAAAGTCTGTTCAACAGAATCACAACAACCCCGTCTAAGATGTAAAATAATAATTAGTTTATTTGCAGATAAACCAATGAGAGAGTGCTCACCAAAAGGCTCTTTCTCCCATAGCAGAAATCGTCAGACCTTTATACATTTATTTACAGATTAGGTCATGAGGGGCGTATTTTATGGACAGGGCAGAAATACAGATAGGTCAAAAGAGGAGGATAAAGATACCCTCTTCTCTCCTAGGACTGGATTAACCCTTGGCCCTCATGGCCCCTCCTTTACATTAGCTCTTGGGCCTGAGGGAAGATGTCTCTATCTCATGCAAGGACATAAACATCCAATTCTCCACAGTATGACCTTCTATAAAGAAAACACAGATACAGACAGAACCGGCGTGATCCAGCCCACGTGCATGCTACAGCACTCTGTTCTCAGACCTGGCATTACTGTTAGACTAAATAAAGAATAATAAATGCTAACTGTTAATAATGTGTTTGTCTCTTCATTAATATCTATCTCTAAATTAACACATACATCAAAAAACAGAAAATTACTATTACACCCCCCTAATCAAATGAGTTATCAGAGCAAACGTTAAAAGGTGTGTGATAAACACAATAAAAAGTAACTAGTTCATAAATACATAAATGACATCTTGTCATTATAATGGTGGTTACATTAAGTTATTTGCTGGAACATTTGATGCATGAAAACATTTAATATTTAAATATAAAATAAATATTATTTAAAAACTGTACATGAACAAATTAATGTAAATAATACTATTTGCTAGCCGAGTGACAGCAGTAGCAGAGACAAGTCAATGCAGTGGTCAGGACATCGATGTCTTCAATACAGAAAGATGCAAAACGGACCAAACGTCATACTGCATTGCCCCAGGCTGGAGAAATAATTTTTTTAACCTTTTCGCACGTAAGTTCCAAAATATTTTCAACGCCCCCAAAGCGTGAGTTTTTTTTCTGTGTGCAACAGCTGTTCTAGAATTCGACTGTTACGTCACAGCACTAGCCTTCGCACGGTTGAGAGTTAGCTAATATTAGCACACACACGTACATACATATACATAGCCTACACTATATATATATATATATATATAACAACACTAGATGACTCTCAGTATGTGTGAGGCGATGAGGGACAGTCATCATCTGACTCCGTAGCTAACTGCACTGTCTTTCATTTGCATCAATAAAAATATCTGTCAGCTAATTGTTTGTGTGGTGAAAATGTTGTTATTTTAAATATTTTTTGCATGTTTTCAAATAGTTGTTACAAATGGTGTATTCCGATTCTAGCAACCATTGCAATGGACACCCATGATGTTGGTAAAGTAAATTTTTGAAGGTTGTACGTTACTGCTCACCATATGCTATTTATCTCTGATAAAGCTAATAACACGGGCGCAGCCATACAACGTCATCTCTGGTCTAACCAAAGATGATAACATGACAAGATAACTCACTTCCAGGTTAACTTGGTTGAGAATTGATATGGTTACAGTTGAGAGCAAGTGGAGCATCTCTTCATCATGTATCATCTTTGATTGAATGCGGAAGAACAAGATGGCAGCACCGCAAACCAATATTAGCCTAATGCCGGATTATTTTCGAAAATGCGTTTTTCGAGTATTTCATCAATTATTTTGATCACGGATTAGTTTACCCGTGATGTAAAACATTGTAAAGTGTAATCGCTATAAGATTGTGTATATTATATTTTCTGTCAGCCTGTAGTTAGCTCATTTTGACAGCTTGGTTAGCACTGACGTTAGCGAACTGTAGCTAAATCAACGTTATAGGCTAGGGGGTATTTGCTGCTTACATTACTTCTGTGAAAGTGTGAACGTCTGCATAAACAAATAAATGTAAATGTTGTAAAGATGTTTATTTGGTACAATGTTTTTGTGGAACAGTGTGTTTAGTCCTAGGGTTAAGAACGAGGGTTAGCCCACAGGCTTATTGTTGCGTCATTAGTAAATAGACGTTCTAATCTTGTGTTATAATCACACCGGTGTGACCGTACGCTTCAGCGACCACTCTAGCGCTGTAACACCGGTGTGACCGTACGCGTCAAAGGGTTAAAGAAAAGGCAGGCTGTTCGCCCCATACATTTTCACCGGTTTAGCCCTCATAATCTATGTTAGCTAACACGTGCTGAATTCTGACTTGTTCTTGTAGTATAATAAATTGAAACAATCCTTTCACCGCCCTGTCGGGAGGGGTCGGGACTATTCTACTACACATAATTCAAACTTTCTTCCAAATAGACACTACATTCCAGAGTCTGATATAACTTAATGTATTGTAAAAAGATTTGCATGAATATACATACCCAGGTTGACCGGCTAAACATACATATGTTAAAAACACTCTCAATCACACGGTCCAGTCCAAGTTCGTCAATTTCATGCTCACCCACGAGACGTAAAATTAGGTCCGTTAATGACAGAAACAAAACATAACAGCAGCCCCAGCAGCTCAGATAACCCCCGTTTTATGCTTTTCTCAACCCCACCCAGTGTGGGCCTAAAAGTTTGACTCCGTCCCCCTGGGAGATATTTTTTCATGGTCAACATCAGCCTCTGCTGGTTTTAATTAAGCATTGCATTTGACCCTTATTTATATGGTAGTTTTGATGAAATGCCATGATTTAATTATATCAGAAACAGCCAAGCCACGGTTTGACAATAGTAGTTCAATACATAATAACACAATGATCTGATTGGGTTAAATAATACTAGCTATAATCTTTTAAAATGCTATTCACCACAGGTAGGTGTTTCATAAACCAAAGACAACATCTTTCTCTGTAATTTGAGAAATTATCTGTAGTAATATAGTCTTTCATACTAAATGTTTGTTGGAGAATAAAATAAATGTTTTCTTTGGATTTACTAAACTCTATTAGTTCTCAAACTACACACACACACACACATTTCCAAGGCTAGGGTGCCAGACGTTTTTAACGATCGGGCCCCAAGGAATGTTAGGGAGTTCCGCATACTATCTCTTCAGGCGATCTAGGACCATAAATGTGTCCCATGTGTGTGTGTGTGTGTGTATGCAAGTGTGAATGGGTCCATTGCCTCATCAATCTGATGTGTGAGTATACAAATGTAACTGAAACAGTCTCTGGGAAATTAGGGAGTGTTTTACCATATGGCTTTCTGCTGAGAGCGAGCTTTTCCCATCACCTTTCCAGCGTGTGGGTGCGTGCACATGTCCTTGATTTACAGGTGTCGAAGATGAGATCATACTGTATGCCTAGCTTGGGACAATGTCCATTGACCACTGCTGATACAAATCATGAGCTTGTTTTTTTCCCCCTTGGTGTGAATGTCTGCCCGTGGATGTAAGGCTGTAAATTTGTTGTGTGCGCCTTTTGTCTGTTTAAAATGGGCCTTTAGAACTGTTCTTGCAATTCATCCTATCGCAGAAAAACCTCTTCATATTAACACAATTGTTTCATATGGTAGGCCTTACAGTATGATATATAATATATGTCAGGGGTAGCGTAGGAACGAAGGACCAGACGCGACAGTAGGGGTTCAAAAAGTGCTCGACTGAACACCAAAAAGCGGAGGGGATAACCCGCAAAAAGGGAATGATAATAGTACAATAAAATAATAACTCTCCTCACAAAGAGAGATACCGCTACCAACTCAAAGCGACCCGAATATGGCGAAAAACTCAACTAGATATTAATACAAACAACAAAGAAAAACCCTATAGCTCACAACGAGGGAGCCGAAAAACATAAACAAGAGGTAATAGAGACGGCGAAGACAATCTGGAAAAATTTTGGATCATTTTTGTAAGTATGTCTTTTTAAGCCAGATAGGGTTACAATATCCCCCTTTGAGTTGTCATTTGGACTATAGATATCACGTTATTATAGTACATGAATTCATTGCACTTATCTTTAGAAACTTTTTAAGTTAACCCAGATTTTCTTTTCATGGATTTGAAGCACGAACCACCCTGTGACACCTCATGCACCATTTGTGTTTTGCATGGGTGTCATTCCATGCATGCCAATTTTAGCAATAACGGTGGCCAGTTACTGAAGCTTCTGCGACTTGTGTGAACATCATTTTGGGTGGTGCATGACTTTTTTTCATCAGGTTAATAAACAAGTGTCAAATCAAAAGTTTTGTTTTGTGTTTTCTGTTCTTGAGCCATAAAATAATTATTTTGTCATTAGTCGTCACCATTTCAGCTTGTTAGCTTATATTTATATGCACAAATATATTTGACCCTTAACTTCTTTTGAGTAGGATATCGATTAGAATATCGTGAAAAAGTTCAATATTTTTTGTCACTCATTTCAGAAAGTGAAACTCATATATTATATAGATTCATTACACATAGAGTGAAATATTTCAAGCCTTTATTTCTTGTAATTTTGATGATTACGGCTTACAGCTAATGAAAACCCAAATTCAGTGTATAGAATATTGTGAAAAAGTTCAATATTGGAAACTCATGGTGTCACACTCTAATCAGTTAATTAACTCAAAACACCTGCAAAGGTTTCCTGAGCCTTTAACCCTTTGACGCGTACGGTCACACCGGTTTTACAGCGCTAGAGTGGTCCCTGAAGCGTACGGTCACACCGGTGTGATTAGAACACAAGATTAGAACGTCTATTTACGAATGACGCAACAAGAAGCCTGTGGACTAACCCTCATTCTTAACCCTAGGACTAAACACACTGTTCCACAAAAACATTGGACCAAATAAACATCTTTACAACATTTACATTTATTTGTTTATGCAGACATTCACACTTTCACAGAAGTAATGTTAGCAGCAAATACCCCCTAGCCTATAACGTTGATCCTAACCAAGCTGTCAAAATGAGCTAACTGCGAGCTGACAGAAAATATAATATACATAGCGATTACACTTTACAATGTTTTACATCACAGGTAAACTCATCCGTGATCAAAATAATTGACGAAATACTCGAAAACCGCATTTTCGAAAATAATCCGGCAGTAGGCTAATATTGGTTTGCGGTGCTGCCATCTTGTTCTTGCACATTAAACCAAAGATGATACATGATGAAGATGCTCCACTTGCTCCCAACTGTAACCATATCAATTCTCAACCAAGTTAACCTGGAAGTGAGTTATCTTGTCACGTTATCATCTTTGGTTGGACGTTGTATGGCTGCGCCCGTGTTATTAGCTTTATCAGAGATAAATAGCATCTCATAGCATATGGTGAGCAGTAACGTACAACCTTCAAAAATGTACTTTACCAACATCATGGGTGTCCATTGCAATGGTTGCTAGAATCGGAATACACCATTTGTAACAACTATTTGAAAACATGCGAAAAATATTTAAAATAAAAACATTTTCACCACACAAACAATTAGCTGACAGATATTTTTATTGATGCAAATGAAAGACAGTGCAGTTAGCTACGGAGTCAGATCATGACCGTCCCTCGTCACCTCACACATACTGAGAGTCATCTAGTGTTGTTATATATATGTATATATATATATATATATATATATATATATATATATATATAGTATAGGCTATGTATATGTATGTATGTGTGTGTGCTAATATTAGCCAACTCTCAACCGTGTGAAGGCTAGTGCTGTGACGTAACAGTCAAATTCTAGAACAGCTGTTGCGCACAGAAAAAAAACTCACGCTTTGGGGCCGTTGAAAATATTTTGGAACTTATGTGCGAAAAGGTTAAATAGTCTCTCAGTCTGGTTCAGTAGGCTAAACAATCATGGGGAAGACTGCTGACTTGACAGATGTCCAGAAGACAGTCATTGACACCCTCCACAAGGAGGGTAAGGCACAAAAGGTCATTGCTAAAGAAGCTGGTTGTTCACAGAGTGCTGTATCCAAGCATATTCATAGAAAGTTGAGTGGAAGGAAAAAGTGTGGTAGGAAAAGGTGCACAAGCAACAGGGATAACCGCAGCCTTGAGAGGATTGTCAAGCAAAATCCATTCAAGAATTTGGGGGAGCTTCACAAGGAGTGGACTGAGGCTGGAGTTTTCAGATGAAAGTAAATTTTGCATTTCATTTGGAAATCAAGGTCCCAGAGTCTGGAGGAAGAGTGGAGAGGCACAGAATCCATGTTGCTTGAAGTCCAGTGTGAAGTTTCCACAGTGATGATTTGGGGTGCCATGTCATCTGCTGGTGTTGGTCCACTGTGTTTTCTGAAATCCACAGTCAACACAGCCATCTACCAGGAACTTTTAGAGCACTTCATGCTTCCTTCTGCTGACAAGCTTTATGGAGATGCTGATTTCATTTTCCAGCAGGACTTGGCACCTGCCCACACTGCCAAAAGTACCAAAAGATGGTTCAATGACCATGGTATTACTGTGCTTGATTGGCTAGCAAACTCGCCTGACCTAAACCCCATAGAGAATCTATGGGGTATTGTCAAGAGGAAGATGAGAGACACCAGACCCAACAATGCAGACGACTTGAAGGCCGCTATCAAAGCAACCTGGGCTTCCATTACACATCAGCAGTGCCACAGGCTGATCGCCTCCATGCCACGCCGCATTGATGCAGTAATTCATGCAATAGGAGCCCCAACCAAGTATTGAGTGCATAGAAATGAACATACTTTTCAGAAGGCTGACATTTCTGTTTAAAATATCCTTTTTTATTGATCTTATGTAATATTCAAATTTTCTGAGACACTGAATTTTGGTTTTCATTAGCTGTAAGCCATAATCATCAAAATTACAAGAAATAAAGGCTTGAAATATTTCACTCTATGTGTAATAAATCTATATAATATATGAGTTTCACTTTCTGACATGAGTGACAAAAAATATTGAACTTTTTCACGATATTCTAATTTTTTGAGCTGCACCTGTAGTACGTACTTCCTGTTTATCTTTTATTTTCTATTTGTGTTTTTTGCTATTTTAATAGTTTTGTATAGCCGACTGTATTCTATGTTCATTACTAGGGGTAGCTCCCACGTTGTGAGAAAGTTATGCTTTGTCGGATTTGCTTTGTAGTTGTGTCAATGACCTTCAATATGCACTTGTTGTACGTCGCTTTGGATAAAAGCATCTGCCAAATAACTGTAATGTAATGTAATGTAACCACCGTATGCTACATGACTATTAGGTAAATCGTAAAAAAAAAAAAGATTTTTAAATAATGTTTTTAGTAAATAAATGTATTTGTTTACTTAATATTGCGTGCAACCACTGTCCAGCGATGATTTCTTTTGATTGTATGATGGGTATATCCAAGTCGTCAATAGGAGCTGATCACTTTATAAATGCAATGGATTAATACGTTCACTGCCTTCTCCATCACGCAAGAGCAACTATATGCACAAAGGTAGGATTTTACAAAGGCAAATGCGGTTATTAAAGGCAATGGGTGCGTTTACATGCACTCAATATTCCGATCATATTCGGAATATGGCTGTTATCGGATTATTCAAATTGTCATGTAAACGCAATATTCCGAAAAGCTTTTTCGGAAAAAAGCAGTTATCGGAATATGAGAAATCCGATAACTACACCTGGATTTCTGCCGTGTTTTTCGTTTTATTGGTTGCATGTAAACGCTTATTCCGATCTCGGTCGTTTTTTAAAATCTGCGCATGTGCGTGTTTGACAGCAACAGCCACTCCGGATATTGTTAGTAACGTAACGCTAACGTCAAAACAGTTGAGAGAGGTCTGAGAGAGATGTCAACCAACCGGAGAAGTCATTTCTGGAGCGAGGAGGAGGAAACCCTCCTAATGTTATCCGAAATAATAAAGAGGAATATACTTCATCTCATAGATCGGAAATAATGAGCACGTTTACATGTACTCAATAATGCTCTTATGGGTTTCGTCGTCATATGGTAAATTAATTCACCGATTCAGAATGGAGAGGCAACTTCAGGATGGCTCGGAGATCATTTATGAAACTTGTGGTTTGGTACAGAACATAATGAGCCCTGACGAAGTGACCGTGCTTTCCCGCTGTACCTCTTCAAATGTATGGTGTATCTCAGTCCGCGTTAAATCCACGCAGGAGAGGCTCTTAAGCGCATAACTTAAGTTGGCCATCTCTGAATCTGGTTTTATGTTTGTCTAGTAAAGGGGTAGGGCAACCTTGGTCCTGAAGTGCTGGTGACATTTGTAGTTTTTGTTCTATCTGAGCTTTATCACAAGCGTTTGATAGATGTTTAAATGTCTGAGCCTGAATATTCTGAATGGTGAAATGCTGAGTGTCTCCATCACATGATTACCTGCATTCATTACACCTGATTAATTAAAATGAATCCAGTTATGTAGTTATAGGTTTGTATGGAGTAAAAACCAGGACCGTCTCCAGCACTCCCAGGCCAGGGTTGCCTACCCCTGGTCTAGTATGTCTACCAGTGAACTTTAAAAGTACTGTGATGGACGGCTCGGGATGGCCTATGCATCACGTGGTGAACAGACGACAATGGGCAAAAAGTTTACTTGGCTAACTGTTCTTTATTAAGCCTGGGCACAAAACAGAAAACAATACTTCATAAAACAAAGAATGAGGAGGCAAGAACAAAATAATAATAATAATGTTTTGCTGAGCCGGGTGTATCACTCCAGGGCCTTGGCTTCCTCCCACTCCTCCATGCCCAGGACGCCAGGCAGCTGGACTGTAGCTGAGAATTAAAAAATGCATTAAGTAATTCTAAATCCTGTGGCTAAAAATACCCTATTTGAAAAAAATTAAATTTGAAGTAGTTCCAAATAATTTACGATACAAAAATACATTCAAATAAATACAGGTTTTTCAAATGACCACTTTCTATTTACTTTTGTACGAATAGCGCTGGTGATGTTATTTTTTTCAAAGGATAACACTGTACTATATTTTTTGGGACATGTATCATGATAATACTACAGATTGAAATGACTTAGGACACGTTCATACCCAGTTTGCTTGACTGTTTGTAGTTGGGTTCATTGGGAGCTACTGTATACGTGAACCACGGAAGTGATGACACTAGGATGGGATTTTAAACAAGCGAACTGAGACCACAGCACAGCTGATGGGCCTGTTGCTTTGCTTCATTAAATAACACACTCTGGCCAAATACAAGTGTTGGTTTTCCCCAGATAGACACTCAAACAAAACATTTACACATATAATTTCTTTAAGTAAACCTGGGTGTGAGGTACCCTTATAAATATTAGATCAATAAAATTTAAATAGCTACGTACAAATATAAAATAGCTACATTACTGAATGCATACATTAGCATCTGCTTGCAGTTGCAATGGTCCATAGGGGGATCAAATTCTGTAAATAGGGGGACATTTTGGGAATGTGTTTGCTCTAAAGGTTTTTGTTGGCTATACTGCAAAATGATCAGTATCAAATCAACTCAAATACAGTTGACCTTTATTGGAGTCATATACACCTAGAGCTAGTTTTCCACACATGGATTAAGCCTAGTCTTAGACTAAAAACTTTAGAAGATCTTCATTGAATTTTTATTTTAGTCTAGGACTAGGCCTAATCCATGTCTGGGAAACCAGCCCTTAGAGTTTATTTAATGCTGAGAATTTAGCTGTTTTTTGTTTGCATCATTTTTAAACCAATTAATAACATTTTATATAAAGAATTGGATTAATGTTTCAGACTGTACCTTCATACTCCAAAAGGAGTAAGATCAAGTTGACTAGACAATCTGTGGACACAGGCACATATAGGCCAACACATAGGTGTATCTCGCCTCCTATGGCCTTATCCTACCATGGCAACGCCCCGCCCTTTAATTTTTCAGTGTAACCTCCCTCACGACACATCAACTCAACCTGTCTCTGTTATCACAGAATAAAGCAAATGTGAGCTTGATCTCAGTTCAGGGGTGGTGACGAGGGACAGAAGGAAAAAATAGTGTGGAACTTTAGAGGAGTGGGAGGGGGTAGTGCAATAGCCGGAAATTATAAAGCCCCATCCTACCTCCGACTCCAACGAGCATAGTCAGAAACATTATTAGTGTGGTCTGAGGCGGAAAAGATAAGGCGCAAGGCTCACAAGTCTAGAAATTATTGCAATTCTGTTCATTCTTATATTTATGCTGCACAAAGCAAAAATAGTATCAAGAAACTGCTGTGTATAAATTAAAAGGAAAATCTGCGTCCAAACCCGCGGTAACCTACAGCATCCTATGGCGGTATCAGTCCATTCATTTTATCAATTTGTCTGTCTGTAGATTAACATTTTATTTTCACTTGTCAATGAGTTGTTACCGATTTAACACGATGAGAAGTTAAGAGACGCAGGTCTGCGTGCGAGGAGGAATTTTGAAAAGGAACATTTTGATGAAAAAGCATAGGCGTGGACTTAATAGCCTCGTCCTCCGATTTTAGTCTTTTCGGTTTTTTTATTTGATTCTATTCTATTTGCATTTCCCTGTGTGCTACCTTGATCGTGCTCACAGAAAAACGTTCTCAGGTTAGACCCGACATATTTTAAACCGCTAACCTATATAGCCTATTCCATCCGTTTGGGGGAAATCGTGTTCATTTTCTCTCTACCTGGCTCTTTACAGCTAGCCCCTATACGAGTACGCGTCATATCTGACGGAGCTTTGATCCAGCTTGGGGTTGTCTCAGGACAGACACCGACGGAAAACTAGAAAGACGGAAAATCTGAATTTAGGCTATTCTGTTTTTCGCGGTATCTTTGAACGCCGAAATGAATTACCTGCGTCGCCGACTGTCGGACAGCAATTTTATGTCAAACCTTCCAAATGGTTATATGAGTGACCTGCAGCGTGCCGACCCGCCACAGCCTAGTCCCGCTGTATCTCCAGGCCAAGCGGAGCGTCGTCAATCCAGTAGCCAGTCCGCTGGAGCCGGCTTTTTTTCCTCAATTTCTAACGCTGTAAAACAGACCACTGCAGCTGCAGCCGCGACTTTCAACGAGGCGGCTGATAGAGCCAGCGGTCCGACGAGAGCCAAGATCCTCCTGGTTATCGATGACCAACAGACAGATTGGTAAGCAGACTGAATGGTCCTGTCAACTGATAAATACTTTTATTATGCAAATACCTCTTTTTTCCGTACAATAATGTACATTTATATTTGCCACTGCACTAATTAGTGGACTTTAGGCTTCATCAGTGCGAGTTTATGGATGATGACGTGCATGTACTTAAAATTGTGGTAATTCTGTGCATTGCGTGGGATCTTTGATGAAATGTAGGCTACCTACACTCATGCGCTCGCATCACCAAATCAGATCAAAATGAGTCAGCATTATTTACATCGGTGGCTGGAAAAATATTGTGAGCGATGTTTTTACATAATACGCACCGATTTCTATTGATCATATTGGCTAATAATGCTTTTCAATAAATGTTTCTGAGTAATGTTACCGATGTAAACGTATAATGACTGGTAACTGGTGCTTGCTGTCCGGAGTCTGTAGGCCTACGTATGCATTGTAATCACATAGGCTATAATTTACTGCTCTGGGAGGAAACAACGAAATTATGTAGAGCATAAGAGCTAAGAAATAATTTGTGCCGAGGAGAAACACTGATACTGTGTTTTGGTCAAGGACGCCGTCAGGAGGTAGCATTTTACAAAACTCGGATAGATGCATTGATGCTGTTTCTGTGATTCATCGTAGGTGTCGCTCGTTACATTCATTTACGAGTGATTTGATTTGCCACAACGGAAGAAAGCAATTTAAATCAATATTCCATATAGAAACGTTGACAACAGTAACAACAAAATCCCACTAATCTGTCATAAATTTAAATTTAAAAAGAATTAGCCCACGTTTATTAGCAGTTTATTGTCAAGTTAGTTAACCCAGCCATGTCACATCAAGGAAGATTGTCAAATTCAGTGGCTAGAAGATTGACTGCACGATTGTCAGTGTTGCTACCAATTCTACTCTTTTAATAGGTTATTTACAAGAACCAAGGTGGCATGTGATTTCATTAATACATGTTGGTCACTTGTGCCATAACTGTTCTTTGTACAGTACAGTGCATGCACACCCACCCATGCTTGGCTAGCAACCATTATACAGTGCAAAGCATTAATCCCTTCATGTTCTGAAGACTGCATTTAAGTCATATTGCTGTCAGCAGTTAAGTGTTGATAACCACCATGTAATAGCTATCGGCACAATGTACACATCTTAGAATGCCAACTTCCAGAGGATTTTTTTTACTAATTTCACACTTCTGATCTCATGGCATTTAGAGTTATGCAGACATTCAAACTGAAAAACGAATGACAAAGATCTAACTGTCTAATCGAGCATGTCTGTGACTGTTTTTGGTTGTATAATTCAAAGTGAGTAGATATAAAGGATCAAATAAAGAGAATGCATGAACAGTACGAGCAAGTCCAAAGCCTACAATATTCAGTGTTGTAGGTGAAGAAACAGAACTAGCTGCTATTTAGCAAGACAAGCAGACAGCAGTCCATATTCTCAATGGTGTCCTACAGCTGGGGATTCGTGTCGTAGTCACCAATTATTATGACATTATTGTTATGCTTGAACCTGACTGGCTGGGCCCTATATAGTGACTCAGCAAAGGCTCTTACCACAAGCACAGGCTAGACCCTATAGAGTGACTCAGTCAGCAAAAGCTCTCACCACAAGCGCTGGCTGGGCCCTATAGAGTGACTCAGTCAGCAAAAGCTCTCACCACAAGCACAGGCTAGACCCTATAGAGTGACTCAGTCAGCAAAGGCTCTTACCACAAGCACAGGCTAGACCCTATATAGTGACTCAGTCAGCAAAAGCTCTCACCACAAGCACAGGCTAGACCCTATAGAGTGACTCAGTCAGCAAAGGCTCTTACCACAAGCACAGGCTAGACCCTATAGAGTGACTCAGTCAGCAAAAGCTCTCACCACAAGCGCTGGCTGGGCCCTATAGAGTGGCTCAGTCAGTAAAGACTCTCACTATGAGCGCAGGCTGGGCCCTATATATGCAGTGATGTAATTTCAAGCCACGGCTTTGCTAATGTCATCATCTGATTATTAGCAAGTGCCCGCATTCGGTGGACAAGGTTGGACTACCAGGGTAGGTTGGGTTAGGGACCGGATTTCTATGGTCCTGCATTAGCTCCTCCAAAATGGTTGCCAGGATTCCACAGTATGCCTGATGTTATCAGTGTGAAAATGTCCCTCTTGTGATAGGTCAATTCATAAAAAAATCCTCTTAGAGGTGTTTTCCCACTGCAGTTCAGCCTACATCTGTGGGTCTCTGACCTAACAAAGCCGTAAAAGCCTAGAACATGGTAACTGTCATGAAGATAACCTTTCTCAGAAACAAATTTGGAAGAGAAAGAGAGGTAAATTAAAACATACAGATTTTTATCAAGAAGCCAATATAAAGACATCCGTTTTGGACTGTACACAATTTATCAACAAACCAATATTAGTTGACCTGAGTACTGTACCTCATGCTTCTCTCTGTAAATACATGACATGCAGAAATTCTGTCTCTGTCTCTTATTCAGGGCCAAATATTTTAAAGTCAAGAAGGTGCATGGTGAATTTGACATCAAAGTTGAGCAGGTAAGAGCTATTCTTTCTATTTGCTTTTTTTCTTCTTCCTGCAAATTACATTTATATTCAAATTGTTTTAAAAAGGAATATTCTGTGTAAGAGTACCAGAAAACAAGATATCAAGAGTTTTTTGATGTTGTTGGGTCACAGACATCATGAAGTCATGGCATGTAAAGGATATGCAACCAAATATAAAAAATGATTACTTTATTCTATATATAAATGCAGGGGTGCCAATAATTGTGGCACACATGGTTTTGTTAAAAAAAAAATATTTCTTGATGAGGGATTTTTTTTTCTCAGAATGAATTCACTTCAATTAAGGTTGGATTTTTCTATTTTTTTCAGTGTGACATTAAGCTAATTCACCAAATGGTGAATTATTTATAACCCTTTTTACTCATCTTTACCAGGGGTCCCAATAATAGTGGAGGGCACTGTATCTGTGAGACAGTGACTGGCGCTTTAGACAATTTATCTATCTGTGAGACAGATTAATATTTTTTCCGAAAATAAAAAGTTTTCGATCCCGGGAGTAGAAGCACGCTGTCTCAGGAATCCCGGGAAACTAGGCATGTTTTTAAAGCATAAGTATACCAGTCAAAACGCATTGGTCATATTTCAATAAGCAGCACTAAATAAAACAAGGAAAAATGTGCATAAACCTATGGGTTCCCGACCTGACAGCTTTAGTGTATTTGATGTTATATTGATAATTATAGACACAAAAGAACGCTATTTATGCTATTAATCAATATTAGAATGCACGTTCGGATGCAGTTTGAACTTTGCGACAGCTGCAAGGAATGGTAAAACCAAAATGCATAGCCTGTGATCTGTTTGCTGAGAACAGTCTCGGAATTGAAGTTTCACAATTCTTCTTATAAACAAACAAAATTCGTTAAACCAATTCATTTGGCATTTTCAACGTCATTCTAATAAACTGGGACGTGTTACAGTACAGAGGTTGGTGCAAGACTATAATAGCCATGTTAAACATAGTAATAGAGTCAAAGATTACTCCCATGTCACATAATGTTTATTTATTTTATCTTACAGCATTTCACACACATGCATCTAATCACATTGCGGGGTGCAATATAACAATCTAGAACAGGGGGCGGCCCGCTTCATGTGCAAATATACTCGGAGACTGCTACAGGCCTACAGTGCACTCGTACTAATATAACAAATTAAGTAGGCGAAAGCCTATAAAACATTCAAGATGGGCCTCTACAAAATTAAATATAACACAATGGCCAATAATAATACAAAATAGACTTTGCATAATAAAAAGAAATATACTTTGGCCTATTATAAATAAACCAAACAGCAGCCAATAATAAATAAAAACACCATCCAAATTCAAACAAAAAGGACTGGCACCAGGGAAAATTAAACTAATAGCAATAGGCCTATAACTCACATTACCTTTTTGCTTTGAAAGTGTGCTTTCAAGAAGCAGAGTGCATCAAAGGACTCTGCACTCAGGTGATTTCGGACCTTTGTAACAAATTGTCCGCAGACAGAAAACGATCTCTCTGTCTTAAAAGGCGGTAACCTGCATCGAAATGAAATGACACTGCACAAATGTTCTAAATTTGTTATGCCGGTTGGTACAAGAGCAAGGATTCTCAATAACTCTTTTACTGAACTTCATAATACAATGGGGGAAATAAGTATTGGACACATCAACAATTTTATTATCAAACATATTTCTAATGTAGCTATTCACATGAGATTTTGACCAGACGTTGGTATTAACGTTCTAATTCTTTAAAAAAGTTATGTGCAATAAAGTGAAATGACACAGGAAAAAAGTATTAAACATGCTAAATTAAATGTGGTAGAAAAGCCCTATTTTTTATATTTGGTTGCATATCCTTTGCATGCCATGACTTTATGATGTTTGTGACCCAACAACATCAAAAGGCTCTTGATATCTTATTTGCTGGTACTCTTACAAGCGATACTATAACAGCTCTGCATTTGAATGGATCTCTATGGGAATTGGGGGGTGAGACAAGATTTAGCTGTAACTTACACTGGAACAATATAGAACACATGGTTGGCTAAGTGGCTCTAAGTCATCAAGGGTCTGATGTATTAAACAAGCCTTTAACCATCACTCTGCTGCCAGAAATACAGTAGATATGGATGGATAACTTGAAGGGTTTCTTCTCCTGACTTATTTTTCCATAGAGTTCAATAGGAAAATCTGTTAGGAGAAACAACCCTTAAAGCAGTGGTTCTTAACCTTATTGGAGGTACTACTGAACCCTGCAAGCTTCATCAGTGCATTCACCGAACCCTTCCGACAAAAACGGCTCGACATTGCTAGTGTGAACCGTATACTGTGTGTGTCTTGACCCCTGCCGAACCCCTGAGACTGACTCAACGAACCCCTGGGGTTCGATCGAACAGTTAAAGTGATCCTTCCATATCTACTGTATTTCTGGCAGCAGAGTGATGGTTAAAGACTTGTTTAATACATCAGACCCTTGATAACTTAAAGCCACTTAGCGAACCATGTGTTCTATATTGTTCCAGTGTAATTTACAGCTAAATCTGAATCTCACCCCCCAATTCCCATAGAGATCCATTCAAATGCAGAGCTGTTATAGTATCGCTTGTAAGAGTACCAGCAAATAAGATATCAAGAGCATTTTGATGTTGTTGGGTCACAGACATCATAAAGTCATGGCATGCAAAGGATATGCAACCAAATATAAAAAATATGGCTTTTCTACCACATTTAATTTAGCGTGTTCAATACTTTTTTCCTGTGTCATTTCACTTTATTGCACATAACATTTTTAAAGAATTGGAACGTTACAATTTCTTTAGCTGTGTAGTTTTATTGAGTTAATACCAATGTCTGGTCAAAATCTCATGTGAATAGCTACATTGGAAATATGTTTGATAATAAAATTGTTGACGTGTCCAATACTTATTTCCCCCATTGTACATGTAATAACGTTTTGTACATTTTCATGGCTTCTCACACATGAGCAGAGACGCCCAAAAGTACAGCCGGAGACACACCCCCCTCCACCCGCTACAATAGCATTATGTAACGTCTGGCTTTCAGACGTTCTCGAACATTAACTCCCTCTATCGGCAGTATGAGAGAACACAACAATGTTCAATTATTTAAAAAAAATCCCCGTTTTCCCATTGTTATATTTCTCAGGAAACGGGAAATAGTTTGGGCGGGAATTCCCGGGAACTCATTTCCCGGTGTTAAACCCTAGTGACCGGTGATTTAGACCGTTTATCTATTTCTGAGACAGTGACCAGCGCTTTAGACCGATTATCTATCTATGACACAGTGACCGGTGCTTTAGACCGTTATTTTATCTGTGAGACAGTGACTACCTCTTTAGACCGTTTATCTATCGCTGAGACAGTCACTAGCGCTTTAGACCATTTATCGATCTGTGAGACAGTGACCGGTGCTTTAGACCGTTTATCTATCTATGAAACAGTTGCCAGCGCTTTAGACCATGTATCTATCTGTGAAACAGTGACCAGTGCTTTAGATCGTTTATCTATCTGGCGACAGTGACCAGCACTTTAGACTGTTTATTTGTCTGTGAGACAGTGACCAGTGCTTTTGACCATTTTTCTATCTGGCGACAGTGACCAGCGCTTTAGACTGTTTATTTGTCTGTGAGACAGTGACAAGTGTTTTAGATCGTTTATCTATCTGGCTACAGTAATCAGCACTTTAGACCGTTTATCTGTGAATCGGTGACCGGTGCTTTTGACCTTTTATCTATCTGTGAGACTGTGACCAGCGCTTTAGACCATTTATCTATCTGTGAGTTCAGTGACTATCGCTTTAGACCATTTACGTATATGTGAGACAGTGACCGGTGCTTTAGACCATTAATCTATCTATGAAACAGTGGCCAGCGCTTTAGACCATGTATCTATCAATGAAACAGTGACCGGTGCCTTAGACCATTTATCTATTTGGGAAACAGTGACCAGCGCTTTAGACCGTTTATGTATCTGTGAGACAGTGACCAGTGCTTTTGACCATTTTTCTATCTGGCGACAGTGACCAGCGCTTTAGACCGTTTATCTGTGAATCGGTGACCGGTGGTTTTGACCTTTTATCTATCTGTGAGACAGTGACCGGTGCTTTAGACCGTTTATCTGTCTGTGAGACAGTGACTGGTGCTTTAGACCATTTTATCTATCTGTGAGACAGTGACCGGTGCTTTAGACCGTTTATCTATCTGGCGACAGTGACCAGCGCTTTAGACCGTTTATCTGTGAATCGGTGAATGGTGCTTTAGACCGCTTATCTATCGAGGAGACAGTGACCGGTGCTTTAGACTGCTTATCTATCGAGGAGACAGTGACCGGTGCTTTAGACCGTTTTATCTATCTGTGAGACAGTGACTGGTGCTTTAGACCGTTTTATCTATCTGTGAGACAGTGACCGGTGCTTTAGACCGTTTTATCTATCTGTGAGACAGTGAATGGTGCTTTAGACCGTTTTATCTATCTGGCGACAGTGACCAGCGCTTTAGACCGTTTATCTGTCTGTGACACAGTGACCAGTGCTTTAGACCGTTTTATCTATCTGTGAGACAGTGACCAGTGCTTTAGACCATTTATCTATCTTTGAGACAGTGACCGGTGCTTTAGACTGCTTATCTATCGAGGAGACAGTGACCAGTGCTTTAGACCATTAATCTATCTGTGAGACAGTGACCAGTGCTTTAGACCGTTTATCTATCTGTGAGACAGTGACGAGCGCTTTAGACCATTAATCTATCAGTGAGACAGTGACTAGCGCTTTAGACCGTTTATCTGTGAGAAAGTGAACGGTGCTTTATACCGTTTATCTATCTGCGACACACTTACCAGAGCTTTAGACCATTTATCTATCTATGAGACAGTGACCGGTGCTTTAGACCGCTTATCTGTGAATCGGTGACCGGTGGTTTTGACCTTTTATCTATCTGTGAGACAGTGACCGGTGCTTTAGACCGTTTATCTGTCTGTGAGACAGTGACTGGTGCTTTAGACCATTTTATCTATCTGTGAGACAGTGACCGGTGCTTTAGACCGTTTATCTATCTGGCGACAGTGACCAGCGCTTTAGACCGTTTATCTGTGAATCGGTGAATGGTGCTTTAGACCGCTTATCTATCGAGGAGACAGTGACCGGTGCTTTAGACTGTTTTATCTATCTGTGAGACAGTGACCGGTGCTTTAGACCGTTTTATCTATCTGTGAGACAGTGACTGGTGCTTTAGACCGTTTTATCTATCTGTGAGACAGTGACCGGTGCTTTAGACCGTTTTATCTATCTGTGAGACAGTGAATGGTGCTTTAGACCGTTTTATCTATCTGGCGACAGTGACCAGCGCTTTAGACCGTTTATCTGTCTGTGACACAGTGACCAGTGCTTTAGACCGTTTTATCTATCTGTGAGACAGTGACCAGTGCTTTAGACCATTTATCTATCTTTGAGACAGTGACCAGTGCTTTAGACTGCTTATCTATCGAGGAGACAGTGACCAGTGCTTTAGACCATTAATCTATCTGTGAGACAGTGACCAGTGCTTTAGACCGTTTATCTATCTGTGAGACAGTGACGAGCGCTTTAGACCATTAATCTATCAGTGAGACAGTGACTAGCGCTTTAGACCGTTTATCTGTGAGAAAGTGAACGGTGCTTTATACCGTTTATCTATCTGCGACACACTTACCAGAGCTTTAGACCATTTATCTATCTATGAGACAGTGACCGGTGCTTTAGACCGCTTATCTATCGAGGAGACAGTGACCGGTGCTTTAGACCATTTTTCTATTTGTGAGACAGTGACAAGCGCTTTAGACCATTCACCTATCTGTGAGACAGTGACCGGTGCTTTAGACCGTTTATCTATCTGTGAGACAGTGACGAGCGCTTTAGACCATTAATCTATCTGTGAGACAGTGACCGGTGCTTTAGACCGTTTATCTATCTGTGAGACAGTGACGAGCGCTTTAGACCATTAATCTATCTGTGAGACAGTGACCAGAGCTTTAGACCGTTTATCTATCTCTGAGACACTGACCAGAGCTTAAGACCGTTTATCTATCTGTGAGAAAGTGAACGGTGCTTTACACCGTTTATCTATCTGTGAGATGGTGACCAGTGCTTTAGACCATTTATCTATCTTTGAGACACAGACCCGAGCTTAAGACCGTTTATCTCTCTGTGAGACAGTGACCAGTGCTTTACACCATTTATCTATCTGTGAGACTGTGACCAGCGCTTTAGACCATTTATCTCTGTAGGAGACAGTGACTAGTGCTTTAGACCGTTTCTTTGTCTGTGAGACAGTGACTAGTGTTTTAGATCGTTTATCTATCTGGCGACAGTGACCAGCGCTTTAGACCGTTTATCTGTGAATCGGTGACCGGTGCTTTTGACCTTTTATCTATCTGTGAGACAGTGACCGGTGATTTAGACCGTTTATCTGTCTGTGAGACAGTGACTAGTGTTTTAGACCGTTTTATCTATCTGTGTGACAGTGACCGGTGCTTTAGACCGCTTTTCTATCGAGGAGACAGTGACCGGTGCTTTAGACCGTTTATCTATCTGTGAGACAGTGACCGGTGCTTTAGACCGTTTATCTATCTGTGAGACAGTGACCAGTGCTTTAGACCATTTATCTATCTATGAGACAGTGACCAGTGCTTTAGACTGCTTATCTATCGAGGAGACAGTGACCAGTGCTTTAGACCGTTTTATCTATCTGTGTGACAGTGACCGGTGCTTTAGACCGCTTTTCTATCGAGGAGACAGTGACCGGTGCTTTAGACCGTTTTATCTATCTCTGAGACAGTGACTAGCACTTTAGACCGTTTATCTGTGAGAAAGTGAACGGTGCTTTTCACCGCTTTTCTATCAAGGAGACAGTGACTAGCGCTTTAGACCGTTTATCTGTGAGAAAGTGAACGGTGCTTTAGACCGTTTTATCTATCTGTGAGACAGTGACCGGTGCTTTAGACCATTTATCTATCTATGAGACAGTGACCAGTGCTTTAGACTGCTTATCTATCGAGGAGACAGTGACCAGTGCTTTAGACCGTTTTATCTATCTGTGTGACAGTGACCGGTGCTTTAGACCGCTTTTCTATCGAGGAGACAGTGACCGGTGCTTTAGACCGTTTATCTATCTTTGAGACAGTGACTAGCACTTTAGACTGTTTATCTGTGAGAAAGTGAACGGTGCTTTTCACCGCTTTTCTATCAAGGAGACAGTGACTAGCGCTTTAGACCGTTTATCTGTGAGAAAGTGAACGGTGCTTTAGACCGTTTTATCTATCTGTGAGACAGTGACCGGTGCTTTAGACCGGTTATCTGTGAGACAGTGACCAGTGCTTTAGACCATTTATCTGTCTATGAGACAGTGACCAGTGCTTTAGACTGCTTATCTATCGAGGAGACAGTGACCGATGCTTTAGACCGTTTATCTATCTCTGAGACAGTGACTGGTGCTTTAGACCGTTTTATCTATCTGTGAGACAGTGACCGGTGCTTTAGACCGTTTTATCTATCTGTGAGACAGTGAATGGTGCTTTAGACCGTTTTATCTATCTGGCGACAGTGACCAGCGCTTTAGACCGTTTATCTGTCTGTGACACAGTGACCAGTGCTTTAGACCGTTTTATCTATCTGTGAGACAGTGACCAGTGCTTTAGACCATTTATCTATCTTTGAGACAGTGACCGGTGCTTTAGACTGCTTATCTATCGAGGAGACAGTGACCAGTGCTTTAGACCATTAATCTATCTGTGAGACAGTGACCAGTGCTTTAGACCGTTTATCTATCTGTGAGACAGTGACGAGCGCTTTAGACCATTAATCTATCAGTGAGACAGTGACTAGCGCTTTAGACCGTTTATCTGTGAGAAAGTGAACGGTGCTTTATACCGTTTATCTATCTGCGACACACTTACCAGAGCTTTAGACCATTTATCTATCTATGAGACAGTGACCGGTGCTTTAGACCGCTTATCTGTGAATCGGTGACCGGTGGTTTTGACCTTTTATCTATCTGTGAGACAGTGACCAGTGCTTTAGACCGTTTATCTGTCTGTGAGACAGTGACTGGTGCTTTAGACCATTTTATCTATCTGTGAGACAGTGACCGGTGCTTTAGACCGTTTATCTATCTGGCGACAGTGACCAGCGCTTTAGACCGTTTATCTGTGAATCGGTGAATGGTGCTTTAGACCGCTTATCTATCGAGGAGACAGTGACCGGTGCTTTAGACTGTTTTATCTATCTGTGAGACAGTGACCGGTGCTTTAGACCGTTTTATCTATCTGTGAGACAGTGACTGGTGCTTTAGACCGTTTTATCTATCTGTGAGACAGTGACCGGTGCTTTAGACCGTTTTATCTATCTGTGAGACAGTGAATGGTGCTTTAGACCGTTTTATCTATCTGGCGACAGTGACCAGCGCTTTAGACCGTTTATCTGTCTGTGACACAGTGACCAGTGCTTTAGACCGTTTTATCTATCTGTGAGACAGTGACCAGTGCTTTAGACCATTTATCTATCTTTGAGACAGTGACCGGTGCTTTAGACTGCTTATCTATCGAGGAGACAGTGACCAGTGCTTTAGACCATTAATCTATCTGTGAGACAGTGACCAGTGCTTTAGACCATTAATCTATCTGTGAGACAGTGACCAGTGCTTTAGACCGTTTATCTATCTGTGAGACAGTGACCAGTGCTTTAGACCGTTTATCTATCTGTGAGACAGTGACGAGCGCTTTAGACCATTAATCTATCAGTGAGACAGTGACTAGCGCTTTAGACCGTTTATCTGTGAGAAAGTGAACGGTGCTTTATACCGTTTATCTATCTGCGACACACTTACCAGAGCTTTAGACCATTTATCTATCTATGAGACAGTGACCGGTGCTTTAGACCGCTTATCTATCGAGGAGACAGTGACCGGTGCTTTAGACCATTTTTCTATTTGTGAGACAGTGACAAGCGCTTTAGACCATTCACCTATCTGTGAGACAGTGACCGGTGCTTTAGACCGTTTATCTATCTGTGAGACAGTGACGAGCGCTTTAGACCATTAATCTATCTGTGAGACAGTGACCGGTGCTTTAGACCGTTTATCTATCTGTGAGACAGTGACGAGCGCTTTAGACCATTAATCTATCTGTGAGACAGTGACCAGAGCTTTAGACCGTTTATCTATCTCTGAGACACTGACCAGAGCTTAAGACCGTTTATCTATCTGTGAGAAAGTGAACGGTGCTTTACACCGTTTATCTATCTGTGAGATGGTGACCAGTGCTTTAGACCATTTATCTATCTTTGAGACACAGACCCGAGCTTAAGACCGTTTATCTCTCTGTGAGACAGTGACCAGTGCTTTACACCATTTATCTATCTGTGAGACTGTGACCAGCGCTTTAGACCATTTATCTCTGTAGGAGACAGTGACTAGTGCTTTAGACCGTTTCTTTGTCTGTGAGACAGTGACTAGTGTTTTAGATCGTTTATCTATCTGGCGACAGTGACCAGCGCTTTAGACCGTTTATCTGTGAATCGGTGACCGGTGCTTTTGACCTTTTATCTATCTGTGAGACAGTGACCGGTGATTTAGACCGTTTATCTGTCTGTGAGACAGTGACTAGTGTTTTAGACCGTTTTATCTATCTGTGTGACAGTGACCGGTGCTTTAGACCGCTTTTCTATCGAGGAGACAGTGACCGGTGCTTTAGACCGTTTATCTATCTGTGAGACAGTGACCGGTGCTTTAGACCGTTTATCTATCTGTGAGACAGTGACCAGTGCTTTAGACCATTTATCTATCTATGAGACAGTGACCAGTGCTTTAGACTGCTTATCTATCGAGGAGACAGTGACCAGTGCTTTAGACCGTTTTATCTATCTGTGTGACAGTGACCGGTGCTTTAGACCGCTTTTCTATCGAGGAGACAGTGACCGGTGCTTTAGACCGTTTTATCTATCTGTGAGACAGTGACCGATGCTTTAGACCGTTTATCTATCTCTGAGACAGTGACTAGCACTTTAGACCGTTTATCTGTGAGAAAGTGAACGGTGCTTTTCACCGCTTTTCTATCAAGGAGACAGTGACTAGCGCTTTAGACCGTTTATCTGTGAGAAAGTGAACGGTGCTTTAGACCGTTTTATCTATCTGTGAGACAGTGACCGGTGCTTTAGACCATTTATCTCTGTAGGAGACAGTGACTAGTGCTTTAGACCGTTTCATTGTCTGTGAGACAGTGACTAGTGTTTTAGATCGTTTATCTATCTGGCGACAGTGACCAGCGCTTTAGACCGTTTATCTGTGAATCGGTGACCGGTGCTTTTGACCTTTTATCTATCTGTGAGACAGTGACCGGTGATTTAGACCGTTTATCTGTCTGTGAGACAGTGACTAGTGTTTTAGACCGCTTATCTATCGAGGAGACAGTGACCAGTGCTTTAGACCGTTTTATCTATCTGTGTGACAGTGACCGGTGCTTTAGACCGCTTTTCTATCGAGGAGACAGTGACCGGTGCTTTAGACCGTTTATCTATCTGTGAGACAGTGACCGGTGCTTTAGACCGTTTATCTATCTGTGAGACAGTGACCAGTGCTTTAGACCATTTATCTATCTATGAGACAGTGACCAGTGCTTTAGACTGCTTATCTATCGAGGAGACAGTGACCAGTGCTTTAGACCGTTTTATCTATCTGTGTGACAGTGACCGGTGCTTTAGACCGCTTTTCTATCGAGGAGACAGTGACCGGTGCTTTAGACCGTTTATCTATCTCTGAGACAGTGACTAGCACTTTAGACTGTTTATCTGTGAGAAAGTGAACGGTGCTTTTCACCGCTTTTCTATCAAGGAGACAGTGACTAGCGCTTTAGACCGTTTATCTGTGAGAAAGTGAACGGTGCTTTAGACCGTTTTATCTATCTGTGAGACAGTGACCAGTGCTTTAGACCATTTATCTATCTATGAGACAGTGACCAGTGCTTTAGACTGCTTATCTATCGAGGAGACAGTGACCGATGCTTTAGACCGTTTATCTATCTCTGAGACAGTGACTAGCACTTTAGACCGTTTATCTGTGAGAAAGTGAACGGTGCTTTTCACCGCTTTTCTATCAAGGAGACAGTGACTAGCGCTTTAGACCGTTTATCTGTGAGAAAGTGAACGGTGCTTTAGACCGTTTTATCTATCTGTGAGACAGTGACCAGTGCTTTAGACCATTTATCTATCTATGAGACAGTGACCAGTCCTTTAGACTGCTTATCTATCGAGGAGACAGTGACCGATGCTTTAGACCGTTTATCTATCTCTGAGACAGTGACTAGCACTTTAGACCGTTTATCTGTGAGAAAGTGAACGGTGCTTTTCACCGCTTTTCTATCAAGGAGACAGTGACTAGCGCTTTAGACCGTTTATCTGTGAGAAAGTGAACGGTGCTTTAGACCGTTTTATCTATCTGTGAGACAGTGACCGGTGCTTTAGACCGTTTATCTATCTGTGAGACAGTGACGAGCGCTTTAGACCATTTATCTATCAGTGAGACAGTGACTAGCGCTTTAGACTGTTTATCTGTGAGAAAGTGAACGGTGCTTGATACCGTTTATCTATCTGCGACACACTTACCAGAGCTTTATACCATGTATCTATCTATGAGACAGTGACCGGTGCTTTAGACCGCTTATCTATCGAGGAGACAGTGACCGGTGCTTTAGACCGTTTATCTATTTGTGAGACAGTGACAAGCGCTTTAGACCATTCACCTATCTGTGAGACAGTGACTAGCACTTTAGACCGTTTATCTGTGAGAAAGTGAACGGTGCTTTACACCGCTTATCTATCGACGAGACAGTGACCGGTGCTTTAGACCATTTATCTATCTGTGAGACAGTGACGAGCGCTTTAGACCATTAATCTATCTGTGAGACAGTGACCGGTGCTTTAGACCGTTTATCTATCTGTGAGACAGTGACGAGCGCTTTAGACCATTAATCTATCTGTGAGACAGTGAAGAGCACTTTAGACCGTTTATCTGTGAGAAAGTGAACGGTGCTTTACACTGTTTATCTATCTGTGAGACACTGACCAGAGCTTTAGACCGTTTATCTATCTCTGAGACACTGACCAGAGCTTAAGACCGTTTATCTATCTGTGAGAAAGTGAACGGTGCTTTACACCGTTTATCTATCTGTGAGACGGTGACCAGTGCTTTAGACCATTTATCTATCTTTGAGACACAGACCCGAGCTTAAGACCGTTTATCTCTCTGTGAGACAGTGACCAGTGCTTTACACCATTTATCTATCTGTGAGACTGTGACCAGCGCTTTAGACCATTTATCTCTGTAGGAGACAGTGACTAGTGCTTTAGACCGTTTCTTTGTCTGTGAGACAGTGACTAGTGTTTTAGATCGTTTATCTATCTGGCGACAGTGACCAGCGTTTTAGACCGTTTATCTGTGAATCGGTGACCGGTGCTTTTGACCTTTTATCTATCTGTGAGACAGTGACCGGTGATTTAGACCGTTTATCTGTCTGTGAGACAGTGACTAGTGTTTTAGACCGCTTATCTATCGAGGAGACAGTGACCAGTGCTTTAGACCGTTTTATCTATCTGTGTGACAGTGACCGGTGCTTTAGACCGCTTTTCTATCGAGGAGACAGTGACCGGTGCTTTAGACCGTTTATCTATCTGTGAGACAGTGACCGGTGCTTTAGACCGTTTATCTATCTGTGAGACAGTGACCAGTGCTTTAGACCATTTATCTATCTATGAGACAGTGACCAGTGCTTTAGACCGCTTTTCTATTGAGGAGACAGTGACCGGTGCTTTAGACCGTTTTATCTATCTGTGAGACAGTGACCGATGCTTTAGACCGTTTATCTATCTCTGAGACAGTGACTAGCACTTTAGACCGTTTATCTGTGAGAAAGTGAACGGTGCTTTTCACCGCTTTTCTATCAAGGAGACAGTGAAGAGCACTTTACACCGTTTATCTATCTGTGAGACAGTGACTAGCGCTTGAGACCATTAATCTATCTGTGAGACACTGACCAGAGCTTTAGACCGTTTATCTATCTCTGAGACACTGACCAGAGCTTAAGACCGTTTATCTATCTGTGAGAAAGTGAACGGTGCTTTACACCGTTTATCTATCTGTGAGACGGTGACCAGTGCTTTAGACCATTTATCTATCTTTGAGACACAGACCCGAGCTTAAGACCGTTTATCTCTCTGTGAGACAGTGACCAGTGCTTTACACCATTTATCTATCTGTGAGACTGTGACCAGCGCTTTAGACCATTTATCTCTGTAGGAGACAGTGACTAGTGCTTTAGACCGTTTCTTTGTCTGTGAGACAGTGACTAGTGTTTTAGATCGTTTATCTATCTGGCGACAGTGACCAGCGCTTTAGACCGTTTATCTGTGAATCGGTGACCGGTGCTTTTGACCTTTTATCTACCTGTGAGACAGTGACCGGTGATTTAGACCGTTTATCTGTCTGTGAGACAGTGACTAGTGTTTTAGACCGCTTATCTATCGAGGAGACAGTGACCAGTGCTTTAGACCGTTTTATCTATCTGTGTGACAGTGACCGGTGCTTTAGACCGCTTTTCTATCGAGGAGACAGTGACCGGTGCTTTAGACCGTTTATCTATCTGTGAGACAGTGACCGGTGCTTTAGACCGTTTATCTATCTGTGAGACAGTGACCAGTGCTTTAGACCATTTATCTATCTTTGAGACAGTGACCAGTGCTTTAGACTGCTTATCTATCGAGGAGACAGTGACCAGTGCTTTAGACCGTTTTATCTATCTGTGTGACAGTGACCGGTGCTTTAGACCGCTTTTCTATCGAGGAGACAGTGACCGGTGCTTTAGACCGTTTATCTATCTGTGAGACAGTGACCAGTGCTTTAGACCATTTATCTATCTATGAGACAGTGACCAGTGCTTTAGACTGCTTATCTATCGAGGAGACAGTGACCAGTGCTTTAGACCGTTTTATCTATCTGTGTGACAGTGACCGGTGCTTTAGACCGCTTTTCTATCGAGGAGACAGTGACCGGTGCTTTAGACCGTTTATCTATCTCTGAGACAGTGACTAGCACTTTAGACTGTTTATCTGTGAGAAAGTGAACGGTGCTTTAGACCGTTTTATCTATCTGTGAGACAGTGACCGGTGCTTTAGACTGTTTTATCTATCTGTGAGACAGTGAATGGTGCTTTAGACCGTTTTATCTATCTGGCGACAGTGACCAGCGCTTTAGACCGTTTATCTGTCTGTGACACAGTGACCAGTGCTTCAGACCGTTTTATCTATCTGTGAGACAGTGACCAGTGATTTAGACCATTTATCTATCTTTGAGACAGTGACCGGTGCTTTAGACTGCTTATCTATCGAGGAGACAGTGACCAGTGCTTTAGACCATTAATCTATCTGTGAGACAGTGACCAGTGCTTTAGACCGTTTATCTATCTGTGAGACAGTGACGAGTGCTTTAGACCATTAATCTATCAGTGAGACAGTGACTAGCGCTTTAGACCGTTTATCTGTGAGAAAATGAACGGTGCTTTATACCGTTTATCTATCTGCGACACACTTCCCAGAGCTTTAGACCATTTATCTATGAGACAGTGACCGGTGCTTTAGACCGCTTATCTATTGAGGAGACAGTGACCGGTGCTTTAGACCATTTTTCTATTTGTGAGACAGTGACAAGCGCTTTAGACCATTCACCTATCTGTGAGACAGTGACCGGTGCTTTAGACCGTTTATCTATCTGTGAGACAGTGAAGAGCACTTTAGACCGTTTATCTGTGAGAAAGTGAACGGTGCTTTACACCGCTTATCTATCGACGAGACAGTGACCGGTGCTTTAGACCATTTATCTATCTGTGAGACAGTGACGAGCGCTTTAGACCATTAATCTATCTGTGAGACAGTGACCGGTGCTTTAGACCGTTTATCTATCTGTGAGACAGTGACGAGCGCTTTAGACCATTAATCTATCTGTGAGACAGTGAAGAGCACTTTAGACCGTTTATCTGTGAGAAAGTGAACGGTGCTTTACACTGTTTATCTATCTGTGAGACACTGACCAGAGCTTTAGACCGTTTATCTATCTCTGAGACACTGACCAGAGCTTAAGACCGTTTATCTATCTGTGAGAAAGTGAACGGTGCTTTACACCGTTTATCTATCTGTGAGACGGTGACCAGTGCTTTAGACCATTTATCTATCTTTGAGACACAGACCCGAGCTTAAGACCGTTTATCTCTCTGTGAGACAGTGACCAGTGCTTTACACCATTTATCTATCTGTGAGACTGTGACCAGCGCTTTAGACCATTTATCTCTGTAGGAGACAGTGACTAGTGCTTTAGACCGTTTCTTTGTCTGTGAGACAGTGACTAGTGTTTTAGATCGTTTATCTATCTGGCGACAGTGACCAGCGCTTTAGACCGTTTATCTGTGAATCGGTGACCGGTGCTTTTGACCTTTTATCTATCTGTGAGACAGTGACCGGTGATTTAGACCGTTTATCTGTCTGTGAGTCAGTGACTAGTGTTTTAGACCGCTTATCTATCGAGGAGACAGTGACCAGTGCTTTAGACCGTTTTATCTATCTGTGTGACAGTGACCGGTGCTTTAGACCGCTTTTCTATCGAGGAGACAGTGACCGGTGCTTTAGACCGTTTATCTATCTGTGAGACAGTGACCGGTGCTTTAGACCGTTTATCTATCTGTGAGACAGTGACCAGTGCTTTAGACCATTTATCTATCTATGAGACAGTGACCAGTGCTTTAGACTGCTTATCTATCGAGGAGACAGTGACCAGTGCTTTAGACTGTTTTATCTATCTGTGTGACAGTGACCGGTGCTTTAGACCGCTTTTCTATCGAGGAGACAGTGACCGGTGCTTTAGACCGTTTATCTATCTCTGAGACAGTGACTAGCACTTTAGACTGTTTATCTGTGAGAAAGTGAACGGTGCTTTTCACCGCTTTTCTATCAAGGAGACAGTGACTAGCGCTTTAGACCGTTTATCTGTGAGAAAGTGAACGGTGCTTTAGACCGTTTTATCTAGACAGTGACTAGCGCTTTAGACCGTTTATCTGTGAGAAAGTGAACGGCGCTTTAGACCGTTTTATCTATCTGTGAGACAGTGACGAGTGCTTTAGACCATTAATCTATCTGTGAGACAGTGAAGAGCACTTTAGACCATTAATCTATCTGTGAGAAAGTGAACGGTGCTTTACACTGTTTATCTATCTGTGAGACACTGACCAGAGCTTTAGACAGTTTATCTATCTATGAGACAGTGACCGGTGCTTTAGACCGTTTATCTATCTGTGAGACAGTGACCAGTGCTTTAGACCATTTATCTAGCTATGAGACAGTGACCGGTGCTTTAGACCGTTTATCTATCTGTGAGACAGTGACCAGTGCTTTAGACCATTTATCTAGCTATGAGACAGTGACCAGTGCTTTAGACTGCTTATCAATCGAGGAGACAGTGACCGATGCTTTAGACCGTTTATCTCTGAGACAGTGACTAGCACTTTAGACCGTTTATCTGTTAGAAAGTGAACGGTGCTTTTCACCGTTTATCTATCTGTGAGACAGTGACTAGCGCTTGAAACCATTAATCTATCTGTGAGACAGTGACTTGCGCTTTAGACCGTTTATCTGTGAGAAAGTGAACGGTGCTTTAGACCGTTTATCTATCTCTGAGACACTGACCGGAGCATAAGACCGTTTATCTATCTTTGTGAAAGTGAAAGGTGCTTTACACCGTTTATCTATCTGTGAGACGGTGACCAGTGCTTTAGACCATTTAACTATCTTTGAGACACTGACCCGAGCTTAAGACCATTTATCTCTTTGTGAGACAGTGACCAGTGTTTTAGACCATTTATCTATCTGTGAGACTGTGACCAGCGCTTTAGACCATTTATCTCTGTAGGAGACAGTGACTAGTGCTTTTGACCATTTTTCTGTCTGGCGACAGTGACCAGCGCTTTAGACCGTTTATCCGTGAATCGGTGGATGGTGCTTTAGACCGCTGTGGCGAAGTGAGCCGTACCGCTAGCGTGAATAAAGTCAGAGTCCAGCCCAGAGCTTGGGTAAGGAGAACAGAAGGCTCCTTTTTATAGGTTCTCAGGCTCACTGTTGAACAATCAAGGCAATTGGTTAATTGATACAAACAATACCACAATCAATCGTCACCAATTGCCTGATTGCCAACAGCTGTGCCGGTTCCATAAACCACCTGAGTTCACTCTCTCTCTTGCCGGCCTCGCCTAAAACCACGCCCCCCTACCTCATACCCCCACCGCCCGACTTAGGCCGGGAAGCCATCCGGCCAATGCTCAACTCACCCCCCCCTCCTCCTCCTCCTCCTCCATCGGACGGGAGAGAAAGTCAGCCACCACCATCTGCGCTCCCGGCCTATGAACCACCTTGAAATTAAAAGGCTGTAAAGCCAGATACCAACGAGTGATTTGGGCGTTGGTATCCTTCATGCGGTGAAGCCATTGGAGGGGCGCATGGTCCGAGCAGAGGGTGAATGAGCGACCCGGTAGATAATAACGGAGGGACCCGACCGCCCATCTAATGGCCAGACACTCCTTCTCGACCGTGCTGTACTTAGCTTCTCGTTGTGACAATTTCCTGCTAATGTACAGCACTGGTCGGTCGACCCCCTCCACCTGCTGAGTCAAAACGGCCCCCAGCCCCCTGTTCGATGCGTCAGTCTGCAAATTAAAGGGGAGAGAGAAGTTAGGGGTGAACAAGAGTGGTTTCCTACAAAGAGCTTCCTTCACCCTCTCAAACGCCTGCCGACACAATTCCGTCCACTGGACCGGATCTGAGGCACCTTTACGAGTCAAGTCAGTTAGGGGACTGGTCAGCTCAGAGAAAGCCGGAATAAACCTTCTGTAGTAGCCGGCCAGTCCCAAAAACCTCCTCACCTCTTTTTTGGTCTTCGGTCGTGGACAGGTCGCAATCGCTGCGGTTTTGTCCACAAGAGGCCGCACCTGTCCACATCCCAAGTGGTACCCCAAATACCGTACCTCCGCTCTGCCAATCGCACACTTCTTTGGGTTAGCCGTGAGTCCCGCCTGTCTCAGGGACTCCAGTACCGCCCCCACATGCCGCACATGCTGAGCCCAGTTAGGCTGCAGCGAAAGCCGCATGCGGACGCAGCACCCTGTCCATGAGACGTTGAAATGTGGCAGGGGCTCCGAATAACCCAAACGGAAGTGTCCGGAATTGGTACAACCCGTCCGGAGCGGAGAAAGCCGTTTTTTCCTTGGACTCTGGAGACAAGGGAATCTGCCAGTAGCCCTTGGTCAAATCCAGTGTCGAAAAAAAACGAGCTGTGCCCAGCCGATTCAAGAGGTCGTCGACCCGAGGCATTGGATAGGCATCGAATCTTGACACTCCATTTACCTTGCGATAGTCTACACAGAAGCGAACAGATCCATCAGGCTTACTCACTAGCACAATGGGGCTATTCCACGCACTGTTAGACTCCTCTATTACCCCCAATTCCAACATTGCCTTTATTTCTGCCTGAACCACTTTCTTTTTATGTTCAGGCAGTCTGTAGGGGCGCGAACGCACCGTCACCCCCGGGGTTGTCTCAATGTGGTGGTTTATGAGATTGGTGCGGCCTGGTAGAGGGGAAAACACATCAGCAAACTGCTTTTGCAACAAGGCAAGATCCGCTCTCTGATTCGGTAAGAGATGGCTATCAGAAAGGGGGGGAGGTTTGATTGTTAGAATTTGGAACCTCCGGCCCCAGCTCATCTCTCTCCTGATCTACCGATACCAGCGAGACCGGTATCACCTCTTTCCATACTTTTAATAGATTGAGGTGATAAATCTGTTTCGCCCCCTCTCTATCAGACCGCTCCACCTCATAATCGACTTCCCCCACTCGTCGTGTGACCACGAAGGGTCCTTGCCACTTGGCGAGTAACTTTGTGGTGGAAGTAGGTAGCAATACCAGGACTTTCTCTCCCGGTGAAAATTGCCGTAGCTTAGTTCCTCTATTGTAGTGCCTCTGCTGACGTTCCTGAGCCTCGAGCAAATTCTCCCGTGACAATCTACCCAGTGTATGGAGTTTTGCTCGCGGGTCCATAACGTATTGAATCTCATTTTTACTGGGACTTGGACCCTCCTCCCAGTTTTCTTTAACTAGGTCCAAGACACCCCTGGGTTGTCTACCGAACAGTAATTCAAAGGGAGAAAATCCCGTGGAGGCCTGGGGAACCTCTCGCACTGCGAACAATAGAGGAACGAACCACTTATCCCAATTTCTGCTATCATCGTGTACGAACTTTCGAATCATAGATTTCAAAGCTCCACGAGCCCATCCGTTTGTGGATGGTACACGCTCGTTTTAATGGACTGAACACCTAATAATTCATACAATTCGCGTAATGTGCGTGACATAAACGAAGTGCCTTGATCCGTCAGAATCTCTTTCTGGATTCCGACGCGGGAGATTATTTGGAACAATGCCTGCGCAACACTCTTGGCCGAGATATTGCGTAACGGCACTGCTTCGGGATATCGAGTTGCATAATCCACAAGGACTAATACAAATCGGTATCCCTGAGTGCTCCTGTCAAATGGTCCGATGAGGTCCATGCCCACTCTATCAAAAGGGACCTCAATTAATGGTAGAGGGCGCAATGGCGCTTTTGGGATGGCCGGGGAATTCACTAGCTGACATTCCGGACAAGACGCACACCACCGACGTACGTCCGCCCAAATGCCCGGCTAATAGAAACGGGCCATTATCCGGTCTAGTGTTTTTGGGTCCTGGTGCGCCGGTGGAAGGTCGCACTGACAATGGCTCCGCATTCAACTAGTAGCTTTTTGTTTATTATTATTTGTATTGTTTTTATTTTTGTACGTACTGCACTGTCGCTCATACAGTATGATCGACAAGCACTTTTGGAAGTTCGTTCATCACTGGACACGGACTTTTTCTCAATTTACCGGAGTACGTGCTGTGATTCCTTTGTCCTGCCGCCGTTGTGTTTACCAATACGCCGACAGAGGAGAAAGAAAAGAGGCAAACGTGCCGGTATCCTATGCAGATCACGAACGAGATACTGCAAACCGCCGTTACCGAGCATTTTACTGGCAAATGTTCAATCTCTGGACAATAAAATGGACGAACTACACGCACGGATTAACTTCCAGCGGGACATTGCGAACTGCTGCGTGCTGGCGTTTACTGAGACCTGGCTAGACCCGACGGTACCTGACTCGGCCGCTACCCCGGCTGGATTTTCCATCTACCGGCAGGACAGAACTACGGAGTCAGGCAAACGCAGAGGCGGTGGGGTCTGCATTATGGTTAACTCTCGCTGGGGTTCGGATGTAACAGTACTTACAAAACACTGCTCACCAGACCTGGAGCTCTTAACTATAAAAGTCCGTCCCTTCTACCTCCCTCGGGAATTCAGCTCCGCCATAATCACAGTAGTTTACATTCCCCCGCAGGCAGATAAAACGCGCGCACTAGAGGACATTTACGGAGTAATTAATGGACTAGAGAACGCTCACCCTGAGGCAGCTTCTATTGTTGTTGGCGACTTCAACAGGGCTAATATGAGGAAAGTCTTGCCTAAATATCACCAGCATATTAACTTTCCTACCCGTGGTGATCAGACTCTTGACCATTGTTATTCTCAACTACAGGACAGCTATAAACCCCTCCCCCGCCCTGCCTTTGGTAAAGACATTGGATCACACATTGGATCACACCTCCATTCTTCTCCTCCCAACCTACAGACAACGTCTAAAACAGGAAAAAACGGTTTTTCGAGCAGTTCAACGCTGGAGTGAGGAATCCATTGCCACTCTGCAGGACTGTTTTGAAACCACAGACTGGCAGATGTTCTGTGTTGCAGCTGATGGGGACATTGATGAATACACAGACTCTGTCTCAGCCTACATCTCCAAGTGCATAGATGACATTGTCCTAAGAGTCAATGTTAGGACTTTCCCCAGCCAAAAGCCATGGGTTAATGGTGATGTCCGTGCTAAGCTCAGAGCACGGTCTTCTGCCTATAGATCTGGGGACCTGGAGGCCTTGAGAAAGTCCAGATATGACCTACGGAATATGATTTTCTTTCTATTTTTAATCTCTCCTGGAACTTGCAGAGGGAACTCCTCCCCCCTTTGTACCTAGCATCTCTGACTAGAGTGTTCCACTAGAATCTCTCATGTACCTAGCGTTCCCAACTGGAGTGCTCCATTACCGTGGAATATCCAGTGTGTTCGACTAGAGTGTTCCACTATCATGGAACTTGCAGAAGAAATTCAAAATTTCCTAATATCTTCTGGAACTTGCAGATGGAGCTCTCTCCCTCTGTACCTAACATATCTGATTAGAGTGTTCCATCAGCTCATGTCTCTATTTTTAATCTCTCCTGGAACTTGCAGAGGGAACTCCTCCCCCCTTTGTACCTAGCATCTCTGACTAGAGTGTTCCACTAGAATCTCTTATGTACCTAGCGTTCCCAACTGGAGTGCTCCATTACCGTGGAATATCCAGTGTGTTCGACTAGAGTGTTCCACTATCATGGAACTTGCAGAAGAAATTCAAAATTTCCTAATATCTTCTGGAACTTGCAGATGGAGCTCTCTCCCTCTGTACCTAACATATCTGATTAGAGTGTTCCTTTAGCTCATGCATTGCACTGCATTTTACTGTATTTTTTTTAAGCCCTGCCGGTATTTTTAATCATCTTTAATCAAAATCGTCTATCTTTTAAGTCTATTTATCTTTTAAAGCCATTTTATCTTTTATCTTATCTTTTATTATTATTATTTATTTATTTATTTTTTTCCTTCTTTTATTCTTTCTTTCTATAAATTGATCTTAAACTGTTAATGATGTATTGTCAAATCAATCTCTTTTGTCCCTTTCATTATTCTGTGAAGCACTTTGAATTGCATTCAATTGTATGAATATGTGCTATACAAATAAACTTGACTTGACTACGGAAAACCATCAGAGATGCCAAAAGAGCCTACAGGGACAAGTTGGAGTCTAACTACCACAGTTCCGACCCCAGACGCATGTGGTTTGGATTGCGCTCCATCACAGACTACAAAGGGAGAAATAGCAGTGATGCCCAGCCCGCCGCCTCTCTTCCTGACGAGCTCAACACCTTTTACGCACGGTTTGAGGCGAGCAACACCATCCCTATTGCAAGACTAGCTGAGGACCAGGATGACTGCACTCTGTACCTATCTATGGCTGATGTGAGGAGAGCTTTTAAAAGAGTAAACCCTCGGAAGTCACCAGGGCCAGATGGCATTCCAGGCCGTGTCCTCAGAGCGTGCGCTGACCAGCTAGCGGAGGTATTCACCTCTATATTCAACCTCTCCCTGAAACAGTCTGCAGTCCCCACCTGCTTCAAACAGACAACCATTGTCCCCGTACCAAAGAAACCTTCCATCACCTGCCTGAATGACTACCGCCCTGTAGCACTGACCTCCATCATCATGAAGTGCTTCGAGCGGTTAGTCAGAACCCACATTTGCTCCTCCCTTCCTGACACCTTGGACCCCCTTCAATTCGCATACCGTCCCAACAGATCTACGGATGACGCCATCACCCTGACAGTGCACACCGCCCTCTCCCACCTGGATAAGGGTAACACATATGTGAGGATGCTGTTTATAGACTACAGCTCAGCATTTAACACAATTGTGCCCGCTAAGCTCATTCCCAAGCTCAGGATCCTGGGTCTTAACACCTCCCTTTGCAACTGGATCCTGGACTTCCTAACGGGCAGACCCCAGGTGGTGAGAATGGGTAACCGCTACTCCTCTGCACTGACCCTGAGCACCGGAGCCCCTCAAGGCTGCATACTCAGTCCCCTCCTGTACGCCCTGTTCACACACGACTGTGTGGCCACACGCAGCTCCAACGCCATCCTTAAGTTTGCAGATGACACCACGATCCTGGGTCTCATCTCCAACAACGATGAGACCGCCTACAGAGAGGAGGTCAGCATCTTAGCAACATGGTGCCAGGAAAACAACCTCTCTCTCAACGTCTGCAAGACTAAGGAGATGATCGTGGACTTCAGGAAGCGACAGGGGGCGGGGGGGGGGGGGTCACGCCCCCATTCACATCGATGGAGCTGAAGTGGAGAGAGTCTCCTGCTTCAAGTTCCTCGGTGTGTTCATCAGTGATGACCTCTCCTGGTCCAGGCAATCGGTCGCGGCAGTAAAAACTGCCCAAAAGCGCCTATACTTCCTGAGGAGACTCAAGAAGTTTGGCATGTCTTCCAAAACTCTCACCAACTTCTACAGGGGCACCATTGAGAGCATTCTCACTGGCTGCATTACTACCTGGTACGGCAGCTGCTCCGCTGCTGATCGCAAGGCCCTTCAGAGGGTGGTGAAGACAGCGGAGCGCATCATTGGCTGCCACCTCCCCTCTGTGCAAGGCATCTACCACACACGATGCCTTAAGAAAGCACGGAAAATTATAAAAGACTACAGCCACCCAGGCTATGGACTGTTCTCGCTGCTGCCGTCTGGTAGACGTTACCGGAGCATACGGGCACGGACTACCAGAATCACAAACAGTTTTTTCCCCCAGGCCATCAGGCTTCTCAACCAGCAACATTAATCTCATTAATCTCACCTCATTGTATGCTCTAGGCACTTCTTATGTACATTCAATGTACATCACCTTAATTTAATGTACATGTCTATCGGCACCTCCACACTTTATATTTATAATATTTAATACTCTTACTCCTACTGTCCATATCTGGAACTGCTGCTAGTGTTTTACTGCTATGTATATGTATGTTATTCTTGCCCTTATTTGACTCTTTTTAACAATTTAATATATATATATTTTTTGTTTTTGTTTGTTATGCCTACTACATAGTTGTTGCTTGCCATGTCCTAAGAATTTCATTGTTCAGCCGAACGGTACGGAAAGAGCCGACTCAGAAAAAAGAGCCGAACTGCCCATCACTATTATTAACTTGCTAAGTGAACACAGGCTTTATTAATCAAGGTACATGCGCATTACCATAAAAGGGCCGGTGTCTGCAACAACGAGCCTATAGCGGTGCAGCATGGGCTGTACTTGAGCAAAGTATTTCTCTCCTGTGGGGAAAAAAGACTGATACAGACAGATATAATGGATGGATAAGAACATGAAACAATCAAATGAGCAAAACAAAAACAAATAAATCTATCCACTCAATACATTGTCATCCAGTTTATTTCTAATGTGTACTACTAAATTCTAGAGCGCCTAAATTTTTTACTTGATACAGCATGTTTAAAATATTGCTAAAGCAATCACATCAATGTTTTTTCTTTAAACATAAGTCTCTCAAGCATTTTCTGGAACTCAGAAAATATTTTGCGGAACTGCCTAATCTCGCCCTGCGAAGAGATTTTCTCGGTATCCGCACATATACGGGAACCTTTGAAATGGAAAATTTCAAATTGAAAACCCAGGGTTGAAGCTTAATTTAGCTCGCTATCCCCTTAATCTCGCTTTGTAGTATGCCCCTTTGCTCTATATCAATATTTTTATATATAGCATATCAATTTCCTGAATTTACCATTGATAATATGCTGGCTATATTTATCGGCTGAAAGGATAGTGAGTCACCAACATTCCAGTGTGCAGGCTATGCAGAGGGACTAGGCTGTGAGGAGTATATACACACATACCCCAGCATTACCCCACCACCATGGGACCAAGGAACAGTTTTTATCGCTACATTCTGTCTCTTTGTGTTGCCTTTAATCTTTACATGGGTGTTGCTCTTAAAACTGTAAGAAGGCTTTATTTACCTTCATAATGATTCACCAGTCATGTCTCTCTCTAGGGTCTTGTGGCTCTTCTTAGGTTAGATAAGCAAGCACATGCCTTGTGTGGCTAAAAGGTCACATCAACCTTTTCTCACATCAACTTCATAACTCTAATCCGAACCCTAAAGTTAGATATGCATGTGCATGGCTCGTGTCACCACTAATTCAAATCAACATTTGTCTTTACTGTGGAAAATTAACCATAAGTCATCTTAAATATTTAAAATTATGCACAAATTCTTTCATTTTTAATGCACAAATCTTTTGTGACACAGCATGTCATCAAAGCTTTGCTGTCACAGGTTGTTTTGCAACTGGCCTAGAAGTCTTGTGTGAAAATTAATTTTGTACATATTTAGATGGGGCTGATGCATAAAGTTGAACTTTAGACAAACAGCTGTGTAGAGTGCAGGTGCAACCAATTGATAAATGTACATACAATGGAAACCGAATGGTCAACTGGCCTGGGCACAAAATCAAACCAAGCATACAAAGCTACACTTTATAAAGAAATTCACTATCACTGATCCAGAAAGGCATGTGTTAGATGGTAACACCTCATTGATAAATACAACTTTTAAATAGAATCAAAACTAGACAATGCCTAATATCACTACTGCTAAAGAATGCAATGAGAAAGTCAACGGCATTTTATAAGAAGGGGCGAGAACAAAAACGGTTTACAGATTAGGGCAGAGATGGCAAGTTATAGAAAAGGAAATGTACCATTTTTAAAGTTTTACCAGGATATTTTAATGAGATCCTAATTACTGCTGGTGTAATTATTGTTTTTAAGTGAAACTAAAATTTAGCCCATAACTATACAAATTCAGTGTAAGGCTACAGTAACAAGTTCTGACAGCCTGCTTTTCCAGCAAGTCTGTAATCTTGAGGTTGCACTGTAAATGACTGCTAATGTTTACAGATACAGTTTTTCACAACCATTTTTTCTCTCAGGCTGAATTCTCAGAAATTAACCTGGTGGCTCATGCAACTGGAAGCTACAGTGTGGATATCGATGCAATCCGAAATGGGAACAAGATTACCAAGTAGGTTTTTATTTATTTGGATCGTACTCCACAGATAATACCAGCTATAATTTTAAGAAATTGTTATTCTCATTTTAAACCCTGATGATTTATTGTGTCCAAGTGTATTTCTGGGTCCATCTCTTTGTGGCAACATGCAACAACTGTGCAGTACACCAGCTGCTGTCTGTATTCACTGTGCAGTACACTATCTGCTCTCTCTATTCACTGTGCAGTACACCAGCTGCTGTCTCTAATCACTGTGCAGTGCTCTAGCTTTATCTCTATTCACTGAGCAGCACCCCATCTGTGTTTCTACTCGCTGTGCAGTACACCAACTGTGTCTCTATTAGGGTTGCAAAATTCCGGGAATTTTCAAAGTTGGAAACTTTCCATGGGAATAAACGGGAATTTATGGGAATTAACGGGAATTTATGGGAATAAACGGGAATAAACTGGGAATTTTCAAAACTGAAGGTTGGCTCTTCATTGGGAACTTAAATATAGTTGGGGAAAATATATTTTAGTATAATCTTGACTAAAACAAACAGATCCCATCCAAGTACACTTGAATATCCATGTCATTCCTCAATCACATGCACACAGCACACTGCTTACTGCATGGCTACTGAGACCACACCCCCTACAGGCACTGTGCATGCCTCCATCACATGTACAGATGATTTCCAGAAGACTGGACCACACTTTTGAGCCCAAAGCACAAGACTATTGAAGGCACACATTTGCGCCTGTGGACTACACAAAGTTAAGTAAGTTTTGATGATATTATGGGGAAATATATTTATTAAATGTTTAAATTGCAAATATCACATCCAAATGTATTCATCTAGTAGATAGCTAGCTGATAAGTTAAATGCTAAATAAGCTATAGCTAGCATATGGCTTATATATGCTAGCCATAGCTAGCATAAATAAGCCATAGCTAGCCATAGCTAGCATAAATGTATTCATCTAGTATATAGCTAGCTGATAAGTTAAATGCTAAATGAGTCATAGGTAGCTAGCATAGCTGATAAGGTAAATGCTAAATAAGCCATAGCTAGCATAAGAGTGCATCTATGAGGCACTCTTATAAAAATGCTAGCTACCTCAAATGTGATGCTGTTTCTCTCTGCCTCCTGAAAGATGTTTTAAAGATCATTCCAGTTGTTTAGCTAGCCTTACTATTTATATATCTGTTCATGCCATTGCATTAGTATTCTTACAAGCTCTTGTCTTACTTTACAGAAAAATGCCACGTGCGCTATCCAATGTGTGGAGACATTTCACACCAGCTAATGTTCAAGGGAAGTCTGTATATATGTGTAAATATTGTGATAAGACATATGTGAAGAATGCCACAAAAATGCAGCAGCATATTGCAAAGTGCCTAAAAAATCCTCAAGGCCCACAACATGCAGCAGACAGGAGTTCCACTCCAGGGGAAAATGAATCTGTTTCAGCTGTATCAGCCCTCTCATCAGCTCCTGGTCCCTCTCGCATCAGAGGATTCTTTGATTTTATGGATGAACCCAGCCAGAGAAATGCAGATGAGTGTTTCGCTCGTGCAGTCTATGCTTCTGGCTCACCCCTGATGCTGCCATCCAATGTGTACTGGAGGAGGTTTTTAAATGTTCTCCGACCAGCATACACCCCCCCAACCAGACATGCACTGTCTACTCATTTGCTGGATGAAGAGTTCAGCAGAGTTCAAACAAAGGTCAAGCAGACCATTGACAAAGCTGACTGTATTTCAGTCATCTCTGATGGATGGTCAAATATCCGGGGCCAAGGAATTATTAACTACATCATCACCACTCCTCAACCTGTTTTCTACAAGAGTGTAGACACAAAGGAAAACAGACACACAGGCCAATACATTGCTGATGAGCTGAAAGTGATCATCAATGACCTTGGACCAGATAAGGTTTTTGCACTGGTCACTGACAATGCAGCCAATATGAAGGTTGCCTGGGCACATGTGGAGGAGACCTTCCCTGAAATAACAACTATTGGCTGTGCTGCCCATACACTCAATCTTCTGCTAAAAGATATAATGGCACTGAAAACAATGGACACCCTGAACAAGAGAGCGAAACAAGTTGTTAAATATGTGAAGGGCAAACAAGTAGCTTCCGCTACGTATATGTCAAAGCAAAAGGAAAAGAACAAGAATACTACACTGAAGCTCCCAAGCAGCACACGATGGGGTGGCGTTGTCATCATGTATGACAGCCTTGTGGAGGGAAAGGAGTCTCTGCAAGAGATGGCCATATCCCAGACTGCAGGGATTGAAAGTGACATAAAGAAGATAATGTTAGATGATGTGTTCTGGGAAAGAGTATCTAGCAGTCTGACAATACTCAAACCTATTGCAGCAGCAATAGCGAAGATAGAGGGGGATGGTGCCATCTTATCGGATGTCCATTGTCTTTTTGCAGAACTCAAAGAAGAAATCCAGACGGTCCTGCCCACTTCCCTACTACTGAAAGCAGAGGAAACAGCTGTGGTCAAGACATTGGAAAAGCGACGGGAGTTCTGCATGAAGCCGGTGCATGCAGCAGCATACATGCTGGACCCAAAATATGACAGGGGCATACTTTCTGGGGAAGAAATTAACAGTGCCTACGCTGTCATTACAGCCATGTCTGACCACCTGGGTCTTGATAAAGGCAAAGTTCTAGGCAGTTTGGCGAAGTATCGAACAAAGCAAGGCCTTTGGGAAGGGGATGGAATATGGCAGTCATGCCAGCACATATCTGCAGCCACCTGGTGGAAGGGACTTTGTGGATCTGAGGCCCTTGCACCTGTAGCCTCCATCATCCTCCAAATCCCACCATCATCAGCCGCCTCCGAGCGCAACTGGTCACTGTTTGGGAACACACACACAAAGGTTCGCAACAGGCTCACAAATGTGAGAGTGGAAAAACTGGTTGGCATTCGGGCAAACCTAAGGCTCTTTGAGCCTGACACAGAGACATCCTCAACAAGGCTGGAAAGTGACACTGAAGAGGAAGAGTCAGAGTTGGATGTTGAGGAAGTGGACATGTTGTTGGATGTTGATGAGGCCCAGGAAGAGCCCATTGACTGAAAGGGTTAGGCAAAAATGCAGAGGATTGCTTGAAGGAAGATTTGCATGTTTAAATGGGACTTTATGGAGGGAGTGGGGCTCTTTTCATTTAACATTTTGAACGGGACTTTGTGGGGATTTTTGGATGGGGGCGTGCATTTTTGAATGAGTGGGGTTGGGGGGGATGAGTAATATTTAACTCAACATTCATGTTTATGTTCTTCAATGAAACAAATGATGGTTCAATAAAATAATTAAAACTTGTTCTGTTCTACTTAAAAATAAATCTGTTGAAATATCTTTCTTTTTTAATTGTATCATTTTGCATGGAGGTTTTCTTATGACTTATGTTTATATTTATGCTTGGATATGATACAATTTCATTACATTACCCTCAATTCCCAGTTAGTTCCCCTAAATTCCCATTAATTCCCATAAATTCCCTTAATTCCCATTATTCCCATGTAAAGTTTCCAATATGGAATATTTCCAAAATTCCCCAGCTTAACTTCCCATGGAAATTTACCGGAAACTTACTGGAAATTTACCGGAAATTTTCCGCCCCTTTGCAACCCTAGTCTCTATTCACTGTGCAGTACACAAGGTCTGTTTCTATTCACTGTGCACTACACCAGCTGTGTTTCTATTTACTCTGTAGTAAACAACCTGCTTTCTATATTCACTGTGAAGCACAACAGCTCTGTCTCCACTGAGCAGCACACAAGCTGCTCTTTCTATTCACTGTGCAGTACACCAGATCCTGTTTCTATTTACTGTACAGTACACAAGCTCTGTCTCTATTCACTGTACAGAACAAAATCTGCTCTCTCTATTCAATGTGCAATAGACCAGCTTCTGTCTCTATTCACTGTGCAGTACCCAACTCTGTCTCTATTCACAGTGCAGTACAATAGCTGTGTCTCTATTCATTCCACAGTAAACCAGCTGCTTACTCTGTTCACTGTGCGGTACACCAGCTGCTGTCTTAATTTACTGGACAGTATACCAGCTCTGTCTATTCACTGTGTCTCTATTTACTGTGCAGTAAACTTGCTGTTTTCTATATTCACTGTGCAGTACACCAGCTCTATCTATGCTCATTGTGTAGTACACAAGCTGCTCTGTCTATAGTATTCACTGTGCAGTACACTAGCTGCTGTTTTTATTCACTGTGCAGTACACCATCTGCTCTATATATTCACAATGCAGTACATAAGCTGTGTCTATTCAATTTTCAATACACCAGTTGCTGTTCTTATTCACTGTGCTGTGCTCTAGCTCTGTCTCTATTCAATGAGCAGCACACCATCTGTGTCTCTACTCGCTGTGCAGTACAAAACTGTGTCTCTATACATTGTTCAATACACCAGCTGCTGTTTCCATTCACTGTGCAGTACACCAGCTTTGTCTCTAATCACTGTACAGTCCATCAGCTGTGTTTCTATTCCAAATCAAAAAATGCTTTTTTGGCAGGAAATACTTAAATATAAGTATTTCCTGCCAGTAAATATTTCAAAAGCATATAGTACTACAAACAACAACCCCAACAGTATAATGAATAATAATAGTAATAACAACAATAACAATAATAATCATAAAAACATTGAAAATTAATGAAATAACAGTGATGTTTTTGGTCACTTGTCAGAGAATTTCATTTCTATATAATTTTTGATAATGTATTGAAATATATTTGTCTTGATTTTAATATTTTTCACAATAAAGGATAAAGTGCATCTCTGTCTCCACCTCTCCTGTCTTACAGTGACCACATATACGTTCTTCTTTTTGCTTCCCCTTTCAATAGCAAGGGTGTGGTCACTGTGCCTGCACTTGGTCAGGATCTGTCTTTGCTTTGTGTCTCTGACAGAGAAGAGATACTCTGCTAATGTGTAGTCTCTTTTTAGGGCTCAATAGCAATCAAGTTTGTTTTGTGTTTTGGTTACACCATCCCAATATTCCAGATAAGAGATTTTGGTTTGTTTCGTAATTTGGTTTACTCTGATTTGCTGGTAAGCAGGGCTGGTATGGAGCTGGTCTGTGCTGTGTGTTAGTGGAGTTAATGGGTTAGTCAGCTTCAATACCAGCTGACTGAGGGGACTCTTTTCATGACTGAGCTCTTGGGCTTTCATCGCCTTAAATTGCAATGTGGGCTTGATTTAAGGTGCATCCAGAATTTTTATGCTTTAAAAAAATATATTAATCATTAACGGATAATGGCCTACTTCTGCACTGCATGCATTATTTGGGGGTTTCCTCTGTACTTGTAGAATGTTTCTGCAAAATTCTGCATGCAGGGTCTCTTGGATGCTTGTCCCATTTAGAATAGTTTTTCTGGCTGAGTGGACCCCATATCTCACTTCCATGTGCAATGGGCTGGATAATGCTATTAAAGCTGTTTAACCAGATTTTAATTGGTATATTCATTTTATGAAAAAACTTTTTATGGCATAGAGTGCTCTTCAAGCTTTTTCTTTGAATGCATTCACTGCCTTGGTAAAGCTCCCTGATGCTGTGATTGTCAGACCCAGGTAAGTGTAATTTAGGGTGTGTTCTAGGGCGGTGTTTTCTAGAAAAAGCTGTTATCTGTTTTCCTGACATTTGGTCTTTTGTTTGGAAGATCATTACCGTAGTCTTTTTTAAGTTTACTGTCAGTGCCCAGTTCTGACAAAAATATTCTACCAGAGCCAGGTTCTGTTGCAAGCCACTTTCAGTGGATGTCAACAGAACGAGGTCATCTGCGTAGAGAAGAATTTAACTTCCGTGTCATATAGGGAGAGGCCAGGCACTGTAGACTGTTCAAATTTCACCGCTAACTCATGAATGTAAATATTCAGCAGTGTTAATCTCAGGTTACAGCCCTGCCTCACCCCACGTTTTTGTGTGAAGAACTCTGTTCTTTGGTCGCCAATTTTTTACTCCACCTTTATTTTCAGACTACATAGATTTAATTATATCATAAACTTTACCCCCTACACCAGAGTCAAATGCTTTTTGGAAATGCAATGCATGCAAAAATTTTCCCATTTTTTGTTTGGTGCACGTTTATTTATTATGGTGTGTAGGGTGTAAATATGATTTGTGGTACGATGATCTGGAAGAAATCCAATTTGGTTTTTATTCAGGACATTGTGCTCGTTAAGGAAGGTTACAATTCTAGAAATTAGGGTACCACAAAATACCTTTCTCAGATTACCGCTTACACAAACATCTCTGTAATTATTAGGGTCTAATTTGCCTCCACTTTTATGAATTGGAGATATAAGCCCCTGGTTCCAGATGTCAGGGAAGCATCCTGAACTCAGTACCAGGTTGAACAATTTAAGCACAACCTCTTGCATTTCTGGAGTGCTATTATTGAGCATTTCATTCCTGATCCCATCAGGACCACACAACTTTTTAGGTTTTAGTAATTGGAGCTTTTCCATCCGTTCTTTGTGTGAGATTGGATTGTCAAGTGGGTTTTGGTTATTTTTAAGTATTAAGTATTTTTAGGTTTTCTTTAATCATGTTTCTTCTGTGGGATTTCACAATATTTTTTTTTATTTTTTTTATTTAACCTTTATTTAACCAGGAAAAAAAGCCTCATTGAGATTAAAAATCTCTTTTACAAGTGTGTCCTGGCCAAGACAGGCAGCAGGACATTAAACATGGTTGCAGACACACAACATATAACAAATCACAAACATTAGAAGTTCCAATTCACACAAGTGCATATATACATTACAAATCAGGAGAATCAATAAAAGTAGCCAAAACAAAAGTCAGCATAGAGTGCAGGATCAAATACCAAATAAATTAGCTCAAAAACATTGACAGCCTGATGTGCCTGCCTCCCATTTCTTCAACATTGTTTTAAAAGCATCGAATGATACTAGCTCCCCAAGATTTAAATCCTTTTGCAAGGAATTCCAAGCTGAGGGAGCAGCATGCATAAAAGTCCTTTTTCCCAACTCAGTACGGGCTTTGGGTACAGTTAATAAGAGTAAGTCCTGGGAGCGTAAACAATAACTCGCGCTTTTCAGGTGGATATACTTGGATAGGTAGGATGGAAGTAAACCAAGGATTGCCTTGTAAACAAAGGTATACCAGTGAATAAGTCTACGGGTGGACAAAGCAGGCCAACCAACACGAGCATACTGAGAGCAATGATGAGTAAGTGCCTTATAATTTGTGATGAAACTTAATGCTCCATGGTAGATAGTGTCTAAGGCTTTGAGAGGATGCATGCATGTATATTACATCGCCAAAATCAAGCACAGACAAAGGTATCAGCAACCAGTCTCTTTTTAGCCTCAAAATAGATTTCTCGATATAGATTTGTTCCACATATTCTGTGGGATTTCACAATATAGATTGCTCCACATATTCCAGAACTGGTTTTTATTAACTGATTCTTCAATATCATGTAAAGTTTGGTTTATGTATTTTTTTTCTGTTTTAGGGTGTGTTTGTGTTCTTTTAGTTTCACAGTCTTTCAGGCGTAAATCCTGGTTTTGAGGTTGCTTATATTTTTGGTTTGATAGTTTTCTTTGATTTTTTCTGACATTTTTGCTTTCTGTGTCAAACCATTTTTTATTCTTATTGAACGTCCTATTGGTTAGAATTTTTAGGTTAGCTTTGTTTGTTGTTTTTTTGGAAAATTTAATTGATGTTAGTAAATGCCAGTTACTGTCATATTGATAGCCTGTTCGGTCATATTTGTAGTGTTTATTGATGAGCATGTTAATAAAGTTAGTTAATTTATTTGAACTTAGTGTTTTTATAAATTCATCTGTACTTTTTTCAGTCCATCTGTATGATCGGCTTAGTTTAAATGGCTTTCTGCACTGTGTGTGCGTGTTACTGGATTGTACAAATCTTGTCAGATACACATTTATTTGATTATGGCCTGATAGGGGGGTTTGTTGCCTTACAGTGAATGCATTGAAGGAGGAAGGGTCCATGTCAGTGATTGCATAATCAACCACACTAGTCCCAAGAGCTCAGCAGTATGTGAACCTTCCTATGCTGCAGTAGCTATTATTCTCCCAGTAGATGGCGGGCTGGTAGCACCAAAGTACGCTACGAGAATAGAGCTAGCTACAATAAGCCATATCTTATGGAAGCATATCCTTGCCAAAATTCTAATGAAAATGCAAATCGGCGATTGCGTTTTGTTTACATTCGATGTGCGCAAAAACCATGACATAATTCAAATGAAAATGCAAAAGGCCATTTTGTGTTTTCATTTTTAAGTTCATGTACGCACTTTATCTGACAATTTGAAAATGTTAATTCAAATCTATTTCACATTTAACTTTGCTCGCCCTCTACGACACAACCCTGCCATAATTTAAATGAAAATGATAAACCACATTTGCATTAGCAGTTTCTTATTGTAATCGCATGATCCATGACTAAAAGGAAATGATAATTCAATTCGCCAACACAGATCGGATGTAGCCTAATTATAGATCGGGGGACGGGGGGTGGATATGCGTCTGCTGTAATAAAGCGATGTATAGCTGGTGCTTGCTCATCATTTGTTTAATAAAGATTTGCCCTATGCTATTATTTTCTAGCGTGTTCTCCATTCTCACCCACAGTCTGAACCAAACCAGTACAAGGTGACAGCACTATAGCGTTACGTTCCACACAACACAGACGGTCCCACCATTCTGCTGTGCATAAAGCCTTCTCTCAATTGAGGTAGCGGAGATCGCTGCACCAAGTAGGGGAAACCGGGGTCAATTGTGCCCCAATTAGACTTTTACACAATTGCTAAGAGAGCGCTTGCAAAGGGATGACAACATTTTCAAATTAATAATTTCATACTCTCTATTAACGTTTGCTCATGTTCATTTACTTGAATCGCTAACATGACAGGCACATTTTGATATTAAACAAAATGAGTTCAAAGGAACAAATGACCCCGTATTCTGCGTCATTTGTGCCCTTAAGAGAGGGGTCAGTTGTGCCCATTATCTTAAGGGGAGACACTACAGGTGAATAGGATTTTTTTTATTTTAAAGATATCCTTATAAATTTCTACCAGTTGAATCTTTACATGAAGACAAATATTTTTTTGTATATTTTTTAAATATGCAAATGAGGTAATATCTCATTAAATATGAGTAAATTTGCATATATTTCGGTATATTTTATGGGTTTATTTTCTGCTGTTAACATCACTGTTTCAGACTCTTTCTTATAGTAATCAATACTTTTCATAGAGTCGGGGTCGTTTGTGCCCAGGGCACACCAAGTTTCTAAAAGAATCAAAATAGCAATATTTAACACATTTTTAAGGAACTCAGAGTCAGTGCTCTTTAGCCCAAAAGTGCAGGACCACAGGTCTTGTATGTCCCAACAGCTTATATGGAACAAACTCATTAAACAACACAGTTTATCATATTTCAAGTGAAAACAAAATACATATTTGATCACAAAATGCCCTTTTTTATATTTCAATTTTGGTATGTGTGTATTATTATTGCAAATACAACACTAACTAATTAAAATTAATACACAACAATATTTGTATATAGTTCATCAGCCTGGCACACTAAGCAGGTGTTTGATCTCCCCTAACTCATAGTGAGGGCTGCTGCATAGCTGGGTTTTTGCTGCTGGGGCTGCAGAGGAGGCGGTAGCCTGGTTGGGGGCTGTAGAGAGGTGGGTGGGCGTCGGCCGTTGAAGGCCAGGGGTTGCTGTGATGCCGATGTAGGGTGTAAGGATGGTACCCAGTGGGGGGGCCTGCATCCTGGGTTGGGCCCTGCTGATGGTGGATAGGGGCTGGAGGGATTTCGGCTGAAGGCCACATCTTTTAGGGTTTTTGCAAATACCTTTAGATGCAGCCCATCATAGAGGTGCCAGGGCCCAATGGTGGGGTGATGAGCTAGGTGCACGTTAGGGAGTGCAGCACAGCTCCTGGTGATCTCCGCGTTGATGTCTCTATTCAATGTGCAGTACTCCAGCTGTGTCGATATTCACTGTGCAGTACACCAGCTGTGTCTTATTCCACTGTGCAGTACACCAGCTGTGTCTTATTCACTGTGTAGTACACCAACTGTGTCTCCATTGACCGTGCAGTACACTAGCTGTGTCTGCACGGTGTCTACCAGCTGCTTACTCTGTTCACTGGGCAGTACATCAGCTGTTTTTCTAGTCAATGTGGTGGTTGAGGCGACATCATTGTAAGCGCTTTGAGTCACCGCTTGGTGAGAAAGGCGCTATATAAATGCAAGGCATTATCATTATTATGTGCAGTATATCAGCTTTGTCTCTATTCATTGTGCAGTACACCAGCTGACGTCTCAATTCGCTGTGCAGTACACCAGCAGCTGTTTATATTAACTGTGCGGCACACCAGATGTGTCTCTATTCAATGTGCAGTACTCCAGCTGTGTCTCTATTCACTGTGTAGTACACCAGCTGTGTCTCTATTCACTGTGTAGTACATCAGCTGTGTCTCTATTCACTGTGTAGTACACCAGCTGTGTTTCAATTTACTGTGAAGCAAAACAGCTCTGTCTCTCTTCATTGAGCAGCTCAACAGCTGTGTCTCAATTCATCAGATGCTGTCTCTATTTCCTGTACAGTATACACGCTCTGTCTCTATTCACTTGTGCAGAACAAAATCAGCTCTTTCTGTTCACTGTGTAGTACACCAGCTGTGTCTCTATACATTGTGCAATACACCAGTTTCTGTCTCTATTCACTGTGCAGTATGCCAGCTGTGTCTATTCACTGTGCAGTAAACCAGCTGTGTCTCTACTCACTGTATAGTACACCAACTGTCTATATATTGTGCAATACCCCAGCTGCTGTCTCCATTCACTGTGCAGTACCCAGCTCTGTCTTTACTCACAGTGGAGTACACTAGCCGTGTCTCTATTCATTTCACAGTACACCAGCTGCTGTTTCTATTAACTGTTCAGTGCTCCAGATGTGTGTCTATTCACTGTGCATTACACCTGCTGCTTTCTCGATTCACTGTGCAGTACACCAGTGGTGTCTCTATTCACTGTATAGTACACCAACTGTGTCTATACATTGTGCAATACACCAACTGCTGTCTCCATTCACTGTGCAGTACCCAGCTCTGTCTTTATTTATGGTGGAGTACACTAGCTGTCTCTATTCATTCCGCAGTAAACCAGCTGCTGTTTCTATTAACTGTGCTGTAGAGCAGCTGTGTCTCTTCACTGTGCAGTACACCAACAATGTATCTATTTATTCCGCAGTAAACCAGCTACTTTCTTTGTTCACTGTGCAGTACACCAGCTGTGTCTCTATTCACTTTGTAGTACACCAGCTGTGTCTCTATTCACTGTGTAGTACACCCGTTGTGTCTCAATTCATTGTGCAGTATACCTGAGGTGTTTGTAGTCACTGTGCAGTATACCAGCTGTGTCTGTATTCACCGTGCAGTACACCAGATGTGTTTCTATTCACTGTGAAGCACAACAGCTCTGTCTCTATTCACTGTGCAGTACACCACCTGTGTCTCTATCCACTGTGCAGTAAACTAGCTGTGTCTCTACTCACTGTGTAGTACACCAATTGTGTCTTTTTACTGTGTAGTACACCACCTGATCTCTCTATTCACTCTGCTGTACTCCAGCTGTGTTTCTATTCATTCCGCAGTAAATCAGCTGCTGTCTCTGTTCACTGTGCAGTCCACCAACTGCTTTCTGATTTTATCAGCAGTTGGTGCATGCAGACTGTAGGCATATGATTGCGGGCGGCAGTGTGGTATAATGGTTAAGGAACTGGGTTTGTAACCGAAAGGTTGCAGGTTCGATTCCCAGGTCGGACACTGCCGTTGTACCCTTGAGCAAGGTACTTCACCTGCATTGCTTCAGTATATATCCAGCTGTATCAATGGATACTATGTATAAATGCAAAAAGAAATGCTGTGTAAGTCGCTCTGGATAAGAGCGTCTGCTAAATGCCTATAATGTAATGTAATGTAATGTAATTATGCAGTTTGGCAGTGAAATATTAGCAAACCTTCCACCTGAATCCGTCCCTCCCAAGGGCAATACTATGGCCCATTATACATAACAGATCCAGGAGCCGGACATATCCCTCACACTCAAAGAGACTCACAGCATGATGAGCCACACAACAAAGCAGTTTCTTAACCAATTTAAGCATTTTTTAACTAAGTTAACAAATTTCTGAATAAATTCAAGGACTTGAATAGTTTACCCCTGTTTACCCCAACCAAATAGTTTACCCCTGTTTGCCACTTCAGGGGCTGCTCCATGATTGTTGTTGTTGTTATTGTGTTTCCAGGTGCTTCAGGCCTGACTTTGTGCTGGTCCGCCAGCACGCCTTCAGCATGGCTAAGAACGGAGACTTCCGGAATATGGTGATCGGGCTGCAGTACGCCGGGCTGCCCAGCGTCAACTCACTACACTCTGTCTACAACTTCTGTGACAAGCCATGGGTGGTGAGCGTGGCCTGAGATTACACGGCTTTGCTTTGTTCTCCTGCTGGGTGTGCACAGAATGAGGTCTGCAGCAGGAAATTACTCTTATTTGCAGCACAACAGCCATCCAGGGACAGCATACCCTCACTTCTGTCTTCTTTTCTCCATGTCGACATTATTCCGCACTGTAAAGCACTGGACAACATGTCTAGATTATATGGAATTAATTTAGCTTGTTAGAAAAAATAAAATTAAAAAATTAAAAAATAAGCTTAACCACTTTAAGCCATTTTTAACCAGTTTAAGAACATTCTAACCAGTTTTTAAACTGCATTGCTAACTGCTAACCTGTGAGTTCTTGCACCAATCAGAAGAGAGATGTTTCTCTCAGTGATGCTAACTGGTAACTTGGAGTGATTGCCACAATTTAGGGAGGAAAGCAATTTAGCAGTAACTTGTGGAACACTGGCCGACTCAAACCCTCCTTACTCCTGGGGGGACAAGTAGGGCCCAGCCTGATCACACTTCCTTGCTTTGTGATGAGCACATTTATTGACAGAGCCACTCAGGTTAGTTAGCGTTAGCTGAGCTACATATTAAAGCTCTCAGCTCCAGCAGTACGGTAGCATGCTAACTATAGCTCCAGTAATATGGTAGCATGCTAACTGCAGCTCCAGCAGTATGGTAGCGTGCTAACTATAGCTCCAGTAATATGGTAGCATGTTAACTATAGCTCCAGCAGTATGGTAGCGTGCTAACTATAGCTCCAGTAATATGGTAGCATGCTAACTGCAGCTCCAGCAGTATGGTAGCGTGCTAACTATAGCTCCAGTAATATGGTAGCATGTTAACTATAGCTCCAGCAGTATGGTAGCGTGCTAACTACAGCGTCAAACAAATCAGAGGCACTGAACAGGTTCTAGAATGAAAACTTAAAGTGATTTCACTGGACAATGATGGATGCATGTGTACTGCCCTTTGTTTTACTGTCTTAACAAGGGAAAGCTTTTGATGTTTCATGTTTTCTTATTTGTTGTCATGTACTGCACTGTTTTAATGTACAAGTTCTTCCTTCTTTCAATGGATTTGACCTGGATAAATAAATGGCCAATAAAAAAATCTCCTCTCATTTCCTTGTATGAACCACTCACTGAAGACCTTGTCCATCTCTATTTATTACTAAACCATGTGCCTCACCTGTATATAATGGGTGCTGTTATAATAATAATAATAATAATAATAATAATATTAGTAATATGTGTATTTCTTGAGTGCTCAAAGTACTTTAAAAGCAGAACAGCATAAAGACAATTAACATGGAACAAAACAGCAGTACATGTTATATACTGAAATAGGGTGGATTTATAAAATCTTAAATGTGAAGTCTTGTTCGCTAGATGAAGAGTGTTTTTCCAAACCTCACTAAGTACCGTTTTGATAAACCATATTTTTTTGATAAATGGTTATATATTTGCAGTCTTTTACACTATTATCCTTAGGGATTTAAGTATAAAATGTGATTTTTCATGCAAAAAACCTCCACAAATTTAAAATAAACAAAAAATCTTGAGGGAGTGGGCTGAGGGAGTTTTTGGGAAAACACTCTTCATACTTGTGTGTAAACATTGGTGGGATTGTGATACCTTGTGTGTTTTTTTCCAGTTTGCTCAGATGTCCAGACTGTTAAAGCAACTGGGGCCTAAGGAGTTCCCACTGATAGAACAGATCTACTACCCCAACTACAGAGAGATGGTGAGTTTTGTACCCTGCTGTCAGTGGCAGACATATAGACGGGCAGTGCAGCTGCACTGGGGGCCGTGGTCTGAGAGGGCCCGTGTCACCATCGCAGAGAGCAGGCCTACATCCAAAAAAGTCAGTTTTTGCACGGGCCCTTAACTTTGAGCCATGCATCAGAGAAAATTTACTTCTGTGTTTCAAGTGGCATTATATATGCTTAAATAAGCAAATCTCCACCATGGTTATTGCACTTTCTTTGTACAATAGTCTGATCATGTCAAACTTAGCCTATATGCCTATTCTACAGAAAATGTATTGGTGTTAGTGTTATTTTCTGATATAAGAGTTTTCGTAAATATGTCTGTGTATGTTGTTGTCCAATGTCAATTGTCTATTTTTTTTTACCATGTTATGATGCAAAATTACATAACTATTAGCTAGTTTTGGCATTGAAATTTTAAGTTCAGCTAACTAGCTAGTGAGGAAAGTTCTTTCTTCAGCAAAGTGAATGAAAATGGCTTAGACAAATGGCTTAACATAGAAGTAGATCTCAAAAGAGAAAACCAACCAGGAGAAAAAGGCAGCTAAGTTGCCAAAGTGTATGGCTTTTTTAAAATCAGTCGCCAAAACTCACGACTCAACTGTTTCAAAATGTCAGTCTGACCACTGCGGTAGGGATATATCAATAACCTTCCCTACTAAACTGCTGTCATTCAGAACCGGGTGAGATCGCTCAACACACACCTCAGTCTCCCAACTTGCAAAAATGCTTATTACCATTCGGTAACGTCTACCGTCGGTGAGGTGTGTAGGCTACTGCACTGCTGTTGTTTATGACATTGCATGTACAGTCGCAACAGCAGAGCCCCCATTTTCTAAATAAAAAATACTCAAGAACTACCTGAGGAGCAGCATAGGACAGGAGAGACTACATGGACCTGCTGATGATTTTGCACAATAAAAAGTATGTAACAGTAAACCGTGATCATAACATTTTGGTTAAGGATAACTGTAATCCACGTGCATCGTTTCTTAAAGTGAAAGCACCAGATAATAAGTCGGGTGGGTGAATGTGTTTTAGTAAATTAAGTAATTTTAGTCAGTAAATTTTATCTGAAAATTGCTTACCATGGATAAGAAATGTGGCCTACGGTGATTTTTTTTAATGATCCCCATATATAGCCTCCTTGGGGAAATTAATAACATACTCACTGTAGCCTATACATAGCCTAGCCTACTACAATGTGTACTGCGATGCCAAACTATGCCTCTTTTCTGTGCTATTTGGTCTGACATATTGTGTTGTGTAGGCTTAAGTAAGCTATAGGCCGAGATAGGGATGTTGTTTGTCTCTGTGACTGTTTGTTTATGAGCGACTGAGCACTGTCCGGGCTGAGCACTGTTCAGGGTTTTAAAGTCTACCCTGACATACTTTTCCAATTGCCTAACACATCAACCCAACTCAATGTAAAATATCTTAGCCTAATGGTGCAGCGTGTGTGTGCGTGCATGCGTCTGAGGGTGAGAGGGGGCCCCTTCCAAAAACTTGCACAGGGCCTTGTCATAACTAGCTTCTGCCAGTGCCTGCTGTCAGTCCATCTGTCCTGCGCTCCACAACAGATGAAAGCCCAGAGCACAGAGCAGAACCAGGACAACCCGTGCAGCAGGACCAAGGGTGTGCGTCATTCTGCGGCTGCTAAAACCAGGAAAAACTAAATTTCACCATGTACAATCAAACTCCATTAGACCCTGTGCAATCAAACTCCATTAGACCCTGAGCAATCACATGCCATTAGACCCTGTGCAATCAAACTCCATTAGACCCTGTGCAATCAAACTCCATTAAACCCTGAGCAATCACACGCCATTAGACCCTGTGCAATCAAACTCCATTAGACCCTGAGCAATCACACGCCATTAGACCCTGTGCAATCAAACTCCATTAGACCCTGTGCAATCAAACTCCATTAGACCCTGAGCAATCAAACTCCATTAGACCCTGTGCAATCAAACTCCATTAGACCCTGTGCAATCAAACTCCATTAGACCCTGTGCAATCAAACTCCATTAGACCCTGTGCAATCAGACCCTGTGTAATCAAACTCCATTAGACCCTGTGCAATCAGACCCTGTGCAATCAAACTCCATTAGACCCTGTGCAATCAAACTCCATTAGAACCTGTGTAATCAAACTTCATTAGACCCTGTGCAATCAAACTTCATTAGACCCTGTGCAATCAAACTCCATTAGACCCTGTGCAATCAAACTTCATTAGACCCTGTGCAATCAAACTCCATTAGACCCTGTGCAATCAGACCCTGAGCAATCAAACTCTGTTCGACTTCACCACGGATTTATTCCATAGATATTTGCCACTTTCTTGCCATTTTATTGGGGGTTTTTTCCCACCACTGGGGAGTTTTATTTTTTTTACTTCACTTGCTGGTATCATAAACTGAATATGGATATGAACATTTAACTGACAGGAAAGCCTTCAGATAACTTGAGATTATAATTAAAATAATTCACATTGATTGATGCTAACAAATGACGTTTCGCTTGACGCAGATCACCACGCCTGGATTCCCTGTGGTAGTGAAGATGGGCCACGCTCATTCAGGAATGGGAAAGGTACCAGACCACACAAGAACAATGCAGGAATCATACAATATTACACAAACCACACATTTATCAGAATCAACCTATGATTTAAAATAGTCTGTAAGAGTTTTGATTTAGATGTGAATGTGTCTGCATACGTTGTCCTGTTAAACCAAACTGTGTGTTTGTTTTTCATTGCCAGGTGAAAGTGGACAATCAGTATGACTTCCAGGACATTGCCAGTGTGGTGGCCCTGACGAAGACCTACGCCACGTCAGAACCCTTTATTGATGCCAAGTATGACGTCCGCATCCAGAAGATAGGAAGCAATTATAAAGCCTACATGTGAGTGTTTTGTCCTTGCTGTACATCCGATCCAATGAGTGCAACAAATTCAATGCTATCAGCACAAAACAACTGGCATTGTGCAGTCAGGCAAACATGGTGGGCTAGCCCCATGGTGATATCCCTGTTTAATGGCAAAGAGCATTCATATAGAATAACACGCTAATGACTAACTGGATATGACACTTTAAGAAGACCGATACAGATGCAATAACAGAGCAGGCAAGAGAGACACACAGGATTTTTGTGTGAATGCACTGTTATCAGGCCTTTGAACTTAGCCCACATACTCTGCTGAAGCTGCTGTTATGAACAGCAATACCGGTCCAGTCAGGCGATGAGGCCTATCAGTGGATGAGTCCTGACAGCGGGCCAGACTCATCAGGGGATTAGTCCTGTCAGAGGATGAGTCTATTCAGGGGATTGGTCCTGTGACCTGTCAAGGGATGAGTCTGGTCAGGGGATGAGTCCATTCAGGCAATGAGTCCGGTCAGAAGATGATTCCTGTCAGGGGATGAGTCCAGTCAGGGAGTTAGTCAGAGTTAGGTTTTCAGTAGTGTGTGTGAGGTTTACTAGTGCATGTGATAGCTTTTTAATAGTGTGTGTGAGAGGTTTTCACTAGTGTGTGTTAGAGGTTTTACTAGTGTGTGCATGAGGCTTTCATTAGTGTGTGTTAGAGGTTTTACTAGTGTGTGCATGAGGCTTTCACTAGTGTGTGTTAGAGGTTTTACTAGTGTGTGCATGAGGCTTTCACTAGTGTGTGTTAGAGGTTTTACTAGTGTGTGCATGAGGCTTTCACTAGTGTGTGTGAGGTTTGACAAGTGTGTGTTGTGGTACATACACTGGAATGGACCCAAATGCAGGACTCAGAGGCAAACTCAGGCAAAAACTCTGTAAGGAATAAATATTTATTTAGGACATTTATTTATTTAGCTAGGTGAAGGGCTGGATACAGGGTTGGCAAATAAAGGCGGGCAGGACAGATGAAGGGGCAGGAGCAAACAGGAACAGGGAGCAGGCTGGATGGGCTGAAAATGGAAACAAGATGAACAAACAGGTCAAAGGCAGAAAAAACGTCAAGCGATAGCAAGAACAGACAGAACGAACCGGCAACGAGACAAACAAAGAAAGCAACTAAAATAGAGGGAGAAACAGGTGGAAAGGAAATGAGGGAGATGCAAAGGGCGTGAGGAATGTATATGAGAGCTAACGAGGTAATAGAGTGAGTGGGGAGGGGGCGAGTGATAGGCTGAGTAATAATGGGGAGAGAACGAGGAACAAAACGGGGAAGCCACGCCCAACACACGGAAATAGACGGACAGGGTAAATGGAAAAAGATGACATGAAACAAGAGGAATGGGGAAAACAGAGAGAACAAAAGGACGGTGGACTGGAGGGAAAGGGCGGTTGTCAGTGTGTGCATGAGTTTTCAGTAGTGTGTGAGACTTTTTGGCTTACCTGCCAAGCTGGCGGCTAGATTAAAAAATAACCGGCCAGACGTATCTTTTACCGGCCAAAATAATTTCATTAAGATGGTCACTGATGCAATTTTCAATCAATTTAATAAACAAAATAACCATTCCCCACTATTTAAATGAGAAATAGAACACTTAAGGATTTAGTGCAAACATTTATTGAAGGATAGGCTTAAAGCCCTATTCGGACGGGATACGTTTACAGGACAATATCTGTAAAGTAATTGTTATCACACAAAAATGTTCCATGCGTCATACAATGTTACACATTCTATATTTTAACTGCAAAGATTACTCTGGCAGAAAAGTGTTGGCAGGGAGCAAGTAAAAAAGATGCAAGCGCTCAAAAAAAACAAAAAACACATCGACAAAGCTGGAATGGAAAACTGTACACAAAAAGCATGCAGAATTCTGCATTACACCTCCCTATTGACATTAGCTTGAGAAAAATAGTACACTGTTAGGCTAGACCATAACATGTATGTAAGGCTATAGCTAGGCTACTGCAGACAATAGCTTACCTAAACCTGCCACAAGCGTTTCCCCACTGATAAGTACTTTTGAGCCTGTTTTTTGGATTTGCTTTCTTCTTATTTAACGTAGCCTACACTTAATGTAGAGGTTAGCCAATAGTTGTGGCCTGGACTTGTACCGAAGAGAGCACAATAACAGAATATTTAGCAACATGTCAATTTGCACGGGATTTCTATAACCTGGGGTTATTTTTACAGGGCGTTTAGCAGTAGGTAAAAAATGCCGAAATCTTTACTGGCGAGTGAGCGCGCAGTCCATAAAAGTTACAGACATTGCAAATTCAGATGGGACAAAAATAAAAGAGATTCTCCGGTAATAATTACATTACCCCATCTCCCCCCGTAAAACTTATCCCATTCGAATCGGGCTTTAGATATTAAGTAATATTGCTAAAACAAAATTCACACATTTACACAGGGTTCATACAGATGTTTTAAACTAAATCGGACACGACAGATTCAAGATACAGTTCTACATTCAGAAAGGATACAAAACATTTAACACTATCCATCAGTAAAGGTAGTTACTTTGTCATTAATGTCATGGCAGGCTGAGTTGGCTAATTCAATTAATAAATATCATGTTAGGTAACGTTAGATAGAATTTTGTCTTAATGTTTTTCTGTCCACATTATCATCATTCGGTGACGGTCTTTTTTATTCTTTTATTCTTTTTATTCTTATTTAACACCTGAAAAATGCTTTGGAAAGAGATAGCTAAATCTAAATCTTTAGCTGGCAAGTTTTAGCTGCTAACAAAATGAGAAGTGTTCTTCAGTATTTCTGCTATGCTACTATAGTTAAGTCAGAGAGCCAGCTGTTCATACGCTCAAATTGTATGAATTCCAACTGAAGTGATGCACAAGCTTCAGGGTCTAGAGGACCAAGCGATTGCGTCTCTTGCCGATTTAGTTTACTGCAACCCAAAATGAGGGCGATTTTACCTAAAAATAAAAATGTGGGTTCCATTTTCTTTTTTACCCATCAGAGTGGCGGGTTGGCCTGTGTGATTTACCCACCACAGAGAATATTTGCCCATATTTGCCGCTTGGCGGGTGTTAATTTTGGACCCTGTGTGTGAGAGGTTTTCATTGTGTGTGTAGCGGTGCCTGTACACTGACCCTTTAATCTAACACAAACAAACAATACTGCTGTATGTAACTTGTGGGGCACAGTGTGTGAACGAAATTGAACCCTCATAGCTGCATTCTCCAAAGGTTTCCTGATTTATTAAAGATGTAAAATTGTGTTGTGTCATAGCCTCTGAGTTTGAGAGTGCTGTCTTTCTGTGTGCCGTTAACTCCAGGTGGGCAAATGAACAATACTGTATTTTTATTCTTCCAAACATCCAAAGAAAATTATCTGCCAGTGATAAACTGTGAATAGATGATCAATCAGTATAAATCCATCAAAGCCTCTTAACTGCCTTCTGTTCTTGTTTTATAGGAGGACATCAATTTCAGGAAACTGGAAGACCAACACTGGATCAGCTATGCTTGAGCAAGTGGCTATGTCTGACAGGTAATTGAAAGTAATTGGACAAATTAACATAAACTTAAATAAAGTCATCATATTTAATATTTGGTTGCATATTCTTTGCATGCCATGACTTCCTGATGTCTGTTACCCATCAACATCAAAAGACTCTTGATATCCTATTTTCAGGTACTCTTACAAGCGATACGATAACTTCTCTGCATTTGAATGGATCTCTATGAGAATTGGGGGGTTGGAACTAGATTAAGCTGTAAATTACATGGGAACCATATAGAACACATGGTTAGCTAAATGGCTGTAGTCTACGCCACTAGGGGCACTGAACAAAGGGGTTAACCCCTTTATTCAGTGCCCCTAGTGGCGTAGACCCTGGGGTCTACATCACAAATATCCTACTGTACCATGTCAGAAAGGGAGGTATTATGGAAAACTGCATATCGTCTTCATCAGCGTGAGTTGGGCTATTATCGGCCAAACAATGAAGTTTGTACGTGCCACCGTTCTTCTGTATTTCATAAAAGTATATCGACCACTCTACAGTGTGAGCTACATGAGAGCGAATCGGGACATGTAAATATATTTAGGAGTTGGTTACAGTTCTTCTTTAACCACCCAAAAATGTTATACCATCACAGCAACAATAAAAAACACATAAGGTCCTGGCTATAGGCAAATAAAAGTGTTATTTTGCCTGCTCACTTATTAGAGTGAATTTCTGTCATCACATACTTTGTCCTATGAAAATCTCTCATAGAAAATCTCTCAATACGTCCTTTCTAAGATTATGTATGTTATTTTCTGCCTATATGTGGTGTACAATGTAAGTTTCAACATGGGAGAAATAAAAAAAAAATTGTCTACAGAACATTAGGCAAATCAAATTGTGAGTAGAAACATCTTCAAACTAATTGTAATTGATTGACAGACTTAAATGGTAATTCCACCGAAAAACAACATTAACCTTATTTAATAAGGCACAACTAATTAAGTCTCTCTTCGTGGCTGGTCAAGAAAAATTCTGTACTGAGATATTTGAATATAAATTTGACATTTTGGGAGAGGTATATGTCATTTTGAAAGACTACAGTGGCGTCAACTGGGTGTGTAGATTACATAGGCACTGTAAGAAAAAAAGGAACTTCTCCGATGTTCGTTGAAAATGACAAAGTTTATTCTTCGTAACAGCAGTTGACAGAGATACAGCAATGCACTCTGGATTCAACGGAGTTAATCTGAATCCTGTTCTGTGAATTGTATCACTTTAAATACCATTTTCGGGCTTTGTTTTCTACAGGCGGGAAACAGAAATGTATATTCAAGGTTCAACTTCCTGTGGTCTAACCAGGAACCAATCTATTGTATTGCTAATCTAGTCTCCTTGGTTGGAATAGGCCTTGATCACTCACTCCCAGCTGCTATTCTATAACTGAATACTATGCCTATCAGTGGGGAGGAGTCACTGCTTACACTTACATTTTAACCTACATTGTATTTATGATAAGTTAGTTGATTCGGCCAGCGGTGCGGTTGATTTGTCAGTGTTTGAGTGGATCATGTAAATTTAGAATCTTACAGCACGTAGGCGGAGCCAGCGAGGGAGGAAAAAATGCTGCGTCTGTCACTGTTCTGAGTAGGCACACATTGTAGATCAAGCTCGCTATCATTGCTATTTTATTATAATGTCAGTAAATTACATAGATAGGCTACGCTGTTTCCTAAATATGTTTTGGCAAACTAAAACAAACAGGACTCGAGTGCTGTCGGTTACAGAGTGGATTGGCCTCCGGTATCATTCCCTGACATCTTCCTCTTGTCTTATTGAATCACCCGGTAAGGAACCATGTCAACTAACGTTACTAACATTTTCACGATACCAAACGTAGATAGCCTAAATGAATGGGCTGTGTTTTAGTCACAATTTCGTGATATATGAAATCATGGTGGGTGACACGATTTCAGTGAAATTATCGTGTCCACCACTACGAATTTGTATCCACAAAATTATCGTGTCCACCACCGCAACTTTGTATCCAATGCATATACTGTATGTCGAATTCAAAGACCCTCTGATTTTTGTGAGTTTGTGATTCCTGATAACCTCACAGGAGTTCACGTAACTCTGGCTCATGCCCGAACTGTTAAGATAGTGGGGTTCCACGGGGTTGTATGCAAGTTCAATAAATCAAACAGTCATTAATGTACATAGCTGTGTACTTAACATTAATGTACTTAACTTTGTACATAGTTAAACATTTCAACAATAAACTGCATGGGCACCTGGCCAATCCTAGCGCTTGAATGCTACGCATAGGAATGCATTGGATACAAATTTGTGGTGGTGGATACGACAATTTCACTGAAGTCGTGTCACCCACCACAATTTCATATATCACGAAATTGTGACTATGACACGAAATTGCGTGATACCGGGTTTCGGCAATTAACGGCAGCGTGAGTGAGGGGGTCACAGAGGCATGGACGCAGACGCGGAGAGTGGGATGGGGAAGAACATCTTGTGGATTATTTGTTGTCACTGCCATTCCACAGTTTGGATTACGCAGCAAAGGTGAGGATCAAGACTGCTGGACGACCACTCGTTGAACTGACAGGCTTCTAGTGACACATTACGCACACACGAGGTTCAATCCCATCCAGAGCCCGCAGTGACTAGATGTGTCTTTCCCTCTCGTTCACCTGGCCCATTTTTATATTCATCCTTTGTGTTGTAATATGATATATGATAATATGATATTTGTTCGGTTTGGTTATCATTATTAGGTTATTATTAGGTTGCTAGTTGGATTATTGCTACATTTGAACATAAGAACATAACATAACTTAAGAAAGTAGAGATAAGTAGCCAACTAGTGTAAAATAACTGTCCTCCCCAATTTTTTGTCACCAGCCGCCACTGGTGTGCATGTGTGTTTTATGGTGTTGTATTCATAATAGTAGCCTATAGCTAGCTAGCCACAGAAAGGCTAGATTGGATGTGTTATATTGTTTATGGTGTTTTACAGTAGTGGTGCTGAGTTCAGAATTAAAGGACCTGTAGTCTCTTATTCTGGTTTAGTTTAGTTTATACTTAGTTCGCTATCAACCTATTAGGCATTGGCTATAAACTAAGCCTGAATAAGGCTCAATGATAAAGTATGGGGAGTCTGTGGGAAAAAAAGTCCCAGCCTGAGGCAACTTGGATTTGTATAACGTAAGTAATGACAATGTTGGTGAGCTGTCAGTCTATTAAGGCTAGACTGTAACTTTACTGGGAATTTATACTACACTATAGTAGACGCTTTTACGTGTGGCTTAGCCATTCATTATTATGGGTGAAACAGCATAGCTAATATAGGGACATAAATTGATGACATGTCCCGTACAGTAATCAAATCAAGTCAAGTCAAGTTTATTTGTAAAGCACATTTTTATACACAAGGCAACTCAAAGTGCTTTACATCAGACATAGAAAGACATTATGTAAAAAGTTAATTAGAATGGAAAACAATCTTAAGTTAGAAACAGTTTAGAAACAATGTTAATAAAAAGTTTAAACGGTTAAAAACAATCTTAATAATAAGCTGCATAACTACTGGTTGGGCCCACAAGACAAATACTCCAAACAACAATCAGCTTGCTACATGCTATCTGCTGTGCACAGTACATACAATATAAATATGAGACAAGCATACTATGTGCTCTTTAGCACCTTATTCTCTCTGTGGGTGGTCTTTTTTATACTTTTGCCTGCCAGCAACCGCTGCAGGACCTTTGTCTCTCCTGAATAGAGGACTTCGCCTTGGCTACGCCAAAAGGACTTCCTGCCACCCGTATAGAAGTCTTTTGCCCCGCTTTATAGAGGACTTTTCAAGTGCTCAACAGACAACAAGCAACAACTGAACATCAGATAACAGTTTATTTAAGTATATGCGGTGCAGAACATGAATGTTTTTAGCTTAGTTTTAAAAGTGGTTAGAGTTTGGGCATTTCTAATATCTTCTGGGAGTTTGTTCCAGCTGTGAGTAGCATAGTAACAGAAAGCTGCCTCCATGTTTTCTTTTAATTCTTGGAATGGTTAATAAGCCAACATCAGATGACCTTAGGGCTCTGGGGGGTTCGTATGGCAAAAGCAGATCAGAGACATATGAAGGCCCTTGCCCATTTTGTGACTTGTACACAAGCAGCAATGCTTAGAATTGATTGAGTTAATTCTCTGCTTGATTGGGAGCCAGTGCAAAGACCTAGGAATTGGCGTGATATGATCACATTTTCTTGTTTTTGTTAACACTCTAGCTGCAGCATTTTGAATAAGTTGCAGTTGGCGAATCGCTTTTTTTGATAGGCCTGCAAATAAGCAATTGCAATAATCCAATTTGCTGGAGATAAAGGCATGAATAAGCTTTTCTAGGTCTTGTTTAGGTATAAAATCCCTGATTCTTGCTATCTTTTTTTGGTGATAGTTAGCTGATTTTGTTATTGAATTGATATGGGTATTGAAATTTAATTCTGACCTGGGTTTTGAAGGGACAGGGAATCAAGGTGAGCACTTACTCTCAGTCTTTTATTGTGAGTTCCGAAAAACAATGATCTCAGTTTTATTCTTGTTTAACTGCAGAAAATTTTGACGCATCCAGATGTTAATATGTTCAATGCATTGACAGAGCGAGTCGATTGGACCATAATCATTTGGTGAGAGAGCTACGTAAATGGTGTGTTCTGCATAGCTGTGGTAAGTGACATAATTTTTTTGTAAGATTTGTTGTAATGGGAGCATGTACAGATTGAATAATAGAGGCCCAAGGATTGATCCTTGGGGAACACCACAAGTCATTGTAATCCGCTCAGAAATAAAATTGCCAATGGAGACTAAATACTTTCTGTCCCCTAAATCTTAAACCAATTTAGGGCGGTACCTGAAAGTCCAACCCAATTGTCTAGTCTGTCAAGCAGAATTTTATGATCTACAGTGTCAAATGCAGCGCTAAGATCTAATAATATTAAGGATCTTGATAAGGGCAGTCTCGGTACTGTGATGGGGGTGAAATCCAGATTGAAATTTGTCAAGGTAGCCAACTTTGTCAATAACTTTGCCTATAAAAGGTAAGTTAGATAGTTCTGTAATTATTTAAAACAGACATATCTAGGCTGCTCTTTTTAAATAGAGGCTTAATTACCGCGGTTTTCAAAGCCTCAGGGAAGATGCCCGATTGGAGGGAGTTATTAACTATTTGAAGTAGTTCAATCACCAGGCAGTTAAAAACATTTTTTAAAAGGTTTGTGGGTAGAATATCGAGGCAACAAGAGGAAGGTTTAAGATTTAATACAGTTTCCTCAAGAGTTTTACAATCAATGATCTCAAACTGAGTCACGTTTATCATGATCTCTATTTGGATGGAGGCAGCACTATGTAATTGTTAGATGGAAGAGTTAATGGCTTGTCTAATGCCCTGAATTTTATTGTTTGAAAAGTTGCAAATTCATTGCATTTATTAACGGAAAGGAGTTCGGGAGGTATTGCAGCTGGTGGGTTTGTCAGCCTATTGACAGTAGCAAATGGAATGCGTGCGTTGTTGTTAATGATTTCAGAGAAGGATGCTTTTCTGGCCTTTCTTGTTTCTAAATTGTAGAAATGAAGTGAAAATACTTTTTTCACCAGGGGCTGTGTATTCACTGCCCATAATTTATATGAGTTATGAACATAAGTTAATTTAAGGCATGATAATAAATGGTAGAAGGGTCTTCTTTAATTTAAGCCATTATTGGTGTTTGTGTAACATTGACATCAGGAGTTCTAACTCTTTAAATAGAACGGTACAAAACGGACAAGAATGGGTAAAATTAAGCTTCTGCACGAAGGGGTTAATAACTAGTCATCGCTTACACCAGCTGCAACAAACAGTAGGTTACAGGAGCACAAAATTATGAATATTACTACACTGTCGTCGCCATTTTATTAACATGTCCTCCATGACAGAACTATGGAATGAATGGGGGGGAACTAAAGTTCAGAAAGGGGGACCGTTACTGGTCGGAGATCAAATCTGATTGGTTATCGCAACGTGATAGGGAAAAAAAGCAGCTGCTTGGTGGCCCCCTAGGGCGTGGTGCCCCTGGACACTTGCCCAGTTGCTCGTATGGTAGATCCAGCCCTGCTACCTATGTTCAAACATTTTATAGGAATCTTTATAACTCTTAAACTTAAAATAGACTAAATTTCACAAGCTGTTCATAGTATGAAAAAAGGCAAAGCCCCTGGTACCGACGGTCTATGTTGAATTCTACATAAAATTCTGGGATATTATTTGTTCACCCTTATTTGATATGTTTAAAGAATGTTTGGATTGAGGTAAAATTAGTATTTCTATGAAAGAGGGCATAATTTTCTTAATTCCTAAAACTGGGAAAGTCCTTTATTATTGGATAATTGGCAACCTATAAATCTGTTAAATATTGAATATACGATCTTTATGGAGCTCAAGAACTGACAAAAGTATTTGAATTTAGTGTATTTGAAATATATATGTGTGATGTGTAATAAACTAGAATTTTTCTGTGGTGTATTTTAAAAATTGAGATCCATAAATACAAATCTCTCAAATTAAAATTTCTGAAATTATAAATTAAATTCAGATTTTATGTTAACTAGGCCAAAGGTGAAGCATCCGGGCTTCCCAGGAGAAGCTTTCGGAACTGTCAAACTCGCATTTAGGTTAGTGTTCCAGATTGGGCAATTTCACACCCAATTGTATTTTTTTAAAACTTGTTTTACACGTACAAAATGGCTTTGACCGGGCATAAGTATATTATAGAATAAATTGCATACATTGCCTGGAAAGACTTCAAGTTAGCGGCTCTGACACTAGTAGCAATACAGCGTTTTGAGTGTTTATTAATGTTACGTCCCAAAATCCACCTGTGTTGCACTAACCAGGTGTACAGTGGTGGAGGTAACACTAAGCCACTTAAACGCAAACCACAACCTCAAAGACAAACCCAGTCGAGCACAAAGTGATTTAAAAGACAAAATGTTTTAATAACACAAGCACTTAAGATATGGCCACATAAGCTAGCTAGTCTCTAAACAAATATGATTGAAATTCAGATTTTAAAAATTGAGATCCATAAATACAAATCTCTCAAATTTACATTTCTGAAATTATAAATTAAATTCAGATTTTATGTTAACTAGGCCAAAGGTGAAGCATCTGGGCTTCCCAGGAGAAACTTTCGGAACTGTCAAACTCGCGTTTAGGTTAGTGTTCCAGATTGGGCAATTTCACACCCAATTGTATTTTTTTTAAAAACTTGTTGTACGCGTACAAAATGGCTTTGACCGGGCATAAGTATATTATAGAATAAATTGCATACATTGCCTGGAAAGACTTCAAGTTAGCGGCTCTGACACTAGTAGCAATACAGCGTTTTGAGTGTTTACAAAATCCACCTGCGTTCCACTAACCAGGTGTACAGTAGTGGAGGTAACATTAAGCCACTTAAACGCAAACCACAACCTCAAAGACAAACCCAGTCGAGCACAAAGTGATTTAAAAGATTAAATGTTTAATAACACAAGCACTTAAGATATGGCCACTTAAGCTAGCTATTCTCTAAACATATATGACAGTTCGACAATATTTACAGTTACACAGGCTGCAAGCTCTCACCGGGCAGCAAGTGTCAAAAATCCGCACCTTGAGATGGCAAAGGGGGTCTCCTCCTAATCTAGCATGCATGCTGCTTAGGTGTTATTTAGCAGCAATCAGTCCAGTCTCAGGTTATCTACTGTATTCTGTTTTTCAACCGAGGTTAAATGTATAACGGTAAGCTCAGATCAGTAGTCAGGCAGCGTCCTGAAAGTCCTGGTGTTCGCTGGCATCTGGTTGCTCTAACTCCCTGATGCAGACGGAGACAGGGTATATATAGTCTCGCATCTTTCAACTCCGCTGCTCCGTGACGGTCTTCGGTGCGACGTCCATGTCTCCGTATCTCCCAAAGATGGTTGCCAGGCAACATCGTGCGTCTTTTCTCCACCGCAGCTCTCAGGGTCTCTCTGTACAGGGGCTGTGACGTCAGCATCTCCCACCTGTAGAGGAGAGCTCAGGAGACGCAAACAAACACTGCAGCCCAAAGCCAAAAAAACGAAACGCAAAGCAGGAAAAACAGAAAAGAGATGAACGTAACAATTAAACGTATATAGAACTAGCTAGCTATACTTAAGACCTTTGGATGCACTTACCTCGTTACACTTGCGTCAGAGCTGCTGAGTCACTCCCTGACTTCTATTAGGCATTCAGTACCCTTGGTTTCCTTCCCGGCAACAAGTTCGACAGTTCCGAAAGCTTCTACTTTTCCTGGGTAGCCTGAATGCTTTCACCTTTGGTCTAGTTAACAAAACAAATCAGAATTTCTGAAATTTGAATCCGAGAGATTTGTATTTATGGATCAGAATTTTTAAAATCTGAATTTCAATCGGAATTGTTGATATTTGAAAAAAAGATTTTTGTTTAAATGCAAATGTATTAAATACACTACAAAAAAAATCTAGTTTATTAAATGTCACATGTATATAATTCAAATATACTCAATTCATATTCAAATACTTTTGTCAGTTCTTGAGCTCCATAGATCTTGGCACTAGTATATGCAAATAGACTGAAAAAGGGATTACATTAAATTATTAATGAGACCCAGAATGGATTTATGCCAATTAGTTGCAATGTTAGGCTAGTCTTAGATTTCTTAGATTTTGCACATTTAACAGATTCAGACGCACTTATATTATTCCTTGACTTCTATAAGGCATTCGATACCCTTGAACATGGATTTTTGTTTCAGGCGCTTGCGCTTTTTGGCTTTGGTGAGAATTTCATAAAAATCTATATTAATAGCTCTGTTATGCTGCATTCAAATACCTCAGACAAATTCCAAATTAGAAAAGGTGTAAGACAGGGTTGCCCCATTTCCTGCTTTTTATTTTTGACTGTCGTAGAATTGCTGTCTATCAAAATATTAAATGATCCATCTTTAAATGGTTTGTCTATTTTCGGTAGAGAGCTAAAAATTTGCAACTGGCAGACACTATCCTATTTCTACGTGATAAGGATCAAATTCCTAGAGCTCTTCATCTAATCAAAAAAAATTCTGGAGCCACTGGTTTACACTTAAATGTCGTAAAATGTTAAATTATCAGCCTGCATGATACCCCTGCTAATAGTTTTAACAACATTCCAGTTGTAGAAAGTGTAAAATACTTGGGTGTAGAAAGTGTAAAATCATTCTCTCAGGCAAAAAGAAAATTTCATGCCGAGGCTCAAGAAGACCAAAGCCCTATTCGGATGGGATTAGTTTTATTTAAGCACCTCTGGTAATAGGAATTATTACCTACGTCTCGAATGATTTTAATCCCGTCAGAATCAGCCATGTCAGTAATGATGACCTGACCGGCGAGTAAAAATTCCGGGCTGATTGACCTACTGTTTTTTGGGGAACTCTGGGGTCCCCTGGTAATACTAGTCCTGTGTGAACGGACATCTCAGTAATTTGAGTGCTCATCTCAGTATTTAGCACGTCATATCTTTTTTTGTTTATTTATTTTCGGTGGTAATTGTTAAGCTAATTGTGTTGGAACAATGGAAGCTGTTGCTGAGACTCTGTTTGCGTGTTGCGACAGTTTTTTTGGACTCACGATCATGGCTCACCCAGCATGGCCAGCGTGGACCCCCATCCGAAGAAGGAAAAAACTAAAGGCTCTCAGGAGAGCAAAATCTCAAAAATTAATGAGATGAATTGTATGTGTAGCCTCATTAGTTTGTGTTTAGCCTAGCCTCCACATAATGTTCCACATTTTCCCCATAATATTTTTTTTCCTAAAAATGTTCTCCCCTGTATCACAATAGTACATGTAGTTGAATATATAGATATTTGTTAGGCTAATGAGAAATTGTATATTATAGGCCTACATCTATGCAATTTATACACTACATATTCTTAGCTATACTGTAGGCCTAATACTACTGTACTACAGATGAACCTCGATCCAACGGACTAATAGGGGGGAGCAGTTGTCCGTTAAAGCCGTTTGTCCGTTGCAGCGAATAATGCAAAATATCACTATAACAAGAGATATGTAGCGCACAACAACCAGGCAAACCGACGCTTGTACGCTTGTAAACAACACGTGCGCGCCGCCAAGCGGACGCTTACTCAAGTAGCGGTCTCGGTTCGCTTCACCCGGGAGTTTTAAACGTTCGGACCAGATATTCACTCTAGCAGATTGTGTCCGTTGGATCCGGAATCCGTTGCATCGGTGTCCGTTGGATCGAGGTTCATCTGTATATCTAAATGTTACACGACAACATAATGGCAAAAGACCAAAATACATTATGACGATCCAAATTATGCAATATAAAAATAATTTTGACTACTTAAGGCTACTTATATCTCAAATTTTCGGTGAGCCACATCGCAAGTTAATAAACTGTGCTATACTATAATATAATAAAGCTATACTATACTATATTATAGTATATACTATAATACTATTATAGTATTATAATACATACTATACTAGGCTATATTATAGTATACTATCAAGATATAGTCCATTGTATTAGTATAGTAGACTATATAATCTGTACTATATCTACAGGTGCAGCTCAAAAAATTTGAATATCGTGAAAAAGTTCAATATTTTTTGTCACTCATTTCAGAAAGTGAAACTCATATATTATATAGATTCATTACACATAGAGTGAAATATTTCAAGCCTTTATTTCTTGTAATTTTGATGATTATGGCTTACAGCTAATGAAAACCCAAATTCAGTGTCTCAGAAAATTAGAATATTGTGAAAAAGTTCAATATTGGAAACTCATGGTGTCACACTCTAATCAGCTAATTAACTCAAAACACCTGTAAAGGTTTCCTGAGCCTTTAAATGGTCTCTCAGTCTGGTTCAGTAGGCTACACAATCATGGGGAAGACTGCTGACTTGACAGATGTCCAGAAGACAGTCATTGACACCCTCCACAAGGAGGGTAAGCCACAAAAGGTCATTGCTAAAGAAGCTGGTTGTTCACAGAGTGCTGTATCCAAGCATATTCATAGAAAGTTGAGTGAAAGGAAAAAGTGTGGTAGGAAAAGGTGCACAAGCAACAGGGATAACCGCAGCCTTGAGAGGATTGTCAAGCAAAATCCATTCAAGAATTTGGGGGAGCTTCACAAGGAGTGGACTGAGGCGGGAGTCACCACGCACAGATGAATCCAGGACATGGGCTACAAATGTTGCATTCCTCGTGTCAAGCCACTCCTGAACCAGAGACAACGTGAGAAGCGTCTTACCTGGGCTAAGGAGAAAAAGAACTGGACTGTTGCTCAGTGGTCCAAAGTCCTCTTTTCAGATAGTAAATGTAAATGTTGCATTTCATTTGGAAATCAAGGTCCCAGAGTCTGGTGGAAGAGTGGAGAGGCACAGAATCCATGTTGCTTGAAGTCCAATGTGAAGTTTCCACAGTCAGTGATTATTTGGGGTGCCATGCCCACTGTGTTTTCTGAAGTCCACAGTCAACGCAGCCATCTACCAGGAAATTTTAGAGCACTTCATGCTTCCTTCCGCTGACCAGCTTTATGGAGATGCTGATTTCATTTTCCAGCAGGACTTGGCACCTTCTCACACTGCCAAAAGTACCAAAAGCTGGTTCAATGACCATGGTATTACTGTGCTTGATTGGCCAGCAAACTCACCTGACCTGAACCCCATAGAGAATCTATCGGGTATTGTCAAGAGGAAGATGAGAGACACCAGACCCAACAATGCAGACGACCTGAAGGCCGCTATCAAAGCAACCTGGGCTTCCATTACACCTCAGCAGTGCCACAGGCTGATCGCCTCCATGCCACGCCGCATTGATGCAGTAATTCATGCAAAAGGAGCCCCAACCAAGTATTGAGTGCATAGAAATGAACATACTTTTCAGAAGGCTGACATTTCTGTTTAAAATATCCTTTTTTATTATTATCCTTTTTTTTAACTTATGTAATATTAAAATTTTCTGAGACACTGAATTTTGGGTTTCATTAGCTGTAAGCCATAATCATCAAAATTACAAGAAATAAAGGCTTGAAATATTTCACTCTATGTGTAATGAATCTATATAATATATGAGTTTCACTTTCTGACATGAGTGACAAAAAATATTGAACTTTTTCACGATATTCAAATTTTTTTAGCTGCACCTGTATATGTAACTGGATAGACCAAGTGGTTAAAACAGATCATTTTACATAGGTTGTCAGTAATTTGGGTGGAATTCTTATCCTGTCAGAATGCGCCATTATAATTACCCCAGATAACCAGTAAAAATTCCTGAAAACGAATCCATAAAACTAGTCCAGTCCGAATAGGGCTAAAGATGATTTAGAATAATTGGCTACAAAGAGATTTGTCAACTTTAGGTAGAGTTCTTAGTGAAAGCTGGTTTTTTTGTGTATCCCTCATTATCCGTATATGTCCAAGATTCAACCAGCAAAGACATTAATGACACATTTGTCAAATTCTTCTGGAGGAATAAACACCACAATTTTAAAAAGGCTGTTATTGCTGGTGGTAAATCTCAAGGTGTGTTTGATATGATTGATTTTTGTAGCATGAATTATATCTTCAAGGTTAATTGGGTTAAAAGATATATTATGGCTTATAGTCAATGTGGTATTTTATCCCTCATAATATTTCTAATAAAGTTGGCGTCTTATCATTTCTTCTATCTTACTATTGTCATTCAAAGTTACCATTAAAGCTCTCAAAATTTTACGAACAGGCTTTTTTGGCATGCAAGTTGTGCTTCAGTCATGATTTCTTCCCTCATAAATCTGGAACAACAAATGTGTTACTTGTAAAAAGAAGTCATTCTACATTGATAACTGCCATAAAAGAGGAATAGTTCATGTGAGTGGTCTACTTGACTGTCAAGACAGTCCTCTATTTTATGTTGACTTCATAAATAAGTACAGCTTCCCTATCAAACCAAATTAATAAAAAAATGTTATGGATGCCATCCCGGGGACAGAGACCGCAACACTGCGCGTTGAGGAAAGTCGTGGAGGCGGAGTTTGTGTGTTGGACTGCTTGATAACACGGGACATCTCGGGACAGCGGGGGCTATTTTTAATCATGACGTTTGGCTGTATGTATTTGTTGTTTATGTGTTTTTTGTTGTTGCTGGTGGCTACAACTGAAGTTCCCTAATGGGAAAATAAAAGTTTTATTCTATTCTATGAGCCATAATGTCATTGAAAATGTATACTATAAGCTTAAAACTTAGGCAATTTAGCTTTTAGTGGTCCCAAATGTGGTAAATGAGAAAGGTGCTCTATAATAAAAACAAAGTTATTCCCAGAGGCAAGTTTTTTTTGGAATACTATTTACACAGAAAAAGCATGGCTTCTCCCCTATAAGTTTGTATGTCCAACAAAGCTAGAGAAGTTCACTTAAAACTCCATGTGCATAGATAGACCTCAAAGGGGGCTTGAGCAACTTAAAAGAACGGTCCCATCGCACCACAGCAGTTTTAATGTTGTCTTACTGTTTTGATGGTTAGTTAGCTAATGTAATACGTAACATGTGAGGAGAATTTACTGAAATACACTTAATTTCTTTGCATGTATCAGTAATAAACTGTCATGTAGCTGTGTTTGAACCAACCTCACAAATTTACATAGCAAATTATTAGGCGGCTGCAAAAATTATTTCACGGACCGCCAAAGGGAAATCGCGATAATAATCTGAAAAGGGCTAGGGAATGGAATCTTGAACATATAGAAACTTGAAGATAAATGTGCACATTTGGAAAATGTTGATCTGAAAAACAGTCATTATCCTCAGTTTTTTTAAAAGAGGTGCAGACGGAACTGATCTTTTAGAAAAGGTGGCTATTCTGACAAATTTATTTTGTACTGTATAAATGTCATGAATGTAAGAAGCACATGTGCTGGCCCATACAATATTGTAGTATGTGAGGTGTGAGTAAATCAAGCTGTAATATAATGTAAGTAGACAATTCTGATTGACCAGGCCTGAAACTTTTCTGATGACACCAAGTGATTTTGTTATTTTAGAGCATACCAATTTAATATGTTCTCTCCAGCTCATCCTCTCATCAACCAGTACTCCTAGAAATTTTATAGAGGAAACCTGAGAAATTTAATTTCCATTGACCGAAACCTTTACATCTTCTTTGTGATATTGTTTGTTTTTATTAGCGAAAATGATACAATTAGATTTTTGTTGCATTTAATGATAACTTATTTAAACAAAATTTGAAAATTTGTTCCATAGCAGAGTTTGCATCATGGGCAAGAGAGGTGAGTAATTAAGTCGTTAATACGAGATAGTAAGTCGTTATTTCGAGATAGTAAGTTCGTTATCATGGGCAATAATTTGTGAAGCTACTAGCGTCCCCAGATTAAGAGAGAAATAACTTTGGCAATTTTCATGCTTTTAGGAACTACTCCGGTTTTCATAGATTTTGCACAGATGCATGTGAGAGGATGAACAATAGAGGAACTAACCTCTTTTAGCAATGAGGCACTTATTTCATCATGACCTGCTGCAGAATTCCTGAGATCAGCTATTATATCCAGTACTTCAGTGGTGCTTGGTGGATTAAACTGAAATACTGAGGGATAGAAACCATTCAAGTAGTCCATTGGATTTCCAGCTGTATCTTTTATTCTATTTGAGAGAGAAGCACCCACGTTAACAAAGAAATTATTGAAGCCACAAGAGATATCGTACGGATCATTTATTGCACTATTGCCATTCGAAAACTGAGAGGGAAGTGTAGAAGTTGCCTTTTTTATTCAATAATTGATTTATGATCTCCCATGTGGATTTTATGTTGTTGGAAGATTCCTTGAATTTTGGGGTAAAATTTTTCTGATATACGGAGTAAATGAATACATTTGTTTTTGTATTTCTTGTAGTTAGTTGAATTTATGAGACTTGGATAAGATAAAATTTTTCTGTATAATTTATTCTTTTTAATAGATGATTTCATTAAGCCACTGGTGAACCAGGGTTTATCATGATGAGGGTCCTTCTGTTTACTGCATTTAACCAGGTTAAAACATTCATGGAAAACTGAATTTAAACAATCCATGAAAAATTGATAAGCTGTTTCTACACTGCTCAACGAAATTAAGAGAACACTTAATCAACACAGCATAATACCAAGGCAGTTAAACTTCTGGGATATCGATCTGTCCAGTTAGGAAGCGTAAACGATTGTGAATCAATTTCACCTGCTTTGGTGCAAATTAAAGTGACAACAGATGGACAGGAGAGGCAACAGCAAAACAACCCCCAAAAAGTAAATGGTTTTGCAGGTGGTAGCCACAGACCATTTCTCTCTCCTTATCCTTCCTGACTCTTGTGCCCTTGTCACTACTGGTAGCATGAGGCAGTACATGCAGCCCATTCAGGTTGCACAGGTAGTCCAGCTCCTCCAGGATGGCACATCCATACGTGCCGTCGCAAGAAGGTTTGCTGTGTCTTCCAGCACATTCTCAAGAGTGTGGAGGAGATACCAGGAGACGGGCCATTACACGAGGAGAGCTGGACAGGGCCACAACCCAGAGAGTAGAAGGGCAACAACCCAGCGGCAGGACCGGTATCTGCTCCTTTGTGAGGAGGAACCGGAGGAGCACTGCCAGAGCCCTACAAAATGACCTCCAGCGGGCTACTTGTGTGCATGTTTCTGACCAAACTGTCAGAAACAGACTCCATGAGAGTGGCATGAGGGCCCGACGTCCTGTAGTGGGACCTGTGCTCACAGCCCAGCACCGTGCAGCTCAATTGGCATTTGCCAGAGAACAGGAGAATTGGCAGGTTTGCCATTGGCGCACCGTTCTCTTCACAGATGAGAGCAGGTTCACACTGAGCACATGTGACAGACGTGAAAGAAAGCCGTGGCGAATGTTATGCTGCCTGCAACATCATCCAGCGTGACCGGTTTGGTTTAATTGACTTGGTGTTATACTGTGATGATTAAGTGTTCCCTTCATTTTTTTGAGCAGTGTATATCAGGTTCAGTAAAAACATTTTCCCATGAAACATCATCAATTAATAACTTAAAACGATCCGTATTTCTCTTGTTAAATATTCTACGTTTATATTCTTTATTTGCTGGTAATTGGTTTCCTATGGAAGCCCTGAAGCGCAAGGTGAAAAAAATTTTTTTTAAGAGCTAACTCGTTATTTCGAGATAGTAAGTCGTTAATACGGCACCCAGAAATAAACTAATCAATGATTCGCGTGACCATACTGCCCTCTCCTGACGAGAATAAGAACATCTCTTCTATTACAATTGCACTGTAAAATATCAGTTTATGCATTTAATCTCTAATAAAACATAGCCTAATAAACACCACCGGTTGGCAGCTAATTATCTCTAAACCTGATAGATGCATCATTTGTTCAATACACAATGTAGCTAGAGTTAACACGTGTTTTCAGTAACATTAGCCTATATTTTGTGTTACAAATATAAAAATAATATACAGCCCCTCGTCCCCCCATGTCAAAATGAAGCACGCAAGGACTCAAAAACAGCTTTAATTGCACTCAAAATACACATTTAAATCAGAGTTCATATCTCGTAAAAACGTGCCGTACAGACGAGTTAATAACTTGTATAAACGAGCCGTATAAACGCGATAATATCTCGAACAAACGACGCAATAACTCATATAAACGACTTACTATCTCGTATTAACGAGATAATAACTCGTATTAACAACTTACTATCTCGAAATAACGACTTACTATCTCGTATTAACGAGATAATAACTCGTATTAACGACTTACTATCTCGAAATAACGACTTACTATCTCGTATTAACGACTTACTATCTCGAAATAACGAGTTAGCTCTTAAAATTATTTTTTTCCACCTTGCGCTTCAGGGCTTCCGTAGTTTCCAGTAGCAAAAGTTAAGTGAAAAATTGGGAAGTGGTCTGAAATGTCAGTGTAGAGTACACCACTTTTGGTTGTATGTTCAAATATGTTGTCTATTAGAGTAGCTGAGGTACATGGACTCTAGTTGGCTTATGAATCAGAGGGTATAAATAATTAGAATACATAGTGTTCAAGAGATTCCCCATTTGTGAGTGCTTCTCTTTCATAAATAAATTTATATTAAAATGTCCAAGCAGATGACACAATTTTTCCTCTTTATTTATAAGATCCAAGGTAAGTGAGAGGGCATCAGAAAAATTATCGATATCAAAGTCAGGAGGACGATATAAACACCTATCACATGTTTGCCACCAAAATGAGAACAAAAATGTATTTTAAAAAAAAACCAGATTCTATATTCACAAGATCTGATTTCAGCATGAGATCGTCTCTAGTGGTGAAGTGTATGTCTTTATGCAGAAATAGACCTCCCCCTGTTCTTAGTTCTCTATGACGATGAACGGCATTATAGTTAGGCAGGTCATACATTATACATGTTTATAGGTACATCATACAAGGTCCACGTCCTTGGTGAGCCATGTCTCTGAGAGGGCGATAACGGTAAATTCATGTTCCAATGCTGGACAAGTAGTGAATTAGATGATCATAGTTTTTGGAGAGGCTGCGAATATTAAGATGAAAAGTTGAAAATACCATAGCACCATCAGGGAGACTGCCACACAAGGAGTTAAACTGTTTCATATTGCAAAAAGTACAAGCCGTCGACCCTTTCATTAACGGATTCAATAGGTTTGAGTCGGGAACATAACAGCCATTATACCAACAATCATTAGCGTCATTAGACCCCTCAATGGGGTGGAAAACTAAATGATCAGGATACTCCTGACACAATCCAATATTGTTTTCTGTCATGTTTTAAGTAAAATAAATACAGGAGAAGAAACTAAGATAAAAAGGCCTTCAGACAGACCTAAAAAAGAGAAGTGAAACTAAAGAATGCATTGAAGCAGGTACAAAAGAGAGAAAGAGAAAAGAGCATTTCCCAACGTTATGCGCGCGTTGTGTGTGAAAAAATCATTTTAAAAACAAATGATCCTACCATTATCAGAATGCGTGGACAGTCAAGGAAAAGTTATTGACCACGTCGACCCCGGCTCGTTCCGCGTTGCCTGTCAGGGGCATTATGTTTAGCCTACTGTAGGCTACTCTACCTGCACTTTCGGTTTAGATGACACCTCATTTTTTTCCTTCAAAATTTCTCGTAGCTATAAGTATGTTAATGAAACCAAATATCTTACTTGTAGGCTATATGCAGCTGCCACTGTGTTATGATTAACCCTGAAGAGTTTATCTTGTTACGTTTCGCCAAAGTCCCGTACAGTCGACATTTTCACAGTGACCTATCGCATTTAGGGCTGAAATAACAACAGCAACGTAGACTATGTATTAGAGTGTTTATTTATTTTTCTATTTGTGCTAATTCTTTCAAAATAGCCTAAATGGTGTAATATTCAAATCTTCAAAAAGCTTCAAGGACCTTTGATTTCTAAACCCTAACCCCTAAACACAACCCTACTGGTACTTACAACCAAAGCCTACATGGGCTCTTTGTACTCCAAAAACTGTATTTACGGTAAAATGAATGCAAAAAAATAGCTGCTCGCATAGGCTACGTACAGCCAAAACCGATTCTCTGCCAGGAAGAACCCTGCCTGAATACATACAGTGGGAGCAATAATTATTTGATCCCTTACTGATTTTGGAGGTTTGCCCACTTACAAAGAATGGAACTGTGTAGAATTGTAATCATAGGTACATTTTAACATTGAGAGACAGAATATCACAAAATAATCCACAATAACAACATCATATAAATTTATTATCGTATTTTCGCATGAAATAAGTATTTGATCCATAGAACAATAGGATTTAATACTTGGTGGAGAAACCTTTGTTGGCAAGCACAGAGGTCAGACGTTTGTTGTAGTTTTTCACCAGGTTTGCACAGATCTTGGGAGGGATTTTGGTCCACTCCTCTTTGCAGATCCTCTCCAAATCCTTAAGGTTCCGAGGCTGTCGCTTGGCAACTCGAAGCTTCAGCTCCCTCCACAGATTTTCGATGGGATTTAGGTCTGGAGACTGGCTAGGCCACTCCAGGACCTTAATATGCTTCTTTTTGAGCCACTGCTTTGTTGCCTTGGCTGTATGTTTTGGGTCATTGTCATGTTGGAAGACCCATCCACGACCCATTTTCAGTGCGCTCACTGAGGGAAGGAGGTTGTCGCCCAAAATTTCCTGGTACATGGCCCCATTCATCCTCCCCTCGATACGGTGAAGTCGTCCTGTCCCCTTAGCTGAGAAACACCCCCAAAGCATAAGGTTTCCACCTCCATGCTTCACAGTGGGGATGGTGTTCTTTGGGTTGTACTCAGCATTTCTCTTCCTCCAAACACGGCAAGTCGAGTTGATGCCAAATAGCTCTATTTTGGTCTCATCTGACCACATCACCTTCTCCCAAGCCTCCTCTGGATCATCCAGGTGTTCTTTGGCAAACTTCAGACGGGTCTGTACATGTGCCTTCTTCAGCAGAGGAACCTTGCGCGCACAGCAGGATTTTAATCCTTCACGGTGTAGTGTGTTACTGATGGTTCTCTTCGTGACTGTGGTCCCAACTGCCTTCAGGTCATTAACAAGCTCCTCCTGTGTAGTACTGGGCTGATCCCTGACCTTTCTCATGATCATTGATATCCCACGAGGCGAGATCTTGCGTGGAGCCCCAGACCGAGGGAGATTGGTGGTGACTTTGTGTTTCTTCCATTTTCTAATAATTGCTCCAACAGTTGTTAACTTCTCACGAAGCTGCTTGCTTATTTTCTTGTAGCCCATCCCAGCCTTGTGCAGGTCTACAATTTTGTCCCTGATGTCCTTAGACAGCTCCTTTGTCTTGCCCATGGTGGAAATGTTGGAATCTGATTGATTGTGTGGACAGGTGTCTTTTATACAGCTACATAACAATGTAACGAGTTGACATAGGTGTTTTGGGTAATGAGTTGAGATTAGGAGTGCTTCTTAATGGAAAACTAACTGGTCTGTGGGAGCCAGAATTATTGCTGATCCCCTACCAATCAGCAATAATCGAAAATACGATAATAAATTTATAAAATTTATATGATGTTGTTATTGTGGATTATTTTGTGATATTCTGTCTCTCAATGTTAAAATATACCTATGATTAAAATTCTACACAGTTCCATTCTTTGTAAGTGGGCAAACCTCCAAAATCAGTAAGGGATCAAATAATTATTGCTCCCACTGTATCCCTTTAACAGTGTCGCAAAAGTAGTCATTCCAGGCATATATTTATTTAATTATTTGAAAAAATCACCGGCGTGCCCTTGAATTTGGGCCCCTGCCCCTTTAACATTCTCTGCACGTGCCTGGTAAGCACCATAATTAATTGGACAGTGACACATTTTTTGTTATTTTGGTTCTGTATTCTAGCACTTTGAGTTTAAGAGGATACAATGTTACAGTACAGAACCAAAATAACAAAAAATGTGTCACTGTCCAATGAATTATGGTGCTCACTGTATATATATCGGAAACGGTAAAAATAAATAATTCTGTGGTGTCATCACCCTAGCTGTTTACTACCAAGGTATACCATGAATCTGGTTACTGGCAGCCGGGTCCCCCTTTCCATCGCAACCTTGTGAATTTGCAATCCGACGGAGGAAACGATTCAAAGGACTCGACTCATGTAAGGCTGTAGCACTGGGCATAGCGTATCAGTTAGCAACTGCAACATGTTTGTGACTGGATGTATGTAACTGCTAATGAAAGGTACATTTTTTTGTTGTAAAAGTTTTGTGTTATCATTTTCCTTTGGATGGCTGTAAGCCATCCACCGCACTGCATTAGTTTATCACGCACTGAAAATATCTTGCATGTGATCTATCTTAAACACTAACCGGTCGTCACACTGCATGCTGATCTTGGCGCACACGCACGATAACCTTGCAGCTATCCCTTATTTGTTTGGTATGGTTCATGCGCCATTGTTAACAAGCTCCAGTTAAAGCTCATTTCAAACCTCCCTCCATTTTTGTTTATTTGTTCTCTCTGAACACGTGCCCGAGGCAAGCACATTCCCCCACACGCAGGAGAACGTGAAAATGCGCGCACACACACATACATACATACACTCATACACACATGCACTCGCACATAGTTTGTTGAACATTATAGTAGTGAATCGTGTTTTGATCTGTTTGGTCCTTTGTGTTCAATAAACTTTATTACATTTTCCAAGATTGTCTGTATTAATGTTGCTCTTGTGTTGAATTGAGTCAGCCACTGCTAATTGCAGGAAATCCCCCAAAGGCCTTCACCTGTTAGCTGAATCATTTATATTAATTCGGTATCAATTACGAGTACGTAATATTGTGATTTTGTTACGATAATTATTATTGTGTAATTTTATTGATAATTCATTGAATTATTCATTGAAGTTGACCATTTTTTTTCTTTTGAGAATAGTATATGAAATTCTGAATGATTTATTATACTAAAAATATGCCACCAGTTGTATGAGGATGGTAGAGGTGTGTCTCTTAAATTTCTGGTGCTGCCCATGTGAGGACTAAAGATTCAGACATCATTTTACTAATCATCTTGCTCACTGCTACCAGATTCGTACCTATTCCCTACACTAGCCAAAAATATATTTTTAATGGAAACCAATGTATTTTAATTAGAAATCAACATATATTTTTTACTTTTTAAAAGTGTGTGTTTTGTGACTTTCAATTGTCTCCCGCGACTGCACTTGTCGCTTGTGACTTGTCCAATTTGGCTGTAAAACCGCGGACATGGCAACACTGAGTGGAGGGACTGGGAATTTTACTGCTTGTCCTGCAAATACTAGTTTGGTGGTCCTGCAGCATCTCTTCGAGCATACTGTGTCCACGAAGCCCATGGACACCGGCCCAATCGGCCCGGGCCTTAATCCGTGCTTGCCCATTAAGGTGACCCACCAAAACTTAATTTGGACAACTTTAAACTTTAGCATTTGTGTTTTCAATAGATTTTTGATGGTAGCAGTGTATTCGGGGATTTTCTATTGGGCATGTTGTATGAGGGTTGAGCCAAGCTCAGTATTCTGCGGAAATCAATATTTTCCACCGTAGAAAGCAGCATAAGTCCATTTCCTATGAAACTGAAATAAAAAAATAAAAAATAAAAGTTTGTCGACTGTCTGTAAACTGCCATTTCACTGGTTCAGGCCTCTGGATAGGGCCTCTTTGTCTGCCACTACTGCCAGCTTGATTGAGGCTACAATAGCTTGGAAGGAATTCACAGAAATTATTCTATTATTCTACAATATATGAATGCTAGAGATAAGCGAGTACAGATCCTTTACATATCAGTGGAAGTATCAATCTGAATTGATTGAGAGGAGTGATTGACTGAGTGACTACCTATTGTTGAAATTGTACATTTTGGTGGTGTCCAGTAGGTGGCCTGAAAGAGGCTTGCTTATTCTTGGTTGAACTGCTTAAATGTAATTGTTAAAATTTACTTTTTATTTTTGTTAAAAAAAAGTGGCAGCTACTAAAAGTGTCAGAAGCTGTAAAAGGTTAATTAAACATTATACAAACACTGTCATACTTTGAGGTACCAGGGAAGAAACATAGATACTTACAGGTGTCTCTTGAAGTTTGATGTAGCCTTGATTAAACCAGAGACCGGTTTATTGCAATAGTTGCATGTTGCATGTATTTTTTGACATTTATGTCTGACATGCCATGATATACAAAATATATCAAAATGGCACCAATATTACAATATATGAAACATTTGAATTTCATGAATTGCAATTCTATGTCTTGAAACTCAAATTCATATTCAAATTGTTTCCTGTGGGCAGAGCCAATTCAAATTCAAATTCATGAATTGAATGCAAATTCACAATGAAATTCACAATTCAATTCAGAATTTGTCCCAACCCTTCCTTGTACAGACTAGAAGTGTATGAGAGTGAATAACTTATTCACTTAACTATTTACGGACACTTTGAAGCGTTTGAAAGCGCTATAGCTTGCAAGCTGAATGGGTATTAGAACTTTTGTGACAGTTGAACCGAAGATGCTTGAAAAAAACGTGGGAGAGAAGGGGTGGGGGGTCCTGATTCTATTCTTACTGCTGTGTGCTGAACCCACAGCTGATGAAATTTTGATTTAGATTTTATTTATTTGGGATTTTTCCCATTTTCGTAGCCGATTGAACCCCTATTCTAATTCAATTCCCCCCGTGTAGCAACCGCCGCCAATTTCTGCTCCCACAGGGCACCGGCCATGCTCGGATCTGGCAGGACCGAGGCGTGAACCCCGATCCTCGGAGTACAACTTCGCCGACTGAAAGTCGGTGCTCTTACCTACGATTTAGATTTTATTATGGGTCAAAAAAGGTACCGACTACAATAAATTGAAATGTGTAGAAAAGATCACAATTTAGACTGTATTACGATCTACTCGATCCAATAAATTGATAAAGCCTAATATCTAGAAGCTACACATTTATAAGAAATTATCACACACTGCTAAATATTGTGCTCTTTTTCATAAAATAAAATAGCCTATAGATTATATTGTTAAAGCCTAATCGAACCTCTTATTGTTTGCAAACAATTTAGTAACTCGCCCACCTAGGCTATTTGCACTCACAAGAAGAGCTTTGATGGACTCGAAAGCCGTCTGACACAACTGGTCCCAAACAAAGGCCACCCTGGGACTAAGAATATTGCCACATATTGATTATATTGAACGCTCAGATCCACTATGATTGTGTGTAAATTGTACCTATTCAGGGGATTTTGGCAAATTCCGTTAACCACCAATGCTAAAAAAAAATCAGTATTTGTGATTCCGGATAATTTCATGAAGTATCAAGTCGTGCCTTTTGGAACGAGAAATAGTCCCGCCAGGTCAAGTCCGCCATATAAATTCCAAGGTGGAAGCCATTAACAATTTTTTCTTCGCCTACAACTCATAAAGAGTTGCGTCGGTTTTTAAGCATAGTTGGATATTACCGGGGTTTTTGTAAAAACTTTTAGGCTGTAGTTTCTCCACTGACTGATCTTCTTAGTCCCAGGGTGGCCTTTGTTTGGGACCAGTTGTGTCAGACGGCTTTCAAGTCCATCAAAGCTCTTCTCGTTAGTGCACCCATGCTGACAGCCCCTGACTTTTCTTAACCCTTTCGAGTGGCTGTGGATGCCAGTGACTCCACTGGTGTAGAACATCCTATTTGTTGTTTCCTATTTGAAATTTACAGTTGATTAGAGTTACTCCACGATTGATAAGGAGGCGCTTGCCCTGGTCCTGGCCTTACAACACTTTGAGGTGTATGTTGGGTCTGTGTCAGGTTCAGTGACTGTTTACACTGATCACAACCCATTAGTATTCCTCCGCCGCATGAAGAACACAAACCAACGGCTTATGCGTTGGAGTTTGTTTCTTCAAGATTTTGACATAGATCCTGAAGATAAGGAAGTTGCAGATGCACTTTCCAGGGTTAGCTAAGTGCTTGAGTGGCATTGAATGATTGGTATTCTTTAGATTTAAGGTGGTGGGAAGAGTTTCAGAGCCTTGCTCCCCTCTCACCTCCTGAATCACTCATGTTCTGTCTGTGTGTGTGTGTGTGTGTGTGTGTGTTCATCTGTGGTGTTTTGCTGTCCTGTGGCGATGTGTGTTATGCGCCTCCACCTCAGGTGGTGGTGCATGTTGCCCTGGCAGCCATGCCAGGTACCCCTAGTTACAACAGGTTGATTGCAGACACCTGTGATGCCAGTGGACTGGGCACTTGCTCTTTAAATGGAGGCGACACCCGATCATTCCCGCTCTTGCACTCCTACCAGCAACAGCAGCAGTCGGCGTCTTTGAACGGTAGCTTGTCTTTTTCCTTCTTTTTCTTTTTCTATATTCAATATATTTTCATAGCAATTGAGCAATTTCTGTGTTGCGTATTATATGTTCCGGGCTGCCGGGAGTGATCTCATAACACTAGCGTCCATACCGAGCGCCTGAGCTTGCGCATACCTAGCGTTTATACCAAGCAGCATACCCAGCAGCTGAGCAGCGCATTACTTGCATTTGCACTTTTACCACATGCAAATAGTTTGAATACAAATCTAAAATTGTGGAATAGAGAGCCAAATCAAGAAAAACTATGTATTTGTCCTAAACATTATGGAGGGCACTGCATTAGGGAGAGCCCTGATCGTGACTTATATGTTAAAACAAGATTTTTTACCGTCTTGTTCTCCATTGTTACAACACAGATTTTCAAAAGGTTTGGCAGGGTGACTCATCACTCCCTCAAGGCACCAACCATACTCAGATCTTGCAGGGCCCACGCAACTTGGGGCACAACCACACAGACCGCTGCACCACCGTGGCGCTATGATGAAACATTTCTATCCTGATAGGAGCGGTCCACAGGGTACGAGGGGTCATGGTTTGATGAGTAATGGCCAAAATGGCTGCCGTGTGTCAACCTCCAAACGTGTGTATCACCTATCAGGGTGAGACACCCCCTTCACTGCAAAACACTTTGAGACCATGAAAGTTGTTCTGTGCTGCAAGTCCAATCCATCATTATATTTTCTACAAGGCTGGCTTTTTTATTGCAGGGGTAAACTCAGAATTTAGTCGTTTTGAAGACTTTATGGCACCTCAGTACATCGATTGACAGTGTTACGATCCAAAACCGACCCACGTTACAATAACCGAAGGGTAGAAATGGTCAAGAAAAGCCAAAATAGATTTTATTAAATTTTATTAGATCTCAGCAGCAGCAGTAAACCAAAAACAGAGGAAGCTCATGAAGAAGATGAATAAGCTAAATCACCTGATATTTAATTTATTTTTAAAGCTATTTACTAAAGCTATTCACCCAGAAAGCAAAAGGCAAAACAAAGTTTTCTGCAAGCTTGCTTTGCTACTCTGGTCTATTCCTTTCTATTAAAAAGATGACATTGTAGAAAAAAGTGAAGCTTCCTCCCAAATGGCCAATGGAGCTACTACAGAAGGCGCCGAGTCCCATAAATTAGTGTCAGTTTCTCTTTTCTTTACCGATTATCAAATGTAAGAAACCATACCAAAATAAAAGCATGTCACTAAAAATGACCTGTTTAGGACAAAAGTTACAAAAAAGTTAAAAGGAGTATTTTGGCTATTGAAAATGATCCTGGTCGCACAACTGCATTTGCCGCAAGACGAAAAAAAGATAAACAACGAGATCAAGATTCCAAATAGACTACTAGACGATGCGACACGACTGCCTGCAGTTTTGAAAGCGAAGCGTCGGAACCCCACTGTAATCGACCTTCCCAAAATGAAAACAGCACCAAAGTTCTCCACCAACCCAAACCCCGGTTAATTTGCCTCCAATGCAAACAACAAGATCGAGAGACCTATAGACTTAACATGAGAGAATGTGAGAGATCTGGATCTATCTGGGCTTGCGGATTCTGCATCAGAAAAATGGATCTGGATCTATCTTAGTGACGACAGAGAATGGCGAGAGATCTAACTGTCTCTAAACGAGAGAGAGCTGATTAATGTGCGTCCATCTGCCTACAGGTATCGCGTGTCTGTGGACTGTCTGTCTGTCTGTCTGATGGATGTGTGTCTATCTGCCTACAGGTATCGCATGTGGGTGGACTGTCTATCTGTCTGTCTGATGGATGTGTGTCTATCTGCCTACAGGTATCGCATGTCTGTGGACTGTCTATCTGTCTGTCTGATGGATGTGTGTCTATCCGCCTACAGGCATCGCGTGTCTGTGGACTGTCTATCTGTCTGTCTGATGGATGTGTGTCTATCTGCCTACAGGTATCGCATGTCTGTGGACTGTCTATCTGTCTGTCTGATGGACGTGTGTCTATCTGCCTACAGGTATCGCATGTGGGTGGACTGCTGCTCTGAGGTGTTTGGCGGTCTGGATATGTGTGCCGTAGAAGCTCTTCATGGGAAAAATGGCCAGGATTACATCATAGAGGTGAGACCCTAAGAGTCACAAGCTATACATAATATTAATTTGAATTACCTCAGTTAAACGTTTTATCCCAAATTAAGACAGTGTTTTGGCCAAGCACAACATGAACGACTGACCCATTGGCAAGGCATTGTGGGAAGTGCAGCCCAGCTGTAATCAATGTTGGGACCTCTTATTCAAAGAATTGACCCTGATAACGGCAATAGCGGCAACATATTTAACTAGTAAGTGCTCTCCCAAAGTACAGAGATGAACCCCCTCCAGCCCATAGAGGCACTGCGATATAACACAAGGCAGTGCCCCTCCCCCGTACTGTCAGTAAACAACATGAATATACAAATTTAGAGCTGGAGTATGCAACTTTGTAAAATGGTCGCATTTGTTAAAACATTTCAAAGTCATAACACTCCTTGGCCTTGCCCACAGAGAAAGAGACACACCCCCAACCCCAATGCTTACACAGTCGTCCTGAATACGCATCCAAATTTTTTAGATACGGTTGCAGGATTGCAAACTGGTATAGCTAACGTTACAGTAAAAATGTCAGCTACATGAGTCCAGGTAAAACAACGGAATCTTTTCTGTTGTTGCATCACACTGAGGTTTGTGTACGCTAGTATCAGACATTAACTGGCTACATTGAGCATGCTCTCATATCTGTTCTAGCTAACGCAATGTATACAACATATGTATACATTTCCTTCTTCCAAAAACTAGCCGCTGAATGAAATAACATTAAGTATAATAGCCACGTTTTTACTATTTATTATAGATAATTAGAATTGGCTGGCAAGCAGAAAGTCCACTGGTAAATTAGCTGGTGCGGAAACTTTTAGCCGACTTGTCCAGTAGAAACAATGGGAGCTCCACGTCTGTCTTTAAACCAATCCACTCCCGAACATCTCACCACCTTCTAAAATGAGCACCTATCTTTACTCTAGTTTTTGAGTGAGCTTTATCCAAATCTCTTTTCTTTTTTTTGTTGCATGAAATAGCACCGGTGTGGTCACTAGCTGGTGAAATGTCTAGCTGGTGAACACGCAATCTCATTGTTGATTGGTTCGTGATGTGAATCAGTCTATCTCTTCAATTGGTTTATGTCATGCGCCACTTTGTTTTGAAAACTAAAATTTTGCAGAATGCAGAATTTGAGGGTATAAACCAAGGGGCCAATACCGGGCTTTCGTTTTGAAGCTCACTTCCTGGTTGGGCTGGGAGCGGCCCAACCAGTTGCTCAGCGCCACTGTGTTTGGCTCCAGTATAGGTCTTTCACCATGTAAGTCAATGGCAGCAATGTTGTCAAAACACAAATCAAATCAATAAACTTTTTCCACAAGAAAATGTAGTTGCAATAGGTGCTTTTCCTTTGTCTAATGCCTCTCCATGTGCCAATTTTTTTAAATTATTGTGTCGTTTGTACAGGGTATTAACATTTGTTCAGGACCAATCAGAGGCAGATTATGTCACTGGGGTCACTGGTTATATATACTGGTTATATCTATGGTCACTGCACTCACTCAGAGGGGCGGGACCAGAAGAGGGAGACAAAAATCATTGGTCTAAAACGCGTAATGCCAGGCTGGGTCTTGGGACAAGACAGGCTGTATTTTTGAGTGGAAGTCGAGTCGATGGAAAAGATAGTAGCCTACCCTGAACAAGCTGTTGTTTTGTGGACACAGTTCATAACGTAATAAATTGACTACCTTGTCATTCATCTTCAACATGTTTGTCATCACATTCATTTTGGAGTGAGCTATGATGCGTTTACTATGAAAAGAAATACTGTTTTGTGAGATGAGAGACAGTTACATTAGCATTCATTTATGACACTACAGGCCCAGCTTCTCGGAGCAAGCAGCCAAACTGTGGGTTAAGTATCTGAAATCGATTGCTCCGTACCTGTATAGCCTTATCAATTTAGATATTAATTTAGCTACTCCCCCTGCCATGAACGTTACCATTGCTTAGCAATGCTGGGTAAGCTAGCTAGCAAGCTAATGATAGCTCATGGCAAGTCATTTTAACATTTAGCTAGCAAGCTAACCATAGCTTATGGCAAGCCGTTTTAGTTCAACAGTTATTCGACTTCTTTAAAGAGTAAGTACACCCACTGTCTCAGCAATTTTGAAAAATACTTTGTGGTGAAGAATGCTTCTTTTTTTCTTCTTAATTAAAATTCTGTTAGCTGCTGTTGTTTCCAAGTGCGTTCAGGAAAGAAAGAGTCTAATTGAATTTGATGGTGAAAGATAGTTTTGCTCTTTATTTCTTGGTTACAAATCTGTGTGGTCTTACGAGCTTCTCCAGTCTAACACAACTTAATTGAAAAATGGCACAGCTTAAGTACAATCTCTAAACAATGGTGGCTAGCCAGGAGGAAAGGCTTCATGCATGTGATAATTCACTCCTTCCCTGGTTTCTTTTCTTGGCTAGATCAATGACTCTTCACATATTATAATTTCTATTCACCCAGGGTTGCTTTCCAATGGTTCTTGGCACCTAAGTCTCGGGGGAGAGCTTGCATTTGAAAGGTTACTTAACACCCGGACGGAAACAGGATTGGTGTGGGGACTTAAACCGATTATAACTCTGAAACTCTTAAATAAGATACATAGCTAAGTTTGTGTTAGTAGGTTATGCTTGTGTAAGGAATATTTTATAGACTAGGCGGCAGGAGAAATTAGGAGGTCAAGAAAAAGCAGACACCCCCCTGCCAGAGTAATCATGTTGAGGTCCTCAAAACTGTAAGAATTTTAGGGTGGGAGAGATTATCACACATTGCAGCACCACACTGTAAAAGATGTCCTGCTCGCCACACCAAGCTGTAATAGAAATTTTATAAGAGAGATATTATGGTGCTTTGAGAGGACTGACTGTGTGTGCACCATGTTTACCTGGTGCATATGCCTTGGTGCTAAGAAGTATGCCTGCGTCTCGGAGCCTTGGCCCTCTTGCTGACTCCCTCTGGCTCTGGTGTCAGAGTTCAGGATACTTGGTTTTAGACGTGCGTGGAACTCAGAGGTTTAAAACTGTCATGTCAGATTGCATAGACCGGAAGATTCAGCTTCTAGGTTTTACACTCAGTAATCAGTGGTTAAATAACTTGGATCCTACTGCTAGGAACTCAGAGGTCTTGATACTTGTTCTCTGAGTTACAAATTCAGAACTAACTCAGAGACTCAGAGGTCTTGGGACTTAGAATCTATTTTAGAAACTCAGAGGTCTTTGGGCTAGTTCTCAGAGCGGAAATTTCAGAACTAACTAACTCTGAAACTCAGAGGTCTTGATACTTAGAACCTATTGCTAAACCTCAGAGGTCTTGCGACTTGCACTCAGCCCTGAGTGAGACACAGGGGTTCTGACTCGGAGACTCAAGCATACAGTACATACCACAGTGCCCGGAACACTGCAGCTCAGACCATATACTCTGGTTAAGTAATTGTGGAGCTGGAAAAGGGTTTAAAAGGAAGATGCAGATGAGGTGAAAATATGATAATCACTGGTTAAGACTGTGAGAGCAAATAAGAACACATTCAATACCTATAGCTAAACACAAGATAGCATGCTGCCAGGGGCGTGTCTAGAACATTTTGAATGGGGGGGCCAGGCTGGGGCACAGACCCAGAGGAGGGGGGCCAGCTATCAAGGCTTACCATTTTTTTTTTTTGCCGCGTACAGCAGACACACGTGTATTTATCCGACCAAACCTTAGCCCTAGCCTTAACCCTAGCCTAACCTTTTTTTTGCATTATTTTTTACATAGATAGTTGCGAGCCCAGGTCAGCGTGCATTCAGAGGGCTCCTTAAGGCGAATTTGACAAGAACCGACGTAGAACGCCCAAGGGTTCTCTTCACATCAAATCACCAGAACCATGCAATACCAACCCTGTTTTGCGGGCAGAACTTGGCTGCCTTTCCCAACTTGAGAACGCCACTAAAGACTTGCTGTACCCCTGAGTCTTCAGTCGTAATTTAGGCTGAAAAGGGTATAAGATGGATGAGAGTCATGGAGACCACGCAAGTTAAATATAAAAATAATTGAATAACAGGCAGGGAGGTAATTAGCTTAGAATTAGCAGTCAATTACAGAATGTAAAGAAGAAAGGAAATAAAGAGTGCATGGTGTGGGAAGTCAGTTATAATCTTACCCATTCTTTAATGACTATGGTACCACTACAGCACCAGGAGACCTGTTACGCAGATTCTCCCATACTGGGAACTTGTACTCAGCCCTGAGCGACACGCAGGGGTTCTGACTCAGAGACTCAAGCATACATACCACAGTGCTCAGAACACTGCAGCTCAGATCATACAGGCAATTGAAGCTGGAAAAAGGGTTGAAAAGAAAGATGCAGATGATGTGAAACATGGTAATTTATTAATGACAATAATCACTGGTTAAGACTGAGAGCAAACACGAACACATTCAATACCTATACCGAAACACAGGATAACATGCTGCTAAGACAAATAAATATGAAGTTCACTAACAAAGTATATAACCAAATGATTCCGTACGGTGTGACTATGGTACCAGGAGAACTGTTAAGCAGATTCTCCTTGAATATCCCTTTGGGCTTCCCTTAAATGCAGTCCTGAGCAGGCATTCCACATTCTACAATTCCCTTTGTTTGTCCAAATAAGGTCTGGCAGGAAGAAATGTCACTCCTCACCACACAGAGACGCCCCTCTCCAGGAAGATAAACTACATAGTCTACTTCCCCCGATCTAGTGATAGTAATAAGATTCTTTGAACGACGGCGCGTGATCTTATGATCTTCTCTATCATTTATCTAGATATCAGGTGAGGTCCCGGTGATGGCCACTCTAGGTTCCAGATACAAATATAGACAAGCGCATCCCTGATAACTTATACAATCATCCTTTCTTTCACATTCTGTCTTCCTCCCCCTCCTATACTTTCACATACCCCACACTTCAATTAGTATTAATCCCGGTTCACCACATTTATCATATTATCCACAATTATTTACATGCACATACATATGATGCAAGATACATATACAGCTCTGTTTCAGTCCATAGAGTCCAAGAGCCATTCAGTCCAGAACCTAGGCCGTAAAAGACCTGTGAACAGACCTGAGTTCCCGGTGTCATTAGGAATGCCGTTTCCTTCTGATGTCCAGTTGTAGGGTCAATTCCACCTGTTGTTTACGACCTTGTGATTGGTGGTTTGGAACAGTCAGTAGAGGTTAGAGGAAGGAAAAAGGGTTCTCAGGCCATCTGGTGAATTGTTTTATTGCACCCTCAAAGAAGTCGCCACCAGCTACCAGGGTTTATGACTAATAATCCATTTTTCAGTCTTACAGGGGAGAATGGTGACAGTTGAAACTGTTCTGATAATAGACCTACAGAAACCAATGCAACCGTTACAGTGCAGCTTTATGAAACACACCTAGGAGCGTAACTAACTCATATGTAAAGTTTGCGATCGTTACAGAATGAAACTCCTAAATATCCCAACCACAGAGCAGCGGTTAAACAACAATATTTTAGCCATCTTTTTTGACATAACGTTAATATATAATTTATAGTTAATACTCTCCTTGTGTCCTTTTTCATTATTTTCCGGTGTCTTATTTTCTTTCATGTCTGATATTTTTAAGCACTCGTAGTCTATTGATCAAGCCAATTACATTTGTAATTTACAGAATTATACAATTCTGACTGTTTTATTGGATTCTCTGCCACCTGTGCAGGCATAAATATAGCAGATAAATATTTTCCATGATATGACTAAATATGAATGAAAAACAAATGCTTTATACTTTATAAATATTATGTCATTGATTCCATTTTAGATGACCACCTGATAATAATAGTTGGTCCTTTAATAGCCTGGGAGCAAATAATATTTAAGGAATCGATATCAATAAAATCTAACAATTCCCTCAGAGGAGGCAGAAGAGAGAGAACTAGGGTCCCCCCTCCCGGTTTGAGGACAGTGCAGATGCGAGGCCCACCCCTGTGGTGGTGCCCCTCCTCCCAGATTTTGGAGAAATTTGCAAGCAGTTCATTGCACTCTCAGCCACACCTCACTGGTCTGGGGCCAGTAGGCAGTTCAGAAATATACAGGACAGGGAGAGGATTGGCTGTGGGCCACTCCCCCCTGTGGACCAAGCGCTGGCAGCACTGGTATCCCCCTCAAGTTCCATCCTTGGAAAGGCAAGCTGTCCCAGCAGAAATTGCAGAATTATGGATACCCTGCTTGCAAAATTACACAGAGCGGTAGCCACCAAGACATGTTTGGGTAACATGGGGGCCATAATTTCTCTGTACCTACGTGGTGAACAAGGTGGCCAGGGAGGCACAGAGGTTTCAGAGGAAATTTTTTTAGTCTTCTCCCAACTTTCCTCAGTAATGAGAGAGCAGGCCGGCCACTCACCATCTTTTGGGTAGTGCAACGCCACCTGTGGCTATCCCAGTCTCGGCTCCAGCAGGAAGACAGAGACTGCTTGTTAAGGCTGCTGGTTGAGCCCTCAACTATGTTTGGCCCGGAGTGGTCCCATCTCCATTTCAGCTCAGTGATCCATGTGCCAGGACCAGTGAACACAGCAGCAGATCTGCTTTCCAGGGGAGGCCCATGCCCGGGGGAGTGGAGACATCACCCTGCAGTGGTCAAGGAGCTCTGGTGCCTCTTCGGGATGCAAGAGCCGATCTGTTTGCCTCCAGAGAGTCAACTCACTACCATATGTTTTTTTCCCTAGGGAGAGACAACCCTCCACAAGGCAACGATGCGCTGGCACACTAATGGCCTCCCGGTCTGCTGTATGCCTTTCTCCCTTTCAGCCTCTTCCAACCCCTTCTCCGGAGGGTCCAGATGGAGAGAGTGAGGCTCATCCTGTTGGCCCCACACTGGCTTCACATGGTGTGTTTCTCGGCTATTCCACCTCTCCTGGAAGGGATACAATGGGAGCTCCCAGTACGGAGGGATTTGCTATCACAAGCAGGGGGGGTCCCTGTTCCACCCATTCCCCCAGGGGCTCCAGCTTTGGGCCTGGCCCCTGAGAGGTTAAGGTTCCTAGCTATGGGGCTTTCAGAGCCAGTGGTGATAACTATGGAGGGAGCCCATTCACCATCCACTAGGGCAGCCTACTCCTATCGTTGGAGGGTGTTCACAGCATAGTGTGAGGCTCACCAGGTGGACCCCTTTGCATGTGCGGCTTGTGACATACTACCCTTTCTGCAAGAGCAGTTAGGGATTGGAAAGTTGGCAGTTACGCTCAGAGGCACAGTGACAGCTATTAAGGCGGCTCGTTAAGGCGGCGCGAGCATAAACTGTTTTTGATATCACAGTTCCTCAAAGGTGCCCAGAGACTAACAGCCCGCAGCATAAGGCCCCGCCCCCTCTTGGGACCTGGACCTTGTCCTGCATGCTTTACAGGTACCCCCCTTTGAGCCCTTAGGGTGCGCTAACTTGAAGTGGCTGTCACTTAAGACAGCATTTTTGCTGGCAGTGACTTCAGCCAGGAGGATCAGTGGACTGCAGGCCCTGTCGGTCCATGAATCCTGCTGTAGGTTCCTGCCAGATAATGCAGGGTTGGTCTTATGTCCTAACCAGGGTAGGAATTTCACGGCGGCCATAGCCATCGTTGCCCCTCACTCTGGCCGTGATGCCCTGAAAATCATACGGCCAACATGGCATTTGTGCACTGCTACTGTCAAAATCTCGTCGATGAGTGATCTCGTAGAACTGTAGCAGTTCTTGCAGCTTGAATTGGATGCGCACAAGCGTCACATAGCAATAGCATCACATAGCAGAATCAAAGCCACTAGCAAGAAAATGGGAGCGAAACTTAAAACAGACGGGAAACCTTAAAAAGGAAGAAAAAAAAGAACAGAGGACTATATGAAGATACGCAAACTAGCTAGTTATCGATAGAGATAGCTGAGATGTTTAGTGCTTAACTGAATCAATCCTTTCTGTTTTTAATACCACTTAACGTTAACGTAAATTCAAGTTGACAGCTATTTACTAGCTTGCTAAGTTAGTTAGAATCCGATTAGCACTTGTCTGGATCGTATGTAATTACCTAAGCTAATTAGCCAGTTTTATCTGGCTTTCTAACACTGCACTATCGCCTTTCCAGAACAATGCCACGATTTAAGAGAAATCACAAAATAAATGAAAAAACGTTTGCGAGATTCGGCAGCAAAGTGCATGCGACTGTCAAACGGTGGGTTCTAAAGTTGCATTTCTATGGTTCAACTACGGTTGCCAACTCCGGTCAAATTTTGTTTTCATCCATTTCTCAGCTAATGTTAAACTGCTACATATTTTATCTGCTGAAGAGCAACGTTGGAAGATGGCATATTCTATATATTCTAGGTTGCAGATAGCTTGCAGATAGCCTAGCTCAGTGGTTACCAAACTCGGTCCTGGGGCCTTCCTGTGTTTGCTGGTTTTCGTTCTAACAATCGCAATCCCAGAACTTTAACAAGCTGTTAATTTTTTCATACTCAAGTGATGATGAGTCAGATTAAAGACTCGCTCACACACACACACACACACACACACACACACACACACACACAGTATTGCATAACATTAAGGAGGCATATAATATAACAAGACAACGTCAAATGTTTGTGTTATTAATTAATATAAAAAAAGTGAATAATTAATGTTTTTCATGTCATTTGTGTTTTTTCTAATCGGAAAGTAAAGTTATTTATTTGTAGGCTCGAAATCCTCTTATTTCACTCAATGGCCTTTGTGCCCTAAACAAATTTGTGACACTGAAAGCCAAGGTCCTCACAGATTTTCACCTGGCACATTCAGTGGAGCTGTATCTATTCTTTTGCCCCCAGGAAAGAGAAGGGGGCCAGAAGAGGTCATCTCTCTGTCCAGTCAGGGCTCTGGTAAATATCAACCAGATATGGGCCAACCTTTATCAAAATCAAGGCGTTCACTTTTGGTTGTGGAAACAGTCCAGGCAGCCTATCAGTTGGCGAGTACCTCTATACCGGTGGGAGTTGGGACACACTCAAATCGGGGTGTTGCGACCTCATGGGCCTTGTGGCGGGCACTTTTCCCTAACAGATATCTGTGCTGCCACTACCTGGTCAGCCCACCCAACCTTCACCAGGTTCTACTGCCTTAATGTTGCAGTCAGCCTCTTATTCAGAGAGTTGCTGCTTAGTGGTAAAGAAAGTCCCTATAAATTAGGGAACAAGATCACCATGGCTATTGTCGGTAGGTCATTGGCAGGCTTCCAGTCAGCTTAGCATCTTGCGGGCGGATTGGAGCGGCCGCCTCACCTCCCAGCGAAACTGCACTGTATACTGCGTTTGTTATGAGCTCGCAGCTCCTAGCCCCGACATGGAAGCTCGGAGTTATGAGTTTAATTGGAGCGTTCCAGTCGTCACTTTGTACGAAAATGTCGCTAGTGCCTAAAGCTGCAGAGCTATACTACTTTGTCACATAGAGGAAGAGACTAACAAAAACGGCAAGCCAGTGTTGAATAACCTAACGTTACATGTATTTCCATATAATACTAATAGGCCTATATTAAAAATGTATTTCAATGTTTAGGCTACTTATGCAAACTGTTTAGGCTGTAACCCCTTAGATTTCCTATATTTCCTATGCGTGTTATCAAGTGAAGGATGTGAGCACGCATAAACATTGAAACTACCACTAAATTAAATTGTCTTTCACAATTTCCCATTAAAATACAGATTCATCCAATTTGGAACACGACACTTTCCTTCTACTCAGCAACCCGGAGCTGTGAAATGATACCCGAGTTTCCCGCTTGTTATTCCGAGTTAACAGGAACTACATTCTAGTGTATTTTCACTGGTCGGAAAGGTCGTAATTACGAGTATCAGAGGTAGGCTACCTGGAAGAAAAGCAATAGGCAGGACTGTAGCCTACTGGAAAAAAACATCCATGTAGTGTATGTGCAGCTACGTAATGGCCTTGTGCTTACTGTGCCTGACATCGATGTAGGAGTTCCCAGGTTCATGTTACTTTTTACTGCTGCTACGCCAGTCACCTTCCCACGTCACATTAGCAGCTATTTCTACAGTGTAGCCTACCCTTTAAAACACCATCATGTATTTCAGCTAGAATGTGTTCACATCTAGCCTATTGCGCATGCATGTCTCCATATAGACTTGGTTCATTAATTTACTTGCTTTTTCATGATCCATAACTCAGGTGGTGCTGTTCATTGTATTTTATTAGACATTAAATACATAGCTCATCTACAAACCTTTTTAATGTAATTGTGGGCTATCGGTAATAAGATAAATGTTCTCAGGGCGTTATAGTTACGCAAATGTCTTCAGTAGGAGTCTGCATGTATTCTGTATGCATGTGTTATCATTATGTTTGTGCATTAGCATCATTAGTTAGCTACCAAAAAAGAAGTGATATCAACAAAAACACATTTTCAAAGTTTCAAGTTACCCGTGCATAGTCTACAAAGCATTGTCTGTCCTTAATTCCAAATTGAAAAAACTAGGCCTGCCTTTGAACGTATTGATATAAAAAAGTTACAACTAACAATATTGCCTATTGTAGCTCACACTAAATAAACTAGCTCTCTATTCCAAAGCAATGTTGTCCAAACTTTTCTAAATTATTTAATGCAACTTGGCCCTGTGTTTTTTCATCTTACCATCTCAAGAGAATGTGGTCAATTATGTATGTGCCACATAAAACTGTGAAAGGAGAACCATTTATAGTGGAAATACTCAGATGTGTAGCACTTAGAAAATTACTTCACTATAGGGTATGTTTGAACAATTGTTTGCATCCACCGCTTTGGGTCTCTGAAAAGCACAGCATGAATAAAATGTATTATTATTTTTATTATTATTATTATTATGATTATGTATTTATTTATTTATAAATAAACTTTATATACATATACATTCTTGTGTTCACAAAATTCTGTAATATAAGTATTATTATGTTTATAAAATCTGTAATATTACTTATTTGGCATCATCTGACCCACAAACATACATTAGGCTACATTAACAGGGCAAACATGTCTGGATACATTTGCAAAAATGCTATATGTACGCTATTTTATAGTTTAAAATATTACTCATTTTTATCTGCATTTATTTATTCATCCCCCTTTATCTATTGTACATGATGATTCTTGATAAATGTCTGTTTGTGAATTGTAAAGAAATCTGTAGCAGCAGCAAAAATAGAAAAACCTGTACATTTTCTAAAGTAAACTTGCCAACAAACTATAAACATATCCTTTCTGGAGTGTTTAAAACATTCATTGAAATCATGATTTTTGTTCTGTGACATTTACAGTTTGAATGACCACAATCTCTTCACATGCTAAGATGAAAAAACACAGGGCCAAATTGCATTAAATAATTTAGGAAAGTTTGGATAGATGCACAATGCTTTGAAATAGAGCTAGTTTATTTCGTGTGAGCTACGATAGGCAATATTGTTAGTTGTAACATGGCCACATTTTGATATTAACTTACAGACTTACAGACAATGCTTTGTAGGCTATGCAAGAGTAACTTGGCATTTTTTAAATTTGAAAACATGTTTTTGTTGATCGAACATATGGCACAACACTGTGGCAGAGTGGAAAAACGAACGTACATATTTGAAATATCACAAGCAGTAATACTTAAATATCGAAGAGAAAAATGTTCTTCGTACAGATCCCTCAGACATATTTTCTGTATAGAATCAATGCTATGGTATCTTGGTAACTATAGTATATTCTGACCCACTCCCAAAATTCACGTAAGTAGGTGAGGATTTTCTCTTGCCATGCTGAGGAGTGAGTAAATTAGTTAAATTAGTAAAATCTTTGCGTAAAACTAAACAAATAAAAGTAGAAATTCTGTTACACCCGGCTGTAATTAATTGTTCAAAGCATCCAATAAGACATTGCAAACACCGTTGCTTAGGTTATTATGTCCTATATTGGATAAAAGTCAATTGAACCAGATTGAACTGTAATGAATGAGACAGGTTTGCACAGCGTGGGGGGTATTTTGCCTCAACGTTTCAGATAGTGTAATAGCATTATAAAGTTTTGTATATTTCTCAAACAGATTGTCCCAGACAATAAGTGACCACAATTTTTAAAGTGACCAGCCACCACAGAGGATGTGTCTTCACCCATGGTGGAATCTGCTTCCGCAGGCCACTCAGCCGAGCCAGGAGAAGAGACCTGTGTACCACAGGAAGTGGAGATATAAGTGTCAAGTCCATGGTGGTGGGTGTTTCCTCGGTTGTGGCTGGGCCAGATTCCTCGGCTGGGCTTCCCTCCCAAATCCGTCTCATCCACTGGTTTGACGTGTCCCATGCTTGTTTGTACCCACAATGGTAAAGAAAAGCTTTCCTTTGACTGAGGTATGATATAATCCAATTCATGACCATGAGCTTAGTTCCAAGACAATTTGGGGATAATAAATAGTCCAAAAACTCAGTCCACAGGTCGCAGGTTGCCTCCTCATTCAGCTCGTCCATGGCTTCAAGATTCCATGGTGTCAGACTCCATTATGACAAGGACTAGCTTATCTGAAAGCTGACAATTTTACTTGTTAATTAAATTTATCTTATGTTGTTGAAAGCAGGACTGAACACCATTATATTATTATCAAAAGCTTCATGGTTTTAGACCAAACACAAATAGGTTAGTACAATAATTCAGCTCAGCTACTGAAGAGTCAGACCTTTACAAAAGAGAAATTTGCTCCTGCTTAACAACAGAAGTTGAATGATTGGTGTACATCATAAAATCTGGGCAGTAGTGTAATCTTCATATTTGGACAAAATATTACTTCAATGTAATAAGACCAGTGGTAACACCCTGGCCTCCGCTTCATTCTGGAGCTGCGTAGAAATTTAGACTTTCAATTGATTATTTCAATTAAATATCACAGATTGGCATTCAAACTGAAAATAAAAAGGAAACCATGGACCTTATCATATTCTAAGACATGCAGAGCCCTAAAGAGTTTCCTGTCTAGTGTCTCCTCAGAGGTAATAAAACTTGCAGTGTTTCCATCCTAGATCTGTGCATACATAATGAGCTCAGGACATTCCTTTGATGTGGGACGGGAGAGCAGTAGAGAGAAACATAATCAGGCAGTAATTTAAGAACGATGGTTACGACTGTAACCACGGTTTTATGAGTTCCAGATGAACAATTAGGGTCGACAGCTTGCAAATGTACTTTCTCAGAGCCAGATACATTTGAGCCTTTTATAGCACCCACTCGTCATGGCCATGACCTCCGCGTGACGACGTCACTTCCTCTATAAATAGAGGGCATGTCAATGCAGATGTCCTCAAAACCCTTCTCGCCCCTGAAAGGATCCCAAGTGACCATGACCCCTAATGGTCATCCGGAACTCATAGAACCGTGGTAACAGTCGTAACCTTCATTCTATCTCGTTCCTTCGACCATTAGGGTCGGATGACTAATATGGATGACTAATACCACCAAAGTCACGAGGCACAGTCATACCGTTAAGTAGCTGCCAAAGTCGGCAGGATGGCCGAGCCGACTGTTGACACAGGTGCCACACTGTCATTATAAAACCTTGAAAACGTGTAGGCGGACGTCCAAGTTGCCACCGCACAGATATCAGGAAGAGGGACACCCCTCAGTGTTGCCCATGATGTAGCCACACTCCTGGTGGACCTACACTGGACAAACGTATGTAAGGCCTAGCACTAGCCTCATAGGCCGCAGCTATTGCCTTCACTACCCAGCGGGAAAGGCTCTGAGCCGAGAGCGCTTTTCCCTTGGATTTGCTATAGTAAACAAAGAGCTGCCCTGTGCGCCTGATGGAAGCGGTAGCCTAAACGTAGCAGCGCAGTGCACGCACTGGGCATTCCAAATGTGTATCCCTCTGGTGGGGGGCGAAGCGCAGCAAGCTCAATCGGCTGGTTAATATGGAATGCCGAAACAATTTTTGGTAAAAAAATATGGATTGGGCCGCAAAGTGACACCAGAGTAATCCGGCCGCCATCTCATACGTCAGTGGCGCTGTAATGGTGACATGTAGTCCAGCTGTCTCTCGTGTTCGTGTTTGTTCATTTGAATGTATTTTGTTGTGTCAGGCTTTTGTTTTTTGTTTTTTCAATGCGCTGTGTGTCTGTTGTGGGATGGGGATGGGGAAGCGGGCTGGAGATTGTTCAGGGCACTCCTGCTGCTCGTTTTGATAATATTGACGAATTGTCTATTCGGGATAATTTTGTTTGTGGTCGTCACCATGGAGACGCATTCGCAACATATGCTCGGGAATGTCCGTTGCATCTGCAGCTACAAAGTTTACCATCGCCCTTCTTCGAGTGGGAAAGCTGATGCAGTTCGGTGCTCCGTGTTGACCATGGACAGAGACCACAACACTGCGTGTATGGAGGAAAGTTGTCGAGGCGGAGTTTGTGTGTTGGACTGCTTGATAACACTGGACATCTCGGGACAGCGGGGGCTATTTTTAATCATGACATTTGGCTGTAGGCTATTCCACTTTCATTAACTTAATTAGTTTGATTGATGCAATGATATTATTGAATGTCTTTATTTCATATGTTTGCGTGTTGTGGGTTTGCCCCACTGTCTATGTCTTTTTTGTTGTTGCTGGTGGCTACAACTGAAGTTCCCTAACGGGAAAATAAAAATTAAGGTGATGGTACCCTGCAGGCTTGTCGTTCACCCACACATGCCTGCTGGATATGGCAGCAGCATAAAGTTTCAAAGTGCTAGCTCCTCTTCCACGATCAAGCAGTGATTGCAGAAAATCCAGTACAACAGAAATTTGGTAGTGCACAGGGTCCATGCAGTGCTGTGAGCACCATGTGCAAAATAACTGCCACATATACTCATCGGCTTATCTTGTAGATGGGGCTCTTGAGTTAAGCGTCTGCAGGACAGAGGAACCACACCCAGCTAATGAAAGGTCAGGCTCCTCAATGTCCAGAACCCAGAGCTTCACCCTGCTTAGTCGAGGATGTCATATAGAGCCGCTCCTCCGAGACAGCAGGTCTGTCTGGATCGGGAGGCAATGGCGGAAAAGCATGCAGTAGGCTGGTCGGCTATTCATGCGCTAATGCGTCTACCCCCAGGGGGCTATCGATAACCACTGGGGGCAGTGAGTGGACCCATGAGAGGCGAACAGGTCTAACTGAGCACATCCGAACCGTCGCCACACTAACTCGCCGGGCGAGATAAGAAGTCTGCTGTATTGTTTCAGACACCCGGGAGGTGTACGGCATGAAGAGAAGCCAAGCTGGGAAGTGCCCAGTTTAAGAAACGCTGGGTCGCTCTCAAAGACAGACTTTGCTCCACCTTGGTTTCAGGCCCAGAAGTCCCTGAGAAACTCATTTCGAGGACCGCGTTCACCTGGAACCGAAGCACACCATCGAGCACACTAGCTATGCGGCGGGGCGTCAAAGATGCCCTCATGCTCATTGAATCAAGTAACAGTCTGATACAAGTGATGGACTAGCTTGGCACTAGCTGGCTCTTGCCATAATTGACATTGATGCCCAGACTGGAGATATGTGCTACCATCTGGGCAGTGTGGAGAGCGCCACATTGTACAACCATACTATCAGGCAATTGTGTCCAGGCTCATACAACGGGTGAATACACGGGGGCGGGGCCAGGGAAAGACCATATTGGAGGACATTGAATTGGTATGCCCGACCTCAGAACGCAAAGCTGAGGAAACGACAGTGTCCCACACAGATAGGGACGTGGAAGTACGCATCTTTCAAGTCCACAGCCGTAAACCAAACTCCCGGTTCCACGGTGTCAGACTTCCTGTACCCGGAGCATCCAGAAAGTGTACTACTTTAGATGCGAATTCAGGCCCCTCAGGTCCAGGATTTGTCGGAGGAGGAAAAAAATCCACGGGTCGTTTGTAAGTGCTGCCAAATTTGCCAGTTAGTTTTAGCGAAACTGCCCCACCACCGGCCTTGGGGCGTCATGCCCCTTTGGCGGTATGTTTGGGGCTTTGGGGGGCAGCGGTTGGACTGTCCCCTAGCTGGATGGGCAGGTGGACCCATGGGGTCACAAGGCGACCCAGACGCCGTTGCATGGGCGGCTGGATGGCGAGGGGCTCCCTGGTTCCTATACAAGGGCTGCCCGTGGCCACGAGCCACAGGCTGGGGCTAACAAGCAGGAGGGTGGCTAACGGGAGGTATCTACTATTCCCTGTATCTTGAGGCCTCAGCAGAGTGCTCAAGGGCCTGCTTAGCTGCCTCCGTGAAAACCTGGCTAGGGACTACCGGTGGGTCTTGAATGGTTCTCTTTGTAGCGTTAAGGAGAGGGGACTGAGCCAACCACACCTGATGCCGGGCCATCGTGAGAAGGGACAGCACACTGCCAAGCTTTCAGACAGAAACAGTAGGCAGTCTCGCAATACTTTCACCCAATCAACGGAGTGTACATACTCCCTGATTGCCGGGGCAGCTTTAAACAAAGGATTTAACAAACTTTCTTGTTTAAGCAATAATTAGCGAATGCAATATAAGCCAAAAAGGAATGCAAACACTCTCAATATAACTGCTATATGCTACACGAAAACATTAACAAAGTTAACGTTAGCAACATCAAACAAAACGATACACAGTATCTAGTCTTGCGATTATAAGCCAAAAGGGAATGCAAACACTCACAATATTAACGGCGCGATAGCACAGGTATACAAACAAAAGTTTCCTCTATTTATAGAGGAAGTGATGTCGTCACGCGGAGGTCATGGCCATGACGAGTGGGTGGTACAAAAGTCTTGAATGCATCTGGCAGTGCGAAAGTACATCCGCAAGCTGTCGACTCTAATGGTCGAAGGAACAAAATAGAACAACACATCCAACACGCTTTTGTGAAAGACTGTGTATATGGAACTATGATGTGTAAAATGTGGAACAAATTGCGTCCGGTATCGTTTCAATAAGGAACGCAACATTTGTATTCTTTATACGGGACGATTCTTTATTGTAAGGAATGACTGGCAAACTAAACAAAAAGTTCCATCAAAAGATTTATATATGCGTTTAGGTGAACTGGGCATAGATCGCTTAGTTCAACAGTGCTGTCCAGTTATTTTCCATATCTCTTCCAGTGACTATCGTTTTGTTGGTTCCATTTTGAATTAGTCCCTCACACCACAGATTTTAGCCTACATTATTTTTGCCTGTTTGAAAACGGTTGATACAAAGTAACTCACATGGACAGTTAATTTGTACATATCTATGCAAACGACCAGTCATTATGTTTATTGTTCATTTTTACATTTCTATAGTTATGCAAGAGCTGATTTTTATGGAAAAATGCTTTCACTATTATTACACATCACAAATGTAAGTCATGTTAACCAAACTAAGAAGCACTGAAAATAAATTATTTATATTTCCATCAATATTGTTTGACATTGTTATAATAGTGAACTGAAACAGAAGGTGTGTTATCACCTATCCTCATTAACAAAAATTATGTTGGAATAGGTAAAATAATGTGTTTGATCCTGTCAATGTGAAAACTTCTAATAAATCTAAACATTTTGAATGTCAGCAGCCATATTGGCTGTGCACTGCTGAGACGCTTAGTGTTCCAGAACACTCTGGCATTGAATGAGTTAATTAGCTATTCACCTGTGACAACTGAGCAATCCTCTTCTTGCGTGAATCTTGCTGTGAATCTAGCTAACATTAGCGAAAATGAAGATAACTCAAGAGTTCTTTGCTTCTAATACATTCACATGTATTGCCTACGGTCTCCGTCATTTATATAAAAGTTTTGGAACATCGTTTCTGCACAAGTTTAAGACATGACAGAGGGTCGGTCAGATAACCACACTGCGTAGAGTGTCCATAGAATGTGACCCATAAATCCTGGGTCGTGAGCAGGGTCGTGGACCCGTGTCAGATAACCCGGGTTCACCCATTCACACCCAACGGCAAACACATTTTACCCGGATCGTTGCTTCCCGTATGAAAGGGGTGTCAGTCTCACTCCTCTTTCTCTTGTAGGTGGTTGGCTGCTCTATGCCACTGATAGGAGACCAGCAGGATGAAGACCGTACACTCATTGCTGACTTGGTCCTGTCTAAAATGAACCAGACTGTCCCTCGTACCCCTGTACCCTCCCCTCAGCTCCCTACTGCGGGACAGCATGCACAGGTGAGTTTACCCCTGTGTACCACCCCACTACAAGCCATCGGCACAGGTGAGTTAACCCCTGCATACCACCCCACGAGAAGCCATCAACCCAGGTGAGTTTACCCCTGCGTACCACCACACTAAAAGCCATCAGCACAGGTGAGGTTAAAATACAGCAAGTGTGAAACGGGATCAGTGGCAACCATGGTGCCATTGCATAGAATTAGCCCATCAGCATTCAGTGTGCTACGCTGGCATATTATGCATTGCTGAAGTGTATTGTTTTTCAACAGTAACGTTAGTTATAGCTAACTAGCTATTTATAAGTTGAAAAAACAATCATTTATTTTATGGAGCATCACAAAATTATATTTATTAATGGATGAATTTACGAACCTGGTGCACAACAGTGCAAACTATGGACACGCCCACACCAAACAGCGATGTTTGTTGGCAAACGCCGGTGAGTCATAGCCACTCTCCTGTCCACCCCAATGTTACTGTGACATGTCCATCATCTTGATGACTTGGTTTGACAGGTATGAAAATGTAGTTTTTGTCATCTGAAGTGCTTTGTCCAGTCTGAATCGTTAACTCCTGTAATGATCACCAGTAGTCAGACTTGGGTCAAACCCAGTCCGGCTTGGGGTAGTTTACATGGACTGCTAACAGTGTCCTAAATAGAAAGCACTCACGACTCACTCTCTCCTGTCGCCTTTTTTGTTTTTGTTGTTGAAATTCTAACTGTAATTTAACAGCTGCAGTGGAGTGCAAAAAGTTAGGCACCCCTGATCAAAATGCCTTTTACAGTTAATATCAAAGTGAACAGAACCTGACCTCTAAATGGTACAAAGTTAAACATGACACATTTCTTCACATTTTAAAGCAGGATAACTTTTTATTTAAATTTTTTACAGTTTCAAAATAATAAAAAAAGGAAAAAGGCCCTGTGCAAAAGTTTGGGAACCCTGTCAGTTAGTACTTTGTAACTCCTCCTTGGGCAACGATAACAGCTGGCAAACGCTTTCTGTAGCCAGCTAAGAGTTTCAATTCTTGCTTTCGTAATTTTCCCCCATTTTTCCTGGTAGAACACCTCTAGTTCAGAAATATTCTTCAGCCTTCTTGCATGCACAGCAAGTTTGAGAGATCTCCACATATTTTCAATAATATTCAAGTCTGGGGACTGTGGCGGCCATTCCAAAACCTTCATTCACCTTTTCTGGAGGTACTACATGGTCGATTTTGAAGTGTGCTTCAGATCATTGTCTTGCTGGAATACCCAACCTCTCTTCAACTTCAATGTCTGGACTGACCTTTGAACATTAGCCTCTAAATTTTTTTCATATTTAGTGGAATCCATTCTTCCTTCCACCCGCACAATATTTCCTGTGCCCCCCGCTGCCACACAACCCCAAAGCATAATGGATCCACCTCCATGCTTAACAGTTGGCAAGGTGTTCTTCTCTACAAATGCTTCACATTTTTTTTCTCCAAACATACCTTCTTTGGTTGTGGCCAAAAATTTTCATTATGGTTTTGTCAGTCCAAAGTACATTGTTCAAGAAGGCTTCAGGCTTCTCAATGTTTTCTTTTGCATACTCCAGACACTTCATTTTGTGCTGAGGTTGGAGGAAATGCTTCCTCTGGAAACTCTGCCATATATATATATATATATATATATATATATATACACTGCTCAAAAAAATGAAGGGAACACTTAATCATCACAGTATAACACAAAGTCAATTAAACCAAACCGGTCATGCTGGATGATGATGTTGCAGGCAGCATAACATTCGCCACGGCATCTCCAGACTCTTTCACGTCTGTCACATGTGCTCAGTGTGAACCTGCTCTCATCTGTGAAGAGAACGGGGCGCCAATGGCGAACGTGCCAATTCTGGTGTTCTCTGGCAAATGCCAATCGAGCTGCACGGTGCTGGGCTGTGAGCACAGGTCCCACTACAGGATGTCGGGCCCTCATGCCACCCTCATGGAGTCTGTTTCTGACAGTTTGGTCAGAAACATGCACATGAGTAGCAAGCTGGAGGTCATTTTGTAGGGCTCTGGCAGTGCTCCTCCTGTTTTTCCTTGCACAAAGGAGCAGATATCGGTCCTGCCGCTGGGTTGTTGCCCTTTTACGGCCCTGTCCAGCTCTCCTCGTGTAATGGCCTGTCTCCCGGTATCTCCTCCATGCTCTTGAGACTGTGCTGGGAGACACAGCAAACCTTCTTGCGATGGCACGTATGGATGTGCTATCCTGGAGGAGCTGGACTACCTGTGCAACCTGGGGTTGTCTTGCTGTTGCCTCTCCTGTCCATCTGTTGTCACTTTCATTTGCACCAAAGCAGGTGAAATTGATTCACAATCGTTTACGCTTCCTAACCGGACAGATCGATATCCCAGAAGTCTAATTGACTTGGTGTTATACTGTGTTGATTAAGTGTTCCCTTAATTTCTTTGAGCAGTGTATTTTGATTCTGACATCCTTGGACAACAGTTTAGAGGAACCCATGGTTTTTAACACCAGACAGAACAGCCACCACAGTCGGCTACTTTAGAAGACATGGATTTACTTCAGAATAAATAGTTCAGCCCTGGAATTATATTCACTTGACTCATTGAAGCCCTAATGAATAAATCACCTGGGTCTGGGCCTTAGTAATCATCTTTTTTTTTTTTTTTAAAGTAAAAAAGAATAATCCAAAAGGGTTCCCAAACTTTTTTCTTTTCTGTAAAAAATTCTAATAAAAAAATTTTAGTAAAATTTTAAGAAATGTGTCATGTTTCACTTTAGAAGTCCATTTACCATTTAGAGGTCAGGTTAGCTTTTGTTCACTTAGATATTAATTGTAGGCATTTTGACCAGGGTTGCCCACATTTTTTCACCCCACTGTATTGCCGACAGAGGTGCCATGAGAGGTGATGTTAGCTAGCTTAACTCATTGACGCGATGTAGAATGTAAACATTAGTCGCATGTAGCATTTGTTGAATGGACATTATCCCAGGGCTTAGGGCTACAAAGTGTGAATCTATAAACCAGGGCTAATGCTTAGCCCAGGCTTAACAAATGCTTATGTAAACACAGGATGAGCTAGTCTTGGGTTATCCTTAGCCCGGGGCTAAGTTCATAAATATATATATTCATCATATAAAATTTGAATTCCGTCATAGCAACAAGATAAACCCAACAATAGCCGGATCGTATGCCAAAAAAGCCCCCAAAGCAGGTGAAATTGATTCACAATTGTTTACGCTTCCTAACTGGACAGATCAATATCCCAGAAGTTTAGTTGACCTGGTGTTATACAGTGTTGATTAAGTGTTCCCTTAATTTCTTTGAGCAGTGTATTTTATTTTCATGTTATTGTACATAATGTAGGCTATGGCATATATACTTGTCATTAGGGCATGGAAAATGCTCATTCCAATTTACTGTGCGCTGATATGTGGTAGATTCATGTAAAATTTTTCCTTGGAGTCATTATGAATGGGAACATAAAAAAATTAATAAAAACTACAGAAAAATTCAATCCCGGGGCAAACATACTGTAGAGTACAGGTAAAAGTGATGTTTTATTGAGGTACAAGAGTAAATGATTAGGCTACATATTTAGGTGTATGTAACACTGTGATATCAATGTTTTTATCTTAAACCATCAGAAGGGGCAAATGTACTGTATATGCTTTATAATGGACAAAACATAGGGTTTTGGACCCATAGATATCTACCCCCCTATACTGATGAAAATATAGTCATTCCCACTTGAAAATTATGCAGCCAAAATTGTTGATTGGTAGTTAAATATATCATTATTTTTTTATTTAGAGCAGTTCACAATTTAGCCATTTTGATAGATTTGGAGACACTAATGGACAGGGTACACTGCATATATTTTGCATCATAGATCTTTAGTAGTTCTGCATATCATCTATGGGAATCGTTAGATTTTATTGATACCGATGCCATTATCGATTCTGCTTATCGATCCAATTCTTTATCGATTCCTTAAATATGATATAAAAAGACCAACTATTACAGGAGACTCCCAATTAGTTTTCTTTTCCTCATTTGTACTTTTCTACTGAAAAACTATGTATTATTGCATATTAATAACATATTAATTTATTTCAGGTATTATTTCAGATAATTTGGGTCTTAAAAAACATGAATTTGTAGAACATCTGGTAATGACTAGGAATGAAGTTGGTAAAGGAAAAAAAAAAAGTGTTAAACAGTATTGGGTGATAATTATGGTTTTTAATGTCTTCAGAACATTTACAATAGGATGGGCAAATTTGAAAAAATGGTTTCCTGCACGCAGACACTGTACACTACGGTACAAAATAACATTTGAATAGATTATAGTGCTTTCTTTCAAAGAGTAGAAAATACCTGAACCTATCTGCCTAATAACACTCATCTAAAATTGATTCAATTAAATAATATTTATAAAGTATAAAATGTTTGTTTTTCATTCATATTCCCCCCTCCCCCTCCCCACTCTCTCCTTCCCGTTCCCAGTGACAACGTATGCTAGCTGTCAACATCGGGCGCATGTCGGCTGTCAAAGCCGGTGGAATTATGTTATCAGTCTCGTTCCCTTCAAGCGACGACCAGCAAACTAATAAAATTATGGTTACAGACAATATTACATGACACCCGTTTTCATTCTGAAAGGTTTGTTTTATAAAAAATTATACAGGAAAATAATTCACATATTCTCTGTCCAAAATTTATCTTTATATTGAGGGTATGCTATTTCCCCTCACTATGACATAATATTGTAGCTTGTTTTGGGAAGAAGGTAGCTAGCCTAGGCTATTTCTTTCATTTAACATGAGCGAAGACTCACAAAGTTCTGCTACTAGCTCAAGAAGAAACCTGCTCTGCTCGCCACCAGAGGCGAAGATAGGTGACTGGGTTCACCCACTGCTGAGATACTGGAAATAATTCAGGGGACAATCGACTTTTCTTTGAACTCCAGCTAACATATTCGGCGAGGAGTTCAGACGGTATTTTCTCTGGTTGTTTCCGTCAGATTTGTTATGGCGCTGCGTTGCTCTGGGGGCGGGGATTGCGTTGATGATTTAGGGTACGTAAAAACAACGGACGAGTTTTTACTATAGGCGATTTTACTATAATAATATAGGCAGACTGCGTCCCGTCTAACGTTAGCTAGTTTCTTAGCCTACATTGTAAAATATAGCCAGGCTTTCGAGCGCTTTTTTCTCTCTGCCATAGTGCTGCCGCTGCGCTGACTGAATGAAAAACAACAGCGCATGACATGACGTTGTTTTGCTATGTGTAGCTGTCGGGAATACATGCTGGAATCGATAAGAAAATTGATAAGCTTGAATGCCTCAATTCCCACCCCTATCATCCTCAGATTTTGCACACTTGTGGAAAATGATCCAGTTTATGATCCAGGAAATGTATATATTTACCTGTTTCACATATGTAGCTCTCAGTATTTTGTTGCAAACTAAAGAAAAACATTTATCAAAAGTTTCTTTGCATTTGTGTCACTTTATTTTGACTTAAGTTCGTATTGTAAATGGTACACCTGTCTTGTTTCATTTAAGCCATTTAACAAGTTTCTGTGATGCTCACACCTTGTAAAACCTTAAACAGAGCACCCCCTAATAGGGGTGTGCCTCGAGCCCCGGTGTTATATGGGCCCCGGTTCTAGATGATTAATAGTATCGATAGGCTCCGACGTCCCCGGTTCTGCTATCGGTATTGGATAAATGAATACAGATTTCATGTTCATTTAAGCTACATAAACGTCACAAGCATTATCTTGCGGCTTTTATCTATCCGACCCTATTTATAACTTTCAAAGATGCATTTTCTTTTCACTATTTCCGAGTCCCGACATGAAAAACCCTGTAGAGATATTTCTCTCCCTCTCGGAGTCGGAGCCGGCTCCCTCTGCCCTCTCGAACACACGAGTGATACGGGAGACAAGAGGTGTTCACTTCACACGCACAAAAACCTAGAGAGACCCTGCTCTGACAGTGACAATGGCGGAGAGAACTAAACCGTCTGTTGAGTCGATGCCGACAATGCTCGTTGCCACAAGTGCAACAGGTCTTTTGCATGTAAGGGAACACGAGCAATCATTCCAAACATCTAGCGAAAGTAGTCTACATCATATCCATGTGGAGAGATGCACTGTTTTCGATTTCCTTGCCCGCAGGTCATCTCTCGCTGGCCTATCCACTGCAGGTCGGCTATGCTATACCAGTGTCATTAGCCCTCAGTGTTAGATAGCGAATACAACAAGGACATAGTCTCATAGAGGCAAAGCACTAATGTTATGGAGTCCCATTAAGTGCGAGAGTGGGTGAAGCTACAGTGTAGGGGACGTCCGGGGCGAAGGTAGGCTACTGCTTTTTATTTTTTCTGTAAAGACGGAGCTAGAGTGAACATATTTTTTGTGAGAGACTTACCTATGTCCTCTGCCAATATCCCCAATCATTTTACATTTGAATGCACAGGTCGGAAACGATCAAATGGAAAACAGGTACTTTTGTCATTACCGATCGGGACGATCGGTAAGTAGCCCACCGTTTGTCATAAAGGACAATAAACAGCTAAGTAGGTTATATATGTGCAGTAATGTTGGGTGCAAACAGATCTGTAGAAACTTATTTTGTTGATGAATACAATTTTTTTTAAATTAAATTGGTACACAATCAAAGCCCTTTTAATGTCATACAGAAACCGTTTGGAATAGGGGTGGCACCAATGTGCATAGTTTCGTAAGCGGACAGACTAAATAAAACCATTACGATGCAATAGGCCTACATATAATTTTATTAACACAAATACAATTGCACACATTTTATTTGTTTTTATTTGATGGGGAATGATCGTGATTTGTAGATCAGTTTTGAGGTCTCGGCCTGTGTAGGCTTTGCCTGTTTTCGTTCCAACCACAATTGCAATACCAGAAAGCTGTTAATTTTTCTTAATTAGGGGTTTTTAATTTTTAGAGGGATTATTTACCCTCTTAAACCACATTATGTTAGCAATAGTTATGCATGCCATGAAGAATTAAAGTCAAATATTCACATTGTAAACAATTAAAAAGAGGAAAAAACGGATCAAATTAAAGACTGAGGTGAATCAATTGGCTCATAATTGGTGAAATTGTGGCCACATGGCCACTAAAACGTACCGTTTTGTAAATAATGAAGAATTCAACGGCAAAGCAAATGATAATGAGCCAAACCTGCATTGTGTTAACAAGTTTAAGGAAAACATTGTGTTAAACTTGTGTTCAATAACCTAATTAGGAGCCTATTCACCTCAGTTGTTACCTCTTCTTTGTAATTGTTTGCAATATAACACAATAAGCCTAATGAACATGGGAATTTTATTCTTCATGGCATGCATAGCTATTGCTAACATAATGTGGTTTACGAGGTTAAATAATCCCTTTAATCCCTGCATGTCTATTAATAATTTTTATTTGACATTTTCCCAGTCCGTAATATTTCCTGCGCTGTGGAAATTAGAGGGACCTAACGTTAACTAGGTTTTGATATACTTAAATGAGTAATTTCTCCCACTCTCTCCACTCAAGAAGTCATAGTGCAGGGAAGAATGTCTTTTCTTTTATATATTTTATAGTATTTTATATCTTTTATAGTAAATTGTTTATCTTAATAGTGATATATTTAAAACATTGCTGTTGTATGCTTTTGCTACTGAAAGTTGAGAGAATAAAGCAATGCTAATTCTGTTCTTAATTTGTCTTTTCTGTTCTTAAAAAATAACAAAAAGAACCGATAAGAGTACCGTTAACGTACCGGATCGAAAAGCAGTAACGATAAGAGTAGTAGTATCGTTAAAATCTTAACAATACCCATCCCTAGTAGTTACCCTTTAATTAAATAAAAATGAAATGGCTTAGTAACTGAAATAGCTTGTCGTAACTGTGGTGATGGCATGGATGATTGCATTAATGTCAGTAATTCAATGTTTTTTCACTAATGTAGCCTACTACACCCCCCCAGCCCATTCAAGCCCAGGCCTCCAGCCCAGTGCCTCCTGCTCAACAGCGCCCCCCTCCACAAGGTAAGGGACTTCAACCCAGAGGTAAAATGGTATCCTTGAGTGGCACTTCCAATTAACTCAGGGATCTCAAACTGAAATCCTGGGGGGCCACAGTGTCGGTGCAGTTTTGGGTGTGTTACAAAACTGACATGCTTAGTTTAAGTCAGTGATTTGGTAAATAGTTGAAGAACCACACACCAAGGCCTACATTTCCTGCCGAATGACAGGAAAGCGCAAAATCCAGCAGACAATCTGGCTTTCCAGGACTGGAATTTGAGATCCCAGAATCAAAGCATTGATGCATAGTGCAGTGGTACCTATGAGCCAGGTCTAATTCTGACTGTGCTAGTTAACTCTATTTACTTTGGCCCTCCAGAGGCAATTTCCACCTGGTTTCTACTAGTTTTATTTAAATGTCAATATCTCAAAAAATATTCCCTGCACATCCATGGTTTAAAGTTCGAATTGAAGAAATTTGTAACAGAATACATTTATTTCAGAATACTCACATACAGTATATATATAATAACCATAACATACGTCGCCTAATGTATTTAAATACGTTAAAAAAACTTACAAAAGCGCGTGTGTATTTACGCAGCAACAGCAACGTATTTCAGCCCTAAGTGCGACGGGTGGTCGCTGTGGAAATGTCGACTGTACGGGACATTGGCGAAATGTAACAAGATAAACTCTTCAGGGTTAATCAGAAAGGGAAGGGAAAACGGCGAATGCTCATTTGTACAACGTTTTAAAGAAATATTGTTTCTGTACGTGAACATGATTTTCTTAGCGTATAAACGGTACATTTTATGCTTTTTACAGTCTGTGGGTGCTTTGGGCTATTGATAGTATTTAGAATAGAATTGTAGTAGAGCTGATTTACCCAGTTTACTGTGAACTGCATTCAATGTTCATTACTAGGGATAGCTGCTACTTTATGGGAAGGATGTGCTTTATCTTATCTGTTCTGTAGTTACTTCGATGACGTTTCTGTAGGCACTTACTGTATGTCGCTTTGGATAAAAGCGTCTGCTAAATGACTGTAATGTAATGTAATAGCACCATCCTATTTTATGGCACTGCAGTGTAACTGGAGAAGCTGAGGTTTTTGCAAGCGGCTATCCTTTTAAAAAATACTGCGTCAAAATTTACTTAAAGCTGTAGTTTATAATTTCAGACAAGCATGAATACTGTCATTGAGATGGATACGTCTCAACCACTAGGGGCAAAGTTTATAGAGTTAACTGCTTGTGACAGGGCTCTATCCGGCAGAGGGAGCAATCTGGGGACACGCCTACTTAAGTAGGTACACACACCCGGGTGAAATCAAGTGTGCTTCTTTTCCATAGTGGGTGGCTGAGACCGGGAAATCTGTGCAGCAGAGAGAGCGAGCGAGAAAGACCATGGGAAAAGTCGCTACTGCAAAACGTTTGTTTGTGTTTGTGTTTGGGTTTGGGTTTATTTTGTCTTTCTTTAGTTTATTGTTTTTGCCAGGATCCTGTGAGGGTGATGGGGAATATTTGTGTATGGTTCTTGAGTCAAACCACACAGTTTCAATGAGGGTGGTGGGCCTATTGTTCAGAATATAAACCAGTTTATTTTCGGTGTACACATTCTTCAACCACTCATACGAAATAAAATTAAGTTTGAACACTGAATTCTTAATAGTTTATGAAATATAAAGGGTCAATTAAGGTCCAGAATGACCATATTTTATTGAAATAACATTTTCAGATACCATTTACTCTTTAAATAATAGAGATATCAATCAGATTTTTATTTTGAATGATTGCTAAAGTAACCACTACGAACAAATGGATAGCAAAAATGTAAGCAAAGCATGTATAGAAACCATTATACAAATGTTTTGTGGTATATCTTCAATGTTCGAAAATCACATGGGCATATTTGTGCAGCCTCACAACTTTCACATTTTACAGATGTCTATATACATTTAATGTGTAGAATGTGGAATTACCCTTATGAAATTCCTTCATGGTTAATTAAAGATATATATGGGATCTTGACCTTCAACAACCTATAGCAGCCACAATGAGGAGGCTAACTGCGCCAGAAGGCTGAGATCTGAGACCTTTTGAAAGTTGAACATGGGGAAGTTGGTATTCCTTGTGATCTGAGAAATAACCTTAATTAAGGCTTTTATTAGCTTTTATTTATAGGCAATTTGATCCAGGTTACAAATTAAATATTATCTTTGCTGTTGATATTAGCCTTGTTCATATTATTATGTCCCGAGATCTATGTCCTTGTACAGACTAGAAGTGTATGAATGAATAACCGAAGCATTTGAAAGCGATATAGCTTGCAAGCTGAATGGGTATTAGAACTTTTGTGACGGTTCAACCAGATATGCTTGAAAAAAACATGAATAATATAGTGAAGAAAGGGAGGAGAGAAGGGGTGGGGGGGTCCTGATTCTATTTTTACTGCTGTGAGCTGAACCCACAGCTGATCAAGATTTGATTTTGATTTTATTATGGATTTATTATGGGTCATAAAATTATGACTGGTACCGACTACAATAAGATCACAATTTTGGCTGTATTGCAATCTGCTTGATCCAATAAATTGATAAAGCCTACACATTTAGAAGCTACACATTTAGAAGAAATTGTCACACACTCCTAAATATTGTGCTCTTTTTAATAAAAAAAAAATAGCCTATAGAATATATTGTTAAAGCCTAATCAAATCTATTATCGTTTGCAAACAATTTAGTAACTCGCCCACCTAGGCTATTTATTTATAACAGTAAATCCTACTTGAGGATTCCACGGAAATAAGCCAGATATAAAGGGTTTCAACCCTCATAATGGCGGCCATTTTTTGGCCTATTTGGTCCCCACTCCCCCAACTCTGCAGAATATATTGCCAAAGTTCAGCTTTATTCATGTGGATGGGTGAAAATAATGAAAACAATTTGAGACCTAAGCATGCGAATTCAGCAAATCCTCATTGAAATAGTTTAACTATTTGTTTTGTAGAGCTCGCCGTGTCCTGCTTTTCTGTCCCGCCCAGGGGTGTGTGTCACAGGGTGTGACAATTTTAATCAGTTGATCGGCGACTCAACTCATCTCATCCAGAGACTGCTTGAGGGCAAAATCAATCGCTCTGGAGAGCAGAGGAGGACCATCCGTCTCTGCCTCCGAACCTGTGTCAGGCCCCTTCCGCCAGTCTCATTCTCGCCACCTCTTGAACCCCCAGCCAAACATGTCCCAGAATTAGCAGACGGGGGGGGCCCCTAATCCCAGCCAACATGCTATATTTTTGTCCCACAATTGAAAGTGCAAACCGTCCAGTCGGTTAATAATGAAAATCACTGTGCACACAGCCAGCACTGGCAGGAGTCGAGGATCTGCTGAGCATACGCGAAGGGCCGAACGACTACCGTGAAAGACAGCTGACATAGCTTCTCTTATAACACCCCCACAGGATCCTGGCAAAAACAATAAACTAAAATAAGACAGATAAAATACACCCCAACACAAATGCTTTGTAGATGCGACCTTTCCCGTGGTCTTTCTCGCTCACTTTCTCTGCTACACGGATTTTCTGGTTTCAGCCACCCACTGTGGAATAGAAGCACACTTTAAAGCCCTGGGCTGATTACTTGATTTCCTGCAGGTGTGTGTGCCTACTTAACCAGTAAGTGTGGCCCCAGATTCCTCTGATTCCCTCTGCCAGACGGAGCCCTGCCACACTGCTTTTCATATAATCCTACATCTAATAATGGCTTAATGTAATCAGTAGTTTAAAATGACTACACATTGATAACAAAAAACTGCATTTTAAGTGAGAAGTTTGGCTTGGTCAAATGCCACAAAAAACAGCTAATTCAAATGATCACCAAGCCATATTAAAAAAATATATAGTATTTAATATATTATACATATGGAAAAATATTGAAAGATAGATCTTATCACCATTCAAAAGTTTGGAATCACTGAGACTTTTTATGTTTTTGAAAGGAATTGATACATTTATTCACCAAGGTAGCATTAAATTGATCAAAAAATACAGTCAAGACATAGATACTGTGACAAACTACTATTTCTATTTCTACTTCAGCAATTGTAGCCATTTTCACACATACTCTCTCCCATTTTAGGGAACCAAAAGTAATTAACATAAATTTAAATAAAGTCACCTTTAATATTTGGTTGCATATCCTTTGCATGCCTTGACTTCCTGATATCTGGGACCCAACAACATCAAAAGAGTATTGATATCTTATTTTCAGGTACTCTTACAAGCGATACTATAACCTCTCTGCATTTGAATGGATCTCTATGGGAATTGGGGGGTTGGAACTAGATTAAACTGTAAATTACACAGGAATAGTATGGAACACATGGTTGGCTAAATGGCTGTAAGTCATTAAGGGCCTAAGGTATCAAACGAGCCTCAAAGCATCACTCTGCTGCCAGATATGGATGGGTCACTTTAATGGTTGCTTCTCCTGACTAATTTTCCTATTGAACTCTATGGAAAAATATCCCAGTGAAGAGTGAGTTGTTTAAAATACACTAGACCAACATAGCTACAGAACTGTATAGCAGTCAGATATCTAAAACATGGAGTACTGGAAATCCCTGATAATGTAGAGAACAGTTTGGCTTGGAGGTTCTCATTTGAAATTTCAGTTTTTTGACCAAGCCAAACGTCTCACTTAAGACATAGGGCCCTATCTTACACCTGGCGCAGGTTTCATTATTGCCCCTAGCAAGGATTATTTTTGGCGTATTGCTATCTTGAGCCAGCAGAAAGCGCTTGCGCTAAAACCACCACAAACCTGATCTAAAGTCATGTCACAGCTGTTAACATGTTATTTTAACAGCGCATATAAGGGCATCTACATAGGCGTGTGCACAACGCGTGTACACCCTCCTGTCTGTGACACACAGGGGCGCACACAAGTATGACTAAAAATATGAAGATTACAATGTGAAATATTATTATTGTGTAGGCTATATAAAAAAATGCATAATAATTAAAGGGTCCATAGGTCAAAGACCACACACCTGCAATTAAATTGCTTTCAGCCCACTCCATCAACATCCAGGCGATGTGCTATGGTATGTGTAAGGTTACATGTATAGACTATTCGCAATTATCCTGGATCAAGCTATATTTGCCAATAGTTTCTGTTGCCTACCTAATCTTCCAGGGGGACAATCTTCTGTTACGGGACAATGGCTATCCATTGAAAACTTTGCTGATGACACCTATATCAAGCCTAATGCGCAAATTGTCATTTACACCTAATGCGTGAATTGTCATTCAATGGAAAACTCGCACACTCACTGCAATAGACGGGCATTTGAGTTCTGAAAATGCGCTTTAGATGTCACAACAATACAGCCTTCTAGGCGTACAGCCTGTAAGTAAATTTTTCACTGAAAAAACCTTGTCCAGTGAATATTGGATAGCCTAGCCTACAGCGGATTTGCTGTGCATTAGGTTTTTTCGATAGCCTATGGTTAAAAAACAGATAAATGTCACCATGTTAACTGAATTTGAACCTTATTCTTCATGCTTCATATTTTTTTAATTACAGTGACAAGGTTTCAAAACTCTCAGCTTATGAGTGAGATAAGATACCCCTTTGCGCAGATGGCAAATTTGGTCAATTCTCATCTATTTAGGGGGTGCTCTGTTTAAGGCTTTATAACTCAAGGTGTGAGCATCACATTAACTTGGTAAATGGCTTAAAAGAAATGAGGTAGGTGTACCATTTACAGTATGAACTTATATTTGTTCATGTACATAATCTAAGTCAAAATAAAGTACGACAAATGCAAAGAAACTTTGGAAAAATGCACAAAAAAAAATTTTTTGCTTTAGTTTGCAACAAAATACTGAGAGCTACATAAGTGAAACAGGTAAATATATACATTTACAGCAAAATCTGAGGATGATATGCAGAACTAAAAAAGATCTAAGATGCAAAATATAGGCAGTGTACCCTGTTAGTGTTTCCAAATCTGTCCAAATGGCTAAATTGTGCACGGCTCTAAATAAATAAAAAAAAGAGAGATATATTTAACTACAAATCAACAGTTTTGGCTCATAAAACTCACTTTTGAATAATTTTCAAGTGAGAGTGACTATATTTCCATCAATATAGGGGGGTAGATATCTATGGGTCCAAAACCCCTATGCAAAACATGTCATAAAATGAATAAAATTAGTTTTTTCCATTATAAAAAAATGTATAAAGAATTTGTATTTGCTTCTTCTAATGGATTAAGATAAAAACATTGATATCACAGTGTTACATATACCTAAATATGTAGTCTAATCATTCACTCTTGTACCTTAATAAAACATCACTTTTCCCTGTACTCTACAGTATGTATACCTTTGCCCCGGGATTGCATTTTTCTGTAGTTTAAAAATATTCCTAGTCATTTTGACTCCAAGGAAAATATTTACCTTAATCTACCACATATCAGCGCACAGAAAATTGGAATGAGCATGTGCCATGCCATAAGTGACAAGTATATACGCCATGTATGATAACATGAAAATAAAATAGTTTTTCACCATCTGCAAAATGCTGCCAAAGGTTCTATCTTCAATGAAAATCGGTAGGCTACATCAAAAATGTAATTAACGATTGAACTACAGTATGTGAAATGCGCTGAAAATGCGAAAATAACAATGGGCCTATCAATCATATTGGAAAGACAGTGCTGGAGTGGAAAAATTTACGTACATATGTAGCCTGCGAGACCAACTGCATTTTAGACGCAAAAATTTTTACATATCGGAAAAGGGAATACTCATCTCCCTAATGCGTTATTTATAGAGCTTGCATAATATGAGACCGTGAAAACGAAAACTGCCGTTACGCTGGTCTGTTGTAAATGGTTTAAAGCACTGAAGAAGACATGGGATATACCATTGCTATGGTTATAATGTACTCTATTGGATAAAAGAGCCGACAATTAAACCAGAATTAACTGTAATAAACGAGACAGTTAATCGACGAATATATTACGAATCGACGTTTCAGATAGAAATTTTTGCAAATGTATTAAAAATGGAAAACTGAAATCTTTCATTTATATAAGTATTCATACCCTTTGCTTTAACATATTTTTAAAGTATCATATTTAATATTTGGTCGCATATCCTTTGCATGCTGTTACTTCCTGAAGTCTGTGACCCATCAACAACATGGCTGGCTAAATGTAAGTCATCAAGGGTCTGAGCTATCAAACGAGCCCCAAACCATCACTCTGTTGCCAGATATGGAGTAGATGGATCACTGCAAGGGTTATTTCTCCTGACTCATTTTCCTATAGAACTCTATGGGGAAAATAGTCAGGAGAAACAACCCTTGTTAAAACAACCCTCCATCCACATCTACTCCATATCTGGCCGCAGAGTGATGGTTTGGGGCTCGTTTGATACCTTAGACCCTTGATGACGTACAGCCATTTCGCCAGTCATGTGTTCCATACTGTACCAGCGTAATTTACAGCTGAATCTAGTCTTACCCCCCAATTCTCATAGAGATCAGTTCAAATACAGAGAGGTTATAGTATCGCTTGTAACAGTACCTGAAAATAAGATATCGAGAGTCTTTTGATGTTGATTTGTCACAGACTTCAGGAAGTAACAGCATGCAAAGGATATGCGATCAAATATTAAATATGATACTTTAAAAATATGTTAAAGCAAAGGGTATGAATACTTATGTAAATGAGAGATTTCAGTTTTCGATGTTTAATACATTTGCAAAAATTTCTAAAAACATGTTTTCACTTTGTCATTATGGGCTATTTTGTGTAGAATTTTGAGACAAAAAATGAACTCAATCTATTGTGGAATATGTCTGTAATGTAATAAAACGCGGTGAAGGTGAAAGGGGTGGGAAGACTTTCCGGCTTGACTATATATAGTGTATATTTCTCAAACCGATTGTACCAGACAATAAATGACCACTGAATTTTGAAAGGAACATCTCGATGTGTAAAACCAATGGTAGGATTGTATATTAATTTCATATTTAGTAGCATATATTGCTAGTAGAATACATGGTAGAATGAGACGAAACTTTCACATGTTTATTTTGCATTTGAGTGAGCAGGGCTTTTCACTGCTTTTCTGGCATACAATCAGGCGATTGTTGGGTTTATCTTGTTTCTATGACGAAATTCTAATTTTATATGATGAATACATATATTTATGAACTCAGAAGCTATTGTCCATTATGTCACACATGGGTAGGTACAGACTGGGTGGGGGGGTGCTTGTTAAATGGACTTGCTATGGGAAAATAGTGACACTTAGAAACTACGCTTTGGGCAGAAATCGTCATGAATCGTCTACCAATAACGTTAAAACACATAGTTTGTGATTTCCACTAATAGTTTGGCTGCAGGAGCAACAAATCTCTCTGTTGAGCAAAAAGGTGGCGCTGGCGGGAATTTTACTATGCATCTACATAAGGGAGTTAAAACCCCACTGATTTCACCTGTTACTCCATAACTGAAAAAAACGATTTAAAAAAACGAAGCGTCTAATTAGAAACAAAAACATGTGCACTTTAACTTCATGCAGGAGCAGATCTGTTTCCTCTGCTGTAAATCACACTTTTCACAGACTTCCTGGGAAAGTGGTTTGTTTGAAAGCATTACGCTACCAGTAAAACAGGTTGGTCGCATTTCCATAAGCAGGACATTATAAAACAAGGGAAAATATGCGTGAACCTATGGGTTACCAACCTGGCAGCTTTATTGTATTTAGTGTCATCATTAAGGCAAAATAACGGTATTTATGTTAATTAATCAATATGAGAATGCAAGTAATGAACTCCATGAGAACATCCTCATGGAATTGATGTTTGGCAATGCGTCATTGCCTAATCAAACAAAATTTGTTAAACAAGCAGGCTAATTTGCCGTTTTCTAAGGTGAGACGAAAGCTTATTCTCATCTGTTGCAGGTGCTTTTAACTAAATTGAACCGCATATATTTAGTAAAATAACAGCACTGTCGGGAATTACCGGGAACTGATAATGGTTAGTCCGAATAATATTGATCATACTATTATGAATAGGAACATAAATGTATTTTTTTTAAAATACATAAAAATGCAATTCCTGAGCAAAAGTATTGCAGAGTGCAGGTAAAAGTGATGTTTTATTGAGGTACAAGAGTGAATGATTAGACTACATATTTAGGTGTATGTAACACTGTGATATCAATGTTTTTATCAAAGGCATCAGAAGGAGCAAATGTGTATGCTTTATAATGGACAAAACCAATTTTATTAATTTTATGACCTGTTTTGGATAGGGTTTTGGACCCATATATACCTAGCCCCTATACTGATAGTAATTCCCACTCGAAAATGATGCAAAAGTGAGTTTTATTAGCCAAAACTGTTGATTTGTTGTTAAATATAAATATAAATATTTGTAATTTTTTAAAATGTATTTAGAGCCGTGCACAATATAGCCATTTGGAGCGATTTGGAGACACTAATGGACAACAGGGTACACTGCCTATATTTTGCATCATAGATCTTTAGTAGTTCTGCATATCATCCTCAGATTTTGCACACTTGTGGAAATATATAGATTCACCCGTTTCACTTATGTAGCTTTCAGCATTTCATTGTAAACTAAATAAAAATTATTTTTTGTATTTTCTTTGCATTTGTGGCACTTTATCTCAACTTAAATTATGAAAATAAACAAATCTAAGTTCATATTGTAATTGGTAGACCTGTCATTTAAGCCATTTACCAAGGTTCTGTGATGCTCACACCTGGAGTTATCAAGCCTTAAACAGAGCACCCCCTAAATATGTGAGAATTGAATAAATTTGCCATCTGCGCAAAGGGGTTAAAGAACATGCACAATCAATCGACATTTTGCCATTTGTACAATTGGCCATTATTATTCTTTCATTTCAGTCACTTTTTTATTTTGTGATAGGGAACTGAACCTGAATGATTAAAGAGATGATTAATGATACAATCACTGCTCATCTTCTCCAGGTGGCCCCCAGCAGCCTGTGGTGTCCCCACGCCAGACCCCCCCATCCCAGCAGCGTCTCCCCCCTCAGGGCCAGCCCCCCCCTCAGGGCCAGCCCCCCCCTCAGTCCCAGCCCCCCCCTCAGTCCCAGCCCCCCCCTCAGTCCCAGGCCAGCCTGCCCAGCCCCAGATCCCAGCAGCCCCCACAGCAGAGACAGGTGAACCCGGGGGGGGGCCCACAGCAGCGCCCGTCCGGACAGGGCCCCCCGCCGCAGACCAGACCCCCCCCAGCACAGGGTGGGGGGCAGCGTGGCCCGGGAGGGTCTCCGCAGAGCCAGCGCCCACAGCAGCAGTCTCCGCCCCAGCAGCAACGCCCCCCTTCTGCAAGCCCCTCCCACAAGCCCACATCTGGCCAATCACAACAGAGATCCCCCCAGCAGCGGCAAGGGCAGGCCGCCAGGCAGCTGTCTCAGGGGGGGCCGCCAGCCAATCAGCAGCCAAGACCCACCTCCCAGCAGGGCCGTGCCACGCCCCCAACCACCCAGCAGCCACGCCCCTCCGTGCAGGGCCAGGGGGGGCAGGTAGGAGCAGCGGGCAGCGGAGGGGGCAGGCCCTCTGTGCAGCCAAAACCCCAGCCCCAGCAGAGGCAGAGCCAGGACTCCCCCGCGACTGGGGCCTCCCCTCAGCTGAAGTAAGAGAGACTGGTTTTACTGTTTTTTACTCTTGTGGTTGCTATGTTGTAGCTCCTGGGCTTCAAACTCAGCTCAAACGCAATCCTGCCTTGAGAGCATGTGTCTGTAGAAGGGTTGTCACTTTTTCCAAAAATTGAGTTAGAACAAATATCTTCTAATAGAGAAATTTATTTGAATGAATAAAATTATTCCGTCAAAATTGAAAACATGTATTAATGTATTAATCACAAAAACTACGTTTTAAGTGAAATGTTTGAAAAATCCTCAAAAGACATGAAATTAAATTGATCAGCCCTATCGCTGACATCAGCCTGCTCTCTAGTGTATCAGCACAGATACTGATAGGGAACTGAACCTGAATGATTCATGACAGATATCAGCACAGAGCATTGATAGCCCTGTCTACTGTACTTCAAACACTCACCACTGTACTGACCACTGGGCAGATTGCTTAAGATTATCTCAAAGAGCATATACAGTTGTGTTCAAATAAATAGCAGTGCGTTAAAAAAGTGAATAAAGTGCAAATATTTTTTTATAGCTTTTAGTTCCATATTTCAAATGTAGTGGAAACATTTCACGTTAAATTCCAAATCAAAGCATTAACAAATTTTTATCAAGTCTGCGTTATTCTTTTACAGGAAGCAAAGAAAATGTATATTAATCTGTTAAAAAAAATTGCAATAACTCAAACACTTACTGTATAAACTGAAGAAAGTTTTCAAGATTTAACTTCACTTTAAATTACTGAACTAATATTTAGTTGCATAACCATTGATTTTGATAACTGCTGCGCAAAACCAACTTCTGGCACCTAGAAACAGGTATTTCAGCCCAGGATGAACGAACTACATTCCACAGTTCCTGTGAATTTTAGCGTTTTGCTTCAGAAACTGCATTTTTAATGTGACCCCACAAGTTTTCAATGGGGTTGAGGTCGGGGAATTATGTAATGTAATAATGTAATGTAATTGAGCTGGCCACTCATATACTAGTCATAGTCAGAGTTGGGGGTAACGCATTATTAAAGTAATGCGTTACTGTAATAATATTAGTTTTTCGGGTAACGTGGTATCACGCATTACTATATAAATCCCTGTAATAGTATTAATTAACATTTTCGAAATTTCTAAACGCATTACTCAATCTAATATTGTAGGCTACATTTCATGCTGCGTTTGATATGTTAAGGCTTATTATGAAGAACTCTCCAATCGATTCATTATCCTTGGCAGTGCAGAATTAAAGTAAGTTGTCAATCTAACTCAATCGTGCGCCGTTCAATGAACACAAGATGGCAGCTGCACGGGCTATTTTTTGTTATGCCTTACATTTCAATAGGCTACATTATTGAAATGGGATTTAATGTAATTCATTGTTATAACACATTACCTTAATTGTAAAGTAATATAGTAATATAATGCTTTACTTTTTTTTAAAGTAACTAGTAATATGTAATATATTACAATTTTTAAGTAACGCCCCCAACTCTGGTCATAGTCACTATACTCTAAATCCAAAGTTTGAATCTTAAGCAATCTGCCCAGTGGTGAATACATGTGGTTTGAGTAGGCTACAGTAGACATGCAAGGACTGTAGCAGTTTGTCAAAGCTCTGTGCTGAATATACCTTGATGGAGACCAGGCTGATGTTATACTTAGGGCAATTTAATTTCCAGTCTTTTGAAGATTTTGGCAAACGCAAACATTTCAATTAAAACATAGTTTTTGTGATTAATTTCTTTAGTTTTTACATCGGGAGGGGGATTATCATACACGTAACACTCACTGGGAATTATGACCATATGAAATTAAAAACATCATCCTAAAACAAATATTAAATTGCGTAGTAGCGTATCAAATGTTTAAATCGTATTTTCTATAACACTGCATTGAGTAGGGGATATCTGGGCAGGTTGTGACACAATGTAGATTTTATGTTTTCGCCCAATCAGAAACAAGCTAGGATGCAGCAACTTCATACACACCCTCTTTCACCTCGGATTTCAAAGGACCAGCTTTGTGTCATTTTAGTTCCCTTTCACTGAACGTTAAATTTAAGGAAGAAATGTATTTTTTTACGTCACGTATTTGTTAGCTAGCACAACCCGGCGAGCAGGCCGGGTAGATTGTGACACGTAGCGGGAGTAGGTGGGAGTAGGTTGTTACACTTAATATGCTTGTTGTAGCTGCAGTCAGCTAACTAACACACATACAACTTAAAACCATATAGTACCTGCCAGAAAAAGTTAATTTGGTTGTAGTATTTTCTATTTTTATTGCTTTTACTAAGCATACTGACGGAGATACGAAGATCAACCGAACCCGGAAGCAGCTGGACTGGATGAAAAAACATCAGAGTGTTCGCCAGGAATATGAAATCAACTCCAATGTAAATAGAAAATAACACCAGGTTTGATTTCAAAATAACCACATATTTACCTATACAGTTTGAGGAAACATTAACTTGAATACATTAACCTGAATACATACAAATCGTTTGAAAACCAAAACATTTACCAAACCTTTTTATTTATTTTTATTTATAAAGATTGTAACAACCTACTCCGCCGATTGTCACAACCTACTCTGATGGCGCGATAAACAGAACATTTCCGGTGTAAGAATTTAAGTCAATTGCGTTTACGATCGAGCTTCATAAACAGCACCAATAGTTAGAGAAGATATTAACTACAAAATATTATATATACATGCAGTCTCTTAGTAATCGATTAAAGTATTATGGTAACGATGAGTGTCACAACCTACCCAGATATCCCCTAGGCCAGGGGTAGGCAACCCTGGTCCTGGAGAGCTGCAGGGTCTGCTGGTTTTTGTTTTTACTCGCCACTTAATTGATTAATTAAAGCAGTTGATTACACAGTTAACGCACCTCACCTGGTTTCTTTGGTCTCAGTAGTTGCTGTATTTAAGGTGAAAACAAAAACCAGCAGACCCTGCGGCTCTCCAGGACCAGGGTTGCCTACCCCTGCCCTAGGCTATAGCACGATAGTTGTGAGAAATATCCCACCCAAACACACTGCTGTATAAGCCCACATTCATGTTGTATCATTTTGCAGCAGTTTCTAACATACGGAAAGCACATCTCCGTTTTGTTTCTCCCATGTTAAGTCTGGAAAATTATTCTAAATTTCTAATTTTGAGGTCTCATTCAAATTTAATAAAGTCTACAACCATGAAAGTATAAAAAGCATGCACGTTTCAAGATGACAGACAGAATGAGGGGTATTGTGTCGGGAGTTTTGTTTGCGCAAATAAAGTCAAAATTAGGATTTTATAAATAAATAAATGTTGCAATAAATGGATAAACTATATGAAAAATGCATTGACACCGAAATTAATAACTAAATCTGAATAAATGTTTATTTCTGTATTTCTTCTTTTCTTTATTTATTTATTGCTGTATTCTTTTCTGTATTTATGTATTTCTTCTTTTCTGTATTTATTTATTTCTGTATATCTTCATCCATATGGTAATTAGGAGGCGTGGCTTTGATATTTAGGTATAGTAGTCAATCCTAGAGTAGCCTAGGCTACAGATTCACAGTCACTCATGTAACTCAGGCTAGTGCAGGTTCACTCTGGTAACGTAACGTAACCTAATTCAGTTTGATCATGGGTCAAAATAACCTATATATTTTGTATATTTTCTATCATAGATAGCTAGCTAGCAATCAACTCATTTTGCCAAGTTAGCCAAATGGGTCTGACCCAGATCTGGCATTCTGACTCGGCTCAGTGTCAGCCACAGAACTGTGGTGTTCCCCTTAAATTACGGCATGATTTCGGGCATTTGTCCTGTTTGGACATCCAAAAACAACACAACAAGAAACCATATTGACGCTGCGGTTAAACTATCCAAGAGGAGAGCAAACTCTTTCCTCGGCTAGAAGACGGCAGCCTTTGTGGACCAAAACTGTTGCTCAAAGTTGCTCAAAGCCACGTCATGTTGAGACAATATATATTGAAAGGATTTAAAGCAGACACAAGCATATTTGTCATCTATGGAAACGTAACAATCATATACTTACTTGCAAATATGAATTATAGGGCATGAAAGATGTCCTATAAAAATAGTGATTTTTGATGAATTTATGAATTAAAAGAAAAAAGTATTATGCTCTATAACGCCACCATTTGATTCTACTTCTCCAATACCTTAGAGTTTGGCTTATAATTTCAGTGCAAGTATAGATACACAATTTCATTAATATCCATTGAACCATTTTGGAGCATTTTTGTGACTAGCCATGCCCACATCAGTTTTTATTGGCTTACTGCGAGTCAGGATGTTTGGACTATCAGCTTACTTTATCATATATACTATGACCATATATTGGATTTCAAAAAAAGAGGACAGGGTTAGACGGGCATTATGAACATAATACTAGGCAATTTGAAAGGGTCTATGGAACAAGGAAATCCTAAACAGACATTTTAGGAATTTAGAAATCCCGCCTGGACGGATATTTTCGGTCCCAAAAAGAAGAAATGTCTGGGGAAAAAGAGGACGTCTGGTCAGCTTATTTCTAGTAACCTTTTAGAGGACCGTCCCCTGAACAAATTAGTGTGAGTTTCATGTCGATATGTCAAATGGTCTAGGAGGAGATGTACAATATTACAGTTTAACATAATGTAGAATAAAGTTATAATTTGAATATTTGGTCGCATATCCTTTGCATGCCATGACTTCCTGATGTCTGTGTATGGAGTCAAATAGATGGCAAAAAAATCGTGAACAAATTTTTTTTAATCAAATGCGTTTTTCTGAATTGTAAACAAAAAAGTTATGTTCACAAATGTAAAAAATAAAATTGCAATTGTTTTTTCTCACTCATGTTTACGATTTAATTTTTTACGATTACGATTCTGTTTCTCACGCTTTGGGTTTTGACATGCTTTTGACGTGGAGGCGGGGTGAAGGGAAGGGGGCGACTTTATTGGCCACTCGGACAAATGAGTCATTGGTATACGCCATGTTTACCTCCCTAGCTATTAAACTTGTTATTGTGGATATTGAAGTACCAAGTGATGGATTGCTGGTTAAGTTAACTATTTAGCTCAGCCATATATCCAGCTGTTCACAATGTCTTGTCAAGCGAATACCGAAAGAGTTGTTGCTAGCTCTAGCCTATCCTTTATCTTCATAAATTGCAATTGTTTTTTCTGTAGGTAGGTAGGTAGGTAGCTAGCTTAGCTAACATTAGCTATGGCTGTTCAGGGTTTTCAGCCCAAGCGTGAGAGAAACTCATAAAAAATAAAATCGTTCTCGTAAAAAATTCAACCGTAAACAAGAGTGAGAAAAAACAATTGCAATTTGTGAATTTTTGTTTACAATTCAGAAAAATTATTTAATTTTTTTTGATCACGAGAAACATTTCCGCATCTACGCCTACGATTTTTTTTTTTTACGCCTACAGTTTTTATTTTATTTTACGCGGACAATACTTTTGGCATGAATTTGACTCCATATCTGTGATACAACAATATCAAAAGACTCTTGATATCTTATTCTCTGGTACTCCTACAAGCGATACTATAACCTCTCTGCATTTGAATGGATCTCTATATGAATGGGGGGGGGGTTAGATTTAGCTGTAAATCAGGCTGAAACAGTATGATGGAATACTTGGTTGGCAGAACTTGCTCCATCTGTCTGGACCTCTGGCACTCGATGTGAATATCTTTAGACAGAGCTCCATATTACTCCATGGAAAAAAGTGAATGCTGTAGAGCCGTTTTTCAGCGCCACAAACTTATTCGATCTGACCCTGCAACACATGTGCTCAGCACTGACGCCGCTGGCCAGGGTGTATTTTAGAAATCACTAGTTTGTATTGAAATTATTGGATATAGCTCGATAAAAAGTATGGATCACGGGCGAACCGTTCATAGCCTTTAAATGTCCGCGCTGCACCGCAGTTGTGGCTATGAGCTAAGATATGCTGCCTATGGGCGGAATTTTGCTGAGCCTGCTAGGAAAACGCAGCTTAACCCAACTGCACTCAATTCTCTCAAAATGAATAACAGCGAGGAGCATTAAATTACCATTCAGGTTTCTGAAATAGGAACAGTTCTGCCAAGTTGTCCAAGTTATTAATTCTGCGGTTTAAGTTAAGTTTTTGAAACATATTAAAAGTAGCCAACCTATAAAATGTCTTCACATCCTTAAATAAATTGTGGCCATCATTTCACGTCATTTAACTTTGACTTCTTTCAACTTGGAAATTTAACATAACCGCTGCATTAGTAATAAATAACTGTTTCTCACGTTTACTTCTTGACGCACAAAATGGAGAATGCGAGGGCAGTGAATAGGCTTGTTTGCACGAACATTCAGGACGGCAGTTGCGTAGGCTAATTGCGCTAAATTATTGGCAGGTGGGGTGTAGACGAGACGAAGCTGGGCTTTTTCAGCCTACACATGTAACGTTACTATGTAAAGTAACTAATTTCTGTCAGGACAACTCACATATTTAAATGACAAGTTTAATGAATTAATGTGCTGCATAATTATTTTGGTTTGGCAGTGAAAGGATCTGCTTTAGTACTGCTCCGGACCACGGGCATCTCCCCCCGCTAAACAGGACATGACGAGAAACCCCCAAAACAGCAGACCATCCAGTATCCAACCTCTGTTGGGCCTGCTGTTTCCTGAGATCAGGAAGACCATATCAATATCCCTCCAGTATGGAGCTAGAACACAGCTGTGATCTTGGACCAGACATTGGCCATACTAACATTATGTGACAGTAGACTATGTGTACATGAGAGCACCTGCTGTTTCCTGAAGATCAGGAAGACCATATTGATATCCCTCCTGCACAGAGACAGAACATGGCTGTGTGACATTGGCTATACTACGCAATGTGATGCCTAAGTAAGCTATGTGTAGTCTGGCCGCCCTGGCTGTGTGGCGTATACCATCTAGTGACAAAAGCTAGGTGTACAGGGCACCTGTTGCTTCCTGAATATCAGGAAGTCCTGAATCAATATCCCCATTAACCACTGCACGAGTAGGGATGGGAATCATTAGATTTTATTGATACCAATGCCATTATCGATTCTGCTTATCGATCCGATTCTTTATCGATTCCTTAAATATTATTTGCTCCCAGGCTATTAAAGGACCAACTATTACTATTAGTCATCTAAAATGGAATCAATGACATAATATTTATAAAGTATAAAGCATTTGTTGTCGTCATATTTTTCTTAGTCATATCATGGAAAATACACTGCTCAAAGAAATGAAGGGAACACTTAATCAACACAGTATAACACCAAGTCAATTAAACTTCTGGGATATCGATCTGTACTGTTAGGAAGCGTAAACGATTGTGAATCAATTTCACCTGCTTTGGTGCAAATGAAAGTGACAACAGAGTGACAGGAGAGGCAACAGCAAGACATCCCCCAAAAAGTGCAGGTGGTTGCCACAGACCATTTCTCTTTCCTTATACTTTCTGACTGATTTTTCTCTAGTTTTGCATTTTGCTAGTGCCCTTGTCACTACTGGTAGCATGAGGCGGTACCTGCAGCCCATTCAGGTTGCACAGGTAGTCCAGCTCCTCCAGAATGGCACATCCATACGTGCCGTCGCAAGAAGGTTTGCTGTGTCTCCCAGCAGTCTCAAGAGTGTGGAGGAGATACCGGGAGACGGGCCATTACATGGAGAGCTGGACAGGGCCGTAGAAGGGCAACAACCCAGCGGCAGGACCGGTATCTGCTCCTTTGTGCGAGGAGGAACAGGAGGAGCACTGCCAGAGCCCTACAAAATGACCTCCAGTGGGCTACTCGTGTGCATGTTTCTGATCAAACTGTCAGAAACAGACTCCATGAGAGTGGCATGAGGGCCCGACATCCTGTAGTGGGACCTGTGCTCAAAGCCCAGCACCATGCAGCTCGATTGGCATTTGCCAGAGAACACCAGAATTGGCAGGTTCGCCATTGGCGCCCCGTTCTCTTCACAGATGAGATCAGGTTCACACTGAGCACATGTGACAGATGTGAAACAGTCTGGAGACGCCGTGGCGAATGTTATGCTGCCTGCAACATCATCCAGCATGACCGGTTTGGTTTAATTAACGTGGTGTTATACTGTGATGATTTAAGTGTTCCCTTAATTTTTTTGAGCACTGTATTTATCTGCTATATTTATGCTGCTTAGCCATTTGAATTATTTGCCATTAGAAATGGTTTGCCTTTAGAATAAAGCAATAAGCCCAAAATTCCACCAGATATGCATCGCCTATAAAGCAGAATAAGCCTTGCTATAAGAAATTAACCCGGCAAAGTTTTTTCTAATTTAGCACATTTCGATTTGTTCCCCTCATCAAGTATCGTCTTATGTTTTTTATTCCCACAAAGTAGAGCTTCATTTCATTTGCCAGGTTCAAACCCACTTCTGAATTCTTTAAGAACTGTTCATATTTTATTAATATCTCAGAAAAAGTTTAGCTGAGAGTGGATTATAGTAGGCTACGGTCAGCCAATTAATAATGGAAGTGGACTCTTATGACAGTTAGGTTTTGCTCCTGAGAGAGCGAAAAACCAAATAAAAATCTCCCGTCAGCAAGATGGTACCCAGATTAGCTAACCAGCTGCTAGTCGAGTGCTTCATGGAGGAAAAAGTGGAAAGTTTCCTCTCTGCCCCTTAGCAGCAACAAAGATTTTTACCTAAGGAGTGAATCAGTCTTACCAGTTTGATATGGATTTTAAAACTCTAACTAATATCGATTACAAACTGAAGCACAAGGCTATCCTCCTCCGTACTTTCCAAATGCCAACAACTCTTCCATGGACTCTACCTCCAAACAGGAAATGCGCGCCTACATCAGTAAAAAAAACAATCCCTTAAGTTTTAAAAAAAATGTTTTAAAATTATGATTAGGAAATACAACATTGCAATACGAAAATGTATAACAATTAAAATCTTATTTCAAGTTTTTTATGACCATACATTGACTGGCGAATATCAGCCAATATGCGCGTGGCTTACTGCATGCTCGACTATAGTGTAACGAGTAATGGCACGCACTCGCAATAATCACTAGCCCTTTGTTGCTGTAGGCAGTAGGCCTTATGGCTAGACAAACGTTGCTGACAAAATTCTTTAACTTGTTTCTGCAGACCCCTAGCGGTAGAAGACACCGGCGTCTTCACTTTACAAACATCAAAAATACGTTGCTAGTTCCACGAGAAGACAGATTTTATCACCATAAACTGCATATCATCATAATAATTCCTTATTATCCTATCAACAAGCGAAATATCACGTTTCTATGTGCCACCGTTGGCTGGTAATTCATGAAAGTAGCATGCTATGCTGCTACACTGTTATCTACAATGGACCCGACCACATGTAAGATAGCAGACATTTAAACATATTTGGGAGTTAATGAAAGTTTTTATTTTATCACCAAAAAATCGTTTACCATCACAGCAACAAGAAATAATACCCAAGATCCTGAATACAGCTCATTATAACTGTGAACATGCCTACTCACTCCACAGGGAGCTTTTGTTTTGCTATAAAAAGCTGCGGTAGAATATTAAATAAAGTCATAAACCTACCTTTGGTTATGAAGATTAAGATGTCCCCTGCAAGAATCTGAGGTTATTTGTTTACTTAGTTGACGCGTTTTTAAGATATAATCCTCGTTTCCACATGTATGCAAGCTCCAAAATGGCTGTGTGTAATAGTGACCATTCAAAAACCACAGGTGTAAGTCTTTCAAACAAACCTGATTTTAATTGACACTTACATGTACAGGTGCAGCTCAAAAAATGTGAATATCGTGAAAAAGTTCTATATTTTTTGTCACTCATTTCAGAAAGTGAAACTCAAATATTATATAGATTCATTACACATAGTGACATATTTCAAGAAAATTAGAATATTTTATAGTATCGCTTATAACAGTACCTGAAAATAAGATATTGAGAGTCTTATGATGTTGATTGGTCACAGACTTCAGGAAATAACAGCATGCAAAGGATATGCGACCAAATATTAAATATGATACTTTAAAAATATGTTAAAGCAACATATTCAAATTTTCTGAGACACTGAATTTTGGGTTTCATTAGCTGTAAGCCATAATCATCAAAATTACAAGAAATAAAGGCTTGAAATATTTCACTCTATGTGTAATGAATCTATATAATATATGCGTTTCACTTTCTGAAATGAGTGACAAAAAATATTGAACTTTTTCACGATATTCAAATTTTTTGAGCTGCACCTGTATATCGTGCAATAGAGCGCATCCTAAGCTTTCTGAAATGGTATGGCATTCCCATAGGTAGATTTAACCAGCTGACCGAGGTTGCATCCATTCGGAAACCACTTGGGATCCGATTTCTACCAGCTTCACACACACAATGCGTCATCATAATTACACGGAGATTCGAGTACATTTTTTCAAGTAATAACTTTATTTGTGCATAGGTTGAATTTTAGTCACAGTAGCCATGTAAAATATAGCATTTATTATCTAATTTCTTGTGGCTAAATAGTAGCATAGGTCATATCATATATTGTATCATTAGTATTGGTACATAGCCTAGCCATGCATTATGCTATGTTGAGCACACCAGCATCAATGGGCCATAAACGAACCTATGACATTGTTACTGGTTGTCAATGGTCATCGTGTCACAATATTTTGTGATATTTATAAGACTAAAGTAACAAGTTTATATGTGACCCAGGGTACATGTTAGTCACAATCCATGTAAAATATAGGATTTATTTATTTATAATTGTGAAAGACAATATTTGTTTTAGATTTGCAACATAGTACATTATGTTGTTCTTATTTTACCATCTAATTTGTTGTGGCTGAATGGTAGGATAAGTCATATAATGTATTGTAGCATTAGTATTTATACATAACTTAGCCATGCATTACCCTATATTGAGCACACCAGCATCAATGGGCCATAATATAGACAAACAAAGCATTGTATACATTTTTGGTTAGGGTTGGATATATATGCCTATACAGTGTTGCTAGAAAGTTTGTGAACCCTTTAGAATTTTTTGTATATCTGCATAAGTCCTAAGTCCTAAAACTTGATAAAGTGAAACCAAACAAAAAACACAAAAACATTATTCTTTTATAATTTATTTATTGAGCAAAATTATCTAACATTAATGCTTTGTTGGAAAAAGTATGTGAACCCTTGGATCATACACATTTTTAAAGTATCATATTTAATATTTGGTCACATATCCTTTGCATGCTGTTACTTCCTGAAGTCTGTGACCCATCAATATCAAAAGAATCTCGATATCTTATTTTCAGGTACTGTTACAAGCGATACTATAACCTCTCTGCATTTGAATGGATCTCTATGGGAATTGGAGGGTGAGACTAGATTCAGCTGCAAATTTCACTGGTACAGTATTGAACACATGACTGGCTAAATGACTGCAAGACATCCAGGGTCTAAGGTATCAAACGAGCCCCAAACCATCACTCTGCGGCCAGATATGGAGTAGATGTGGATTGATCATTTTATGGGTTTCTTCTCCTGACTTTTTCCCCCATAAAGTTCTATAGGAAAATAATCGTTCCTGTAGCGCTTCCACCACTTTATCGTAGATGCACTGCGTTGTTTTCCTAAGAAACACGGTTCAGGCTTTCCATCCCTTTCAACTTTTACGTACATAATCAGCTTTTATGTTACTCTTATGTTTACTGTTTCATCAATGATGATGCCAAGGAAGTCACTTGCCTGCAAATTATCATCATTATCATCGGGCACTGAAAATCTTGGGGTGGCACACCAAACCAAAAGCCATAACTGAATTTCAGGAATTCTATTATGTTGTTGTAGTATATAAAATTTTTTACATTATATACAAAAAATATATATTATTGATTTAAATGAATATTACCTAATGTAAAATATCAGATAGAAGCATATTATGCAGACTCGGAAGCATATTATGCATATGCGACTCGCGAGCCACGAGGGGGGGCCAGTGGTGGGCCAGCGATTTTATCAGGGTGGCCGTGGCCCCCCCTGGCCACCCCTTGGCGGCGCCACTGCATGTTCGAAGGCATATTCTCAGATAGAATCAATACTATGGTATTTTCTTCTGACCCACTCTGAAAATCCATGTAAGCAAGGCAAGGATTTTCTCACCATGCTAACGTGGTAAATTAGTAAAATTAGTAAATGAGTAAAACTAGCAGGAAAACAACAATTACGCCTCGGCGCGCAAATGTATTCTAAGTTGTTTGTGTAAAACTAAATTGATAAAACTAAAAATGCTGTTATGCCTAGCTGTAATTGAATGTTCAAATCATCCAATAAGACATTGCCAAAACTGTTTTAAAGGTTATAATGTCCTATATTAGATAAAAGAGTTGTTAATTAAACCAGAATGAACTGGAATGTATGAGACAGGTTTGAAGAGCATGCGGGGTTTTACGCGTAGACATTTCAGATAATGCAATAGCGTTATAAAGTAGTGTGTATTTCTCAAACAAATTGTCAAAGACAATAAATGACCACTGAATTTTGAAAGGGACATATCTGCACAAAAGTAAAGGTAGGATTGTCTATGTATTTCATATTTAGTAGCAGATATTGATAGTAGAATGACGTGGTATAATGACCCAAGAATGACACTTGTTTATTTTGCAATTGAGTGAGCAGGGCTTTTCACCGCTGTTTTGGCATACGTTTAGGCTATTGTTGGCTTTATCTTGTTGCCATGATGGAATACAATTTTTTAGTGGTGAAAAAATATTTTAATGAACTCACAGATAGATGCTACTGTCCACTGTGTTACGCATGGGTCCGTATAGTTACAGGTGAGACTGGGTAGGGGGTTTCTTGTTAAATGGACTAGCTACGCAACAATAGTGGCACTTAGAAACTCCGTATTTGGAGTTCATGAATCATGTACTAATAAAGACAGAACACAGAGTTTGTTGTTTCCACTCATTGGACCTCATTCATCAAACGTTCCTAAATATGCACTTACATTTATGTACGAAACAAGTCTGTATGAAAAATTTATGGCTGATTCATCAAACCGAGTGGGAAAGGCAGATTTGTTTGTATTCCGTGTATGTATGTTCATGAATTCCAATTGACCGTAAATGGCAACAGCATTCACGTTATTTTGCTATTAGCAGAAATCCATTCAATTGAATTGCAATATGGAAGTTGCAACTTCCACTTAAAGGGGCATACGAATTCAAAGTGGTCCAGAAAAAGCAAAAGAAAGAATTAATCCGACACTCAAATCTAAGTTTTATTAGCAGATGTTCAGTCAAGGATTCAAGGGGGGAAAAAAGATTTAGTATTGTCAGTACCATGTCATATGAACTGGTAAAGTAAAGGCCTAGAAGGAGATAACATTAAGGGTACCATCAATGCACGATCACTCGTCACAAAACTGTAAAGTAGCAAAGTAAAAAAATTTATTAATGGATTGAATTGGATTAAATTATAGGAGAAGAAACGCATAGCAACACTTCATTTCGTAATTTTGTTGGTGTTCTGTGCATGTGCGTTGTGCTTTGAAATCGGGTTATCACACATTTTAGAATCTCTGAATTTCTGGCGCGTTCTAATGTCACATTATCGAGTTTGAGTGGTGATCCATCTGACAGCATCCCTTGTTCAGGTGGAATGGGGGCGTCTGGTAAAGGAAGGCCGTTTTTGTGCAGAACACAGCAGCCAATAACGTTTTGCACACCTTCTCAGGTTTGTAGAAAAGTTGAGCCACACACTTTTCGCATCACACAAGCTGCTGGAGTGATAGCTCATTCTATTTGTAGCCTATATGCAAATGCCTCATTGCATGGAGCCTGGATACGTACGTGTGTGCAGTCTACGGCACCCATAACATTGGACAGGAAAGATCAGCCATTGCAACGCTGGCTACAGACCTATACGGCAATTTAAAGCAAATTTCATCCATTGGTCAAATGCGTGTTTTAAATACAGCATATTTAACGGGAGCACTCATTACGTTATGAGTCTAATTAAACAAGTTAATAGCCTACAATTGATTAATAGGCATCATCTATTCTAAAGTGTTTGCTTTTTACAATCGTAATTTATTAGCTACGTTTGCATTGTGCATTTCAGAGGCTACATTTTGTCATGTGAATTTAACAGAAAGTAAAAATAAATTCATGTTCGAATTGATATTGAGAAGCTACATTTAGTGGGATTAAGAATTTACGCATGAGGCATGCTTGGTCCTCAGCAGGTGTAAAGTTTGTTCGTATGTCCGAACAAATCTCAGATATGAAAACGTTGATGAATGCCAAAATACGGACACAATTGCTAATACGAACGATTTACGTTCTGCTCACGTTTCATGAATGAGGCCCATTGTGTGGTTGCAGGAGCGATGAATGTCTGAGTTCAGCAATCTCATGGCGCTGGTGCCATGGCCACTAGGGGGTCTGCGCAAAGGGGTTAAATAATGGATGAATGGATGATAAGAATTGGTTTACTTTGTTTTGTTTTTATACCTTTGTTGACACACATGTAGGTGACAGGCAGTATGAAGTTAGTTCAATAAAATACTCATAGCTGATAGTACCAACAGGTATCACCGAAGCCAGTAATAATAAATGCACACAATATAATGCGCATCTCCATTTGAGGCAAAACAGTGGCTAGGATTCAATCAACATCATGTCAGCGTATGTTGACATATTACTCCAAATTAATAAATAATTACATTTAAAGTGCATTTTTGTGTCTTCTAATCTAGCTCAGTGATACACATGATTTTCCTTAGGTAACGTCTGTAAGAATATTAATAGAAAATATTGACAAATATATTATTTCAAAGTGATAGTTTATAGGCTATTGAGCTTACTTTGCTGTGGTTCAGCAGATTCCAAACTTGTGATTCCACATTTTAATCAAACAGCCTCAACTTCAGGTTCGCTAACATTAGCTTACGTTTTTCTAACATTACTGTTGCAATATGCCATGACATAGGTGACATCACATATCCATTCTCTATTGCCATATTCTGTATGTTCCATCATCATATTACTATCAATTGGCTATGCTAGCCATATATACCATACCGTTGACATTTTAATCCCATTAATAAATGACCTTATAACTACATTTAAAGTGTATCTTTGTGTCTTCTGCAGTAGCTCAACTGCACAAATCGATCTAGCTGAAGTCATGTGCTACTTACTATTTAATTACATACAAATGCTTAAAGGGGCTATATGTAAGAGTTTTACATGCATGGATCACTTTCAATTGCCAATGTATGAACAGATTGTAACGTAACGTAAAAGATTAGACCTTCCCTGACTTTCTCCATTGTGTACAAGAGCCTATAGGTTGATTTTTATGTAAAGAATTTGGGTCAATTTGCTGGGAAAATCATTTTGTGAATGAAGGATGTGACATCAAAGTGCACTCCAGAGTGCCTTCCCTCTCTCTGGCTGGCCCCACAGCACCATAAGGTCTAGCGAACTGTAGTTAGCTGCTGAAAAACACTAGCTAGTCAGCTGCTGAGAAATGGACCAGTCAACCAGCAAACAACCAGTCAAGTCCACAAAAGGCGAAGATAAAAGTTTTATCGACCGAAGTTTGGCCAAACGGCAGTGTGACAGAAATCGTGCAAAAACAAGGGTGAACATCGGCTGGGTATTCCAGCCATGGAGAGACCTAATGCTACGTTTGTTGTTGGGGATTAAAACCGACCCCCAGCTGCCGTTCTTCTTGGACAGGTAACGTTACTGCAAAGCATGTGCAATTTATTGTGATATTCCTGATGCCAACGTTACCTTGGAATGTGTGAGATGTTGCTTACGCTACTTGATTGCTTGCTTGTTAACGTTATCACTAGAAAAATAATGTCCATGTGGATAACGTTAGCTAGCTAAGTTACATCAATTGAAACCCGACTCCCAGGGCTGATCTGGCTGGTAAAGTTAGTTGGCTAGCTTGCCGTTTACAAATACCACGTTTACCACATTACCAAGCAACGCCGGATCCAGGCCGGGTAGTAGTTGTAGTGAGGTTTGGTCACTTTTATTCAGAATTAATTAAATTCAACACTCAATTAGAATTCTATATGTCAATAGACGTAGTGAAATAACGTAGACACGACAATTGGAAAAATGACAGGTTTTATTGGCTACAACTATGAATATGTGAATAATAGAAACAATAATTGATATAACATGAGGAATATATTCTATGACTTAATCTTAATCAGAGGAAATGATAATTATGTGACGGCTAAATATAAAATCCTATCATTATCCTACCATTAACAAAGGTTAGTTTGTGTTATGGGTTAATGACACGCTAAACTATATTTATAGTTTTATCAGTCTCATAAATATAAAGTTTCAACAGTGTAAAACTATAAGGTCAGGGAAATTGGCTATTTCCGACCGAAACGCACATAGCAAAACAAAATACAAACAACAGTAGGAAACAGCAGTAAAATGACCTCAACTGGGTATTACAGGTTTTATGATAGCCTATCAATTGATGTCAGTGCTAAATAAAATGTGTTTCAATACTTAACGGTAACAAAGGGAAAGCCAGTCCCGATTCCGTAAGTGATGTCAGCTCGTCAGCCGGTCCAAGGTCCCGGCAGGTGCGTGGACTCCTGGAGACTTCTTCACCGAAGTCGGGTCGCGTCAGGTCAACGTGGGCGTGCACAGATCTCCATTTAGGTTCGGCCGTAAGGGAGACAGTAGAGGAACAGTCTGAAGAAACGTGTCCTCAAAACAGCTGTTGAAAATAAACCAGCTTGGTTTATTCTGTGGATGGTGGCAGGCCAACTGTCTCGGTGATTAGGCAAGATGCGGGTTGGGAAACGTGGCGAAGTCCGTCCTTGGTTCAGTGGTGCGTCTGGTAGGGGTTAGAGTGTCTTTACCGTCAGAGCGACGTTGGTAAAGTTTCAGGGGTTTTTATTCTCAAAAGTCACTGATACGACCGAACCCGTTCCATTGATCCCAATTGGTGGATGGCTTTGGGGCACCCATGCAATTGATTGGTTCATTTACTAGGAACCATCAATAAAACACAGATGGATCAGCCATTTCCAATCACCTCAGGGTGTGTGTGTTACATTGGGGTCCCCTCTCTCCTTCTCAAGGAGTTCCCGCCCAACCTGATCGATCAAGCAGTCTGTGTTCATCTCAGAGTCACATGAAGAAGGGGACAGACACTCTGTTGTGCCTCAGTTGATCAGGAGTATTAATTGTGAATGACTCCACAGGGGGCCCAGTCTCATGATCAGAAAGCCAGAGTCCCAAAATGTCCCTGTGTAACCATTAACTACATAGTAAATGTTATCCAGCCACACAATGTTGCTTGCTCCCGAGTGTGAGGAAGTGCGCTAGCGGCAGGCTGCTGGCTACAGTTCACTTACTGCCACCGGTGTCAGTAATGAGAAGGATTTTATGAATGTTACACATAGCCCATTTAAGAATCTCACCCGGAGACTGTAAGCCTACATGCAAGGGCAACTTGGTTGTATAAAGGACAGCGCGGTACGTGGTTTCAGAAGTGAAATCTCCGTTTGTACATCGCCTACCCCATGCCTGAACTAAACGTTAGCCTATTTTAATATCAAGCACTTAACCAAATATTTATTTGCCTCAGACTCTATCCAAAGGATAAACAAACTGGCAGTTTATTATGATGATGATGTTTCTGCCTCCGATGTACAATATTTGTACTGCTCCTTTCGTGACATACAAAAGACATAAAAATATATTTGAGGAGCAGTGATGAACTGTTCACTGGTCAGGTTTTGGCATTCCTTGTTGCCAATGATATGAATAGAGCATTCCAAAGCCTGGTAACACTTTATAAGATATATCTAACAATTCCATTGAGCAGTGTGTAGGCTGAACGCTCTTTTAATGCAGACAAGCTACTTAAAACAACTATGAGTGAGGAGCATCTCTTACAGCTTGCTCTCCTGTTCATCGAGAGAAGTAACCACAAATATTGATCTGGACAAAGTTTTTGATAAATTTGAAATATAGAAAAATTTTGTAGGCTTGGTATAGTATGGATTTGTAAAAGATTTTAGCCTTTGGCAAATTTATTTTGTTGTTGTGATGTTTCTTACAGGCCAAATATTTAGGTGGTAAAATTTTTCTAAATTAGCGCAAACACTATTCAGAGTGACTAAAAATCCACAACTGTACATTACAGTTATTACAGACTAGTTTGATATCTCATCACGTGGATAACTGTGGGAAAAGGAAGCAAGCTATCTCTGTATCAATCAAAAAAATTAAGTGTTTTTGCAAACCTCACTAAGTCCAGTTTTGATAAACCATATTTTTCAATGTGGGTATAATTTTTATGATAAATGGTTATATATTTGCAATTTTACTTTTACACTATCATTATTTAAGTATAAAAATGTGATAAAAAAAACTCAATTTAAAATAAACAAAAATGTTGATTTTCTCAAAATTGGTAAATGGACTGAGTGAGTTTTGGAAAAACACTCAACTTAATTGAAATGGCATTGAGCCCTAATCTGATAAAAAGGTTGAGTGCTGAAAGTATGAACAAAAAATAAAAACTGCTTTTGTATATTTTTGGCCAGTTGGTAGAACATGCCAAAGAGCTCCCAAAGAGAACAATAAATCATACCTCTGCAAGAGTTAGTCCCAACTTCTTAAACCTTTACGACACATTGAGATTGAAAATGTGTAGCACCTCTATATACCAAGGAAAAGTAAATGTACACTTTCGTACACTTGAGCCATTCTCCATCCCAAAGTTTGCTGCATGACTTTAATAGCCTTTTCCTCTCCTCTATTGCCATTTTCCTCTCTTTGTAGCAAATCCCAGTCTCTTACCAATGCCTTCAACATTCCAGACCCTACGGCAGTGCCACGTTCCAGCATTAGCCAAGACGAGGTGAAGGCAGAAACCATCCGTAATCTGCGCAAATCCTTCGCCAGCCTCTTTTCCGACTGAGACGCCGTGTCATCTACCAGACACACAAGAAAATAAGATTGAAACCTCTAGGACCAACGGAATGCCCATTATACTTCAGTTATGGACATGATATATTTTGGACAAAAAAAATCAGTTATTCAACGACACACAAATGGACAAAAGATCAGTTTGAATTATTGAGCTTGTTTGTGTTCTTACCACACACATCTTCTGTAGTCTCCATTCTGACACCTACAGGACCTAGGAGGACACCTGCACAAACGTGCACGTGCTTCTCTTCATATTCAGCATGCTAAGTGGTTGATTTAGTGGGAAAAAAAACCTTTACCAGCCAAGTGGAATGTTTTTCCCCTTCATGTTCTATCCAATGCATTTTAAGTTCTGTTAAAGCCAAACGGATACACATTCTGAGTAGCTTCCAACAGATGGCATTAGCAAGAAGCTCAAATGTCTATTTTGCATTACTGTTTTTAAAATATTTTTTTAATCCACATTGATACAAGTGGTCTTTTGTCTTTGATATTGTGTTTGTTCCAGAAAAACTTGTCTGTTTCTTACCTTGGTCTGCTGAAGATGTATTATTGAAGAAACAACAGGCAGTCCAAAATCGCATTAAGTATATGAGTTGGGATTAGCTCAATGAGCTATCGCAAATGATAAACTGCACTGCTGGATACATGCTAGTGTTGAAACTGGACTTTTACACCCAATGCGTGCAGTTGAGCAACACACACACCTGAGCTCTTAAAGGGGTAGTCCACTGTAATTAACCTTTAGGCTAATATTTTAGAATTTCTGAACATTTTCAGCAATTTTCCAAGCTTTTTCTCTGTTGTGATAGCTGGTATGAGCATGGACGATGTGAACTCAATTTCAATGACGTCACTGAATTGCATTTCTCAAATGTCTAATATGGAAATTGATGAGTCATCTTCATCTGGCGGTAAAACACGCCTAGAATTTTTGTATCATAATATCACCAGGATAAATGTGTAGCCATGGTTGGTTTATTTTAATTATATCTAGTTACATTTTGTATACATGTTGAAAATATTAAGAAATGTTTATTTATAGACAGCCTGCACCGATATTTCGCAGCCGTTCAATCCTCCAACTCCCATACATCATCGAGGCGCTGTAACCAGGGTACTACAAGCCTGCTGTCAGAGTTCTAACGTTACAGTTAGAAAATAGCTAACAGTGCTGACTTTAACTTGTCTTAGTAGCTAAGGCTGACACTCAGTTGGGCACAATGGCGTTATCTCTCGCATTCAGGCTGACACACCGGACACTAACGTTACAAACTTCATCTATCCCTCACAAAAGCAGGCTGACGCTCGGCTGCGAACATGGAAATGCCAGTGGCAGTTGACACGGCTTTTAGATCTGAGGTTAGCAAGCATTAGCTTTCACTTTAATCTTCAGAAAGCAACAACACAACCTGAACCAGTGAGCTAGGTTAACTAAGCTTACCACTATCAGACAGCTAACTTTGCTAAATGGTAAACTGGCCTACCTTAGGTCTCTTCTTTGCATTACATCCAAGAAAATTGCAGTGATATGTCATAGTAAAATACATGCATTAAATATATTGACTTGTTTTATTGAAGTGGACTACCCCTTTAACCTTGTTGTCAGACATATATTTTTTACAATAATTACCTATGTGGTTTGTGGATATATGCTGGTGTGACTGCCTCCCTCTCCCAAAGCCAAAGCCTGATGATCATGCCTTATTGACCCAGTGGTTGCATCTCAGGGCTCACAAGAGATGCTGATCCTCTACGGCAAGCCAGAGGACAGATTAATGTCAGCGTAAAGCATAGTTATGACGTTTTTGGAGAAGATATTACTTCACTACTATGTACTACTTTCCAAGAAGGAATGGGTAATAAAGCCTGTTTTGAAGTTTTGCTTAAATTTCCCTGCAATGCAATGTTTCTGTATCCCACGGCAACCTGCAGCCACTTCACAAAGTGCTGGAAAATGTTTGCTTTTCACAGTCTCTGGAAAAAACGGCGCTGCGGTTTGCTTATAAATACGAGCGACCTAAAGTGCGTACATTTAATATGAAAGCTGAATTACTCTGCACAAATGCATTGAACTGTCTTCCATGAAAGAATAATCTTGCTGTTGTCGTACCCCTCTTACATGGCAAGATACTATATTTATTCAGACATCCTTGATCCGCACACATCCTGTTTGACCTTAGCTTTGCCTCTTCCCCATACCATGTATCAGCCTCTTTGTGCAATAACAGTGATTCTTTGTGAAAATAGTGCATAACTGTAAAACCTGTGAACTGTTAAACCAAATATGTTTTGTGCAGCTGGTGAGTTATGAATGATACATTGTAAGTGAAGCTTTTTTCCCCTCGAACTGTGCTCGTTACTGCTTACGTGTTAATGAACTGTCAGTGTGAATGTTTTTATTAATTCTGTGTACTTTTAGTTACTGTTTGTTAATCTATTGAGGTATGCTCTAATGTGTTTGGGCCTGGAAATATTGCACTCTGTAAACAAATAATTGTCATTATTTGAAGAGAAAAATCTACTTTTCTGTTTAGTTTTCTGTGATTCTTGGGACTTTGTGGTGGAAAATGTACAAAATCCTTAGTAAGACAAGTCTGCATGGAACACTGGAAAATCACTAATATTTCTTTGAAGCCTCTCTCTGATGATCAGTCACACATGGTGTAGTCTCTTTCGTAAAGTCACACATGTTGAAGTCTCATGGTGAATTCACACATGTTGAAGTCTGTCATGGTGACGTCTCGTGGCGAAGTTTCACATGGTGAAGTCTGGTGCACGGATGTCAGTACCCATGTGTAAGTTTCAAGCACGAGCATCTTCATTTCAATCATCAAAATAAAAATGTATCCTTCACAGCACTAAGTACAGATGAAAACATATATACTTAATTTATTTAAAAAAAATATATATATATATGGTAAATGTCAATGTTATAAAACATTGAATAATTTAGCAGGCATGACATAATTGTATTTCAGAATAGACGGCACTGGAACAAACATGGCACATATTTGGTGTAATATTGCCCTTCCAACTGATTATGAATTACACATAAGGAATATTACTGGGAAGGTAAAGTTGTTTATTTAAAGTTTAAATCATTTTCCAAACAAATTCTATTTATTTTAACAGCTATAATTTTGGTTGTGTACACAATGTATCCATTGTCTCATGAAATAATACAAAACTGTTTGAGGCTTGCCTGAAATGCATAACATGTAAAATGCAAGAGAGATGGTGAAAAAGACTATACATTTAAACATTGTAACTCATGTTGTATTTAATTACACATAAAAATGTATCTTTGATGTGATGTGATTGTCGGTGTAGTTAAGTAAATGTGGGAAAATAAATGTCAAAATGGAAAAATTCTAAACTGAAAATTATTCAATAAAGTCTATGATTAATCTTAAATACTTCAATGTTCCCCTTGTGTATATGAAATTCAAAGAAAATTTTATAAATTAATGTAACATTTATTTATTTATTGCGGACTGCCCCGTGTGGTTTTGCTCTCAAATTTTTCATATTGGAGTAAAACTACAAAATCAAAATTATTTTTGGAGCAAAACTACAAAATTATATATTTTCAGGAAAGATTTTTCCAGACCTTTCAGACATGTTTTAAGAAATAGAGACTATGAAAACATGACAAAGTTTTTTTTTTAAAACAGCCTGTGACCATGTGACCGGGGCAGAGCAATGTTCTCCAAGACACACTGCTTTTCAAAATGGCTTCGGAGTACATGGACCTACAAGTCACAGTATCGCATTGGTTATTATCATGCGAGTAACGAGGATCGGATTGGTAGTTCCTCTCCACTTTGCTTGTACACCTTTGGTGATGCTGTAGGATTGGGTATATGGTTGAGTGTGGATTTTTTCTAAATGTCACCCAGACCATTGCCTGCAGAAGATTTTTATTGTGAATCAATTTATTTATCCGTTGGATTGTTTCAGTCAACTCAAAAAATTGAATCACTGGCAAGATGCATTATACTCTCTTACGTTAACACAAAAAATTGTCAAACATTCATAGATATACAGTAACAGGAAACTGGACATAAAATCCAGCAATGCCAATCTTTACTCATCACCAGGATGTTTGAGTAAAGATTGTGGCTCAAAACCCCCCCCTTTTTTTTAAAACACCTTTCTTTATACACATTTCATTTTTTTGTAATGCCAGCCTGCATTATCAAAATCAGAGCAAATAAGAAAATCTTTGTAATTATCTGCCACAAAACATTTTAATTCCGATCAGTATAGAGAGGTAGACTTATTACATAGCACAAGCCTACATATCTAAGCGTAACCAACTTCTTTCTATTACAGCCTGATTAGACAGAGCAAGGAAAAACGTGCGACTGTTCAGACCAGCATATGAATACAAACTAAACTGAAAAATGAACAAACACTCAGTCCTGACAATTCACTTAACAAAAACACTTGACGATTAAAAAAAAGATATAATAAAAGAAACCGTAAACATTACACGTAGAGTTATTTTTTTCCCCCCACACCTTTGTGAACTGTGAAGTGAATTCAAGGAGATTCCATTTAAGGTCCATAGCCCAGCCAACTCCACGGAGAATCATGGAAAAATAAGGATTGTGAGACATTCCCATAAGGTAAATCTGATTTATGTAGACTCAATCTCCCACAACACAGCAGTGTTCTCACCTTTCCCCATGACAGACTTTATTTTTAGTTTTGCTGTCCTTAAAGACAACATGCAAGTCAGAGGCTGGAATCGCTTTCAAATCACTTTTAAACTCAAATGGGGAAAACGGCATGATTCTCAAGTCATTAGAAGGTTTCATTAGTGAGGGGATTGTCGTTAAGGAGAAAACACCATTTGTAATTGTGTATGGCGTGAAAGCTAGACTGCGCTACTTCCCTTCCTTGAGCTTGAGGGACTCTCTGTAGAGCAGGAGCCTCTCTGTGGTGTGGGGGGGCAGTTTGCTCCTCCGGGCCCGAACGATGCAGTTAGCCAACGGGAAGAGACGATTGAAGCCCCCAGAGGTAGCAGGAATGGCCAGCAGCTTTCGGGACAGGCTCTGGAGCTGTGGGAAGCGCCAGGCCTCTCTCCAGAAAGCCTGAGTGGAGCCGTCTCCATCCAGCAGCGGCTCAGACAGGTACAGCTCCAGCTCAGACGCTTCATGCTCTTGGCCGCTGGCTGAAAGAAGCTGAAGATCTTCTTTCGTTTGATATTGCTGCAGGTTGAGAGGGAACTGTGGGTCAGATCGGGGTCATCCCGGGAATTCTCCGCATCTTCCTGCTTGATGCAGGCCTCATCTGCAGTGTTCCAGTGATCCAAGTCGCTCATGGCTGACTCCACCACCGTCCGAGCCTGGAATTTGGAAGGGGCAGCCAGAGTGGCACAATCAATCTCCTGCTTGGCATCCTGGAAGGGCTGGAGCTTGATGCGGGGGTCCAGAACAG
>CM040402.1:0-149889 GCA_022702515.1 Ilyophis sp. 1 JC-2022 | reverse complement strand
TTCCTCAAAGGGCTCCAGCAGGCCGATGATGTCCACTACCTGCTCCCGCTTGGCCCGCACCATTGGAGGTGAGCTGGATGAGTCCTTAGCCTCAATGCGCGCCTGGGCCAGCAGGGTCATCACCGAGCCCCAAACCGACTCTTGCGCCATCCGACGCACTGAGACAAAGGTGGAGTTCCAGTGGAAGTTGCTGGAGCTGTGGGGTGAGGCCAGGGACAGGCCGCACTCTTTCCCCAGGACTTCGTTCCAGTATGCGCTGCGCCGAAAGAAGGCCACCACATTCTGCACCTGCGACAGCAGATTCTCCACCACGCGTGAGTTCCTCAGCGCCTCCTTGATGACCAGCTGCAGGAGATGGGTAATGCAGCCGACTCGCGTACCGAACTGGATCTCTGAAAAGCTCTCAGTGGGAAGGAAGTCACAGAGGAAACCCAGCAACTCTTCCTCATCTGGGTCACTCTTCTGAGGGGAGCACATGATCTTGTAGTTGCAGAAGAGGTCGTTGGTGGCGATAGTGTTCTTGGCCTCGTTGGTGACAATGTAGCCAATGTTGTGGGGGAAGACGCCATAGCTCAACAGCACTGCCTCCAGCTCCCGGGCCACAGCTGCTGGGATGTTTTTACAACTCAGGTGGCGGAAGGCCACTGTGGGGCGGTGGATGTTCCAGTGCCGGTCGATGAAGTGCAGCTGAACGGCAATGACAGGTTCTGCATACTGGCTGGCCCACAGATCCACAACGACGTGAACCACAGCGTCCCCTCCACCCACCGTCATGCAGCTCTTCAGCTCCCGGATGAGGTGGGGCTTCACTATCTTCTCTACCTCGTCATATAGCTTCAGCCCCACGGTGCGCTGGGAGAGCCTGGGGTACCACGGCGCCACCACAAACATGAAGCTCCGGAATCCCGACCCTTCCACGAAGCTGAGGGGCAGCATGTCGTCTGCAATCATCCTCAACATGGCCTCTGTGACGCTCTTCTGCCGGGCCTGCTGGGAGCTGGAGGCAGAGCCTGGAGCAGAACCACAGGTGGAGGTGGGAGTGCTAGCATGTGGACTGCTAACCTCTTTGACCGAAGGAGGCGATGGCAAGACAACGGCCTTCAGTTTGGAGGAAAACTGATCCTTTTTAAACTTGAGTTTCACGTTCAGTGCTGTTAAATCTCTTGCATGTCTTGTCTATACAGGAGAGAAAAAAGAATGGGGTGGAGATCACCACCTTTATTCTGAGCACAAGAAAACCGGACTTCAGTTGCAGAAACTGCACATTAAAGCTTACAAATGTGCATCCATTCAGCTTATTTACGCCAAACCTTCTATGATGAGTACAGCGTGATGCCTTAGAATAAACTACAAACTGCATCTCTTTCCACTCAGCGTAGGGTACCAATTTACTCCACTAATTCTTGAGTTCACTGTAGGAGGTATAATGGAAATGTATGAAAGTGCTTCCACAAGCACCGTGCTGCAAGACGTCCTTAATTCTCTTTGTGAAAGCTTGTAAACAGGGATGAAAATGGGACACAAAGTCATGCACCAACAATATCTTCCACAACTGCACACTCCCAGTTACAACATAATGTTCAAATACCAATTACACTAGCTTATTATTGGCAAACATTATTCTTGATTTAAAACACCATTTTAAATTGGTCAGGATCACGTACCCATGTTGTCTATACCTGTGTGTACTAACCAGACCGTGCACCATGCATCCTCTGCCTCATGCATTCGCCTGCCTTATGAATTCCTTGACTGGGTGTGAGAAACTATGGCTGAATCCCATTCTTGGGACTCGCAGACTCAAAAGCGCGTTCTCGTTAAGTATGAGTGCTTAGGGCTGTCCCATTTTTGAAAACTGCATTTTTGGCAGGTGCCCTTATGCTGACTTTTTGCACCCTCTACTCGCACTTTTTGCAAGTCCGCTGCAATGCAGATTTACCTGTCCACGAGGGCTCAGCTTGGGTTTCAGCCTATAGCTCCTAAACATCATCCCTAATCTACTACATCTTGGCCCTGGCATACACCACCTCATACAGCCCATACTACACCTCATTCCGGACCTACTACACCGCATCACTGGCCCGCTACACCTCATCTTTAGCCTAATACACCTAATCCCTGGCCTACTACACCTCATCCATGACCTACAACACCTCAGCACAGGCCTACTACACCTCATTCCGGACCTACTACACCTCATCACTAGCCCGCTACACCTCATCTTTAGCCTAATACACCTAATCCCTGGCCTACTACACCTCATCCATGACCTACAACACCTCAGCACAGGCCTACTACACCTCAGCACAGGCCTACTACACCTCATTCATGCTCTACGACACCTCATTCCTGGCCTATTAAAGGCAGCAGTGGCCCTTGCACTGGGTGACAGGTTTGGTCTGAATTCAGAATGGCATGTTGGGGTACAGGCCTTCCCCTGCCATCTGGAGCATGTGCTCCAATTTTTAGTCAACGGGAATTTCAAACCGCTTCATCACGAGTTTAGTCATTATTCACACTGCTGCTATGCATCAACTGTCTGGCTTGTACTATGTACTTGTGTATTTAAATACTATGTATTTATACTGCCTGAGAGATTAGTTTCCACACCTTCAGTGTCCATCTTAAAGTGCTTTCATATCTGGTCATAAGTCATTTTTTACAGAGATGGAAAAAGTTGGCAGTCCAATCCCACCTGCTGAATAGGCTCTGGTTCTGGGTCCGCGTCCAATACAACATCACACTGGAATTCTACCTGGAAGAATGATAAACAGTAAGAAATAGTGCATAATAGATTTTAGTATAGAAGACATGCTGTAACACAGTGCCAGGCATCCCTTCAAGCAGGGCTGTGACAATATTGTCATACATGTGATTTAAAAATGTACTGTGTGAACATTAAAGATATTGCACTGGTGTGTTTGGTTCAATTTAGTTCTCATTTTAAATTTCAGTCAAAGTTCAACGTGATTTCTCTTCCAAGACAAACAATTGCCTGCATTATCATCTCTTTAAAAAATAAAATCATAATTTTTTTGCTTTTAGAAATTAAGTTAGTTACTTTTGTAATTGAAAATAATGATTCCTAAGATTATGATCATAATGATTGTTAAAATGTGCCCAAAACGGATGTGATTTATTTGTTAATTGAATAACAGATATAATTGCAAGAAAAACTTGATACCTGATACTCTTAAAATCTTGTTACTAGTGATCTGCGGACCCCGCGGTTTATCCGTGGATCGGGTGTGTCGCTCAGAAACAATTGACGTTATGATTAATCGCGGATGGTTGGCGGGTGGGTGAGAAAGAAATTTGTAAAGTAAATAGTTATTTTTGATCAAATAAAAATATATAGAATATTTGTTGTCTGGGATGCATTAGTTCAGGCAGTGTTGGAGAGTAGCGGAACTACATATAACTACAGACAGTTGTGTTAAAAAAAAATAGCAGTACAACATCAGTAACCTGATGAACCACTGTTATTAGTAGTAGTGATATTTCTGCATGGCAAATAATTTAATTGTAGATGTAGTAGTGTAATAGAAAAACAACAGACCCAACTGTCATGACATGCACGCTGCTTGTTCAGAGTAATTGACTCATTCATTGAAAGGGGCGTTTTCAAAATAATAGCAGTGTGGAGTTTAGAGAATTCATCCATTCTGTAAAAAAACAGGTGTCATTAATTGTCCTTTATTAAGGAAGGGAAGCAAATATTTCACAAATTGTTATAAAATATATTTCCTTCTGAATTGCTAAGTAAAATGGGCCACTCCAAACATTATTCGGAGGAACAACGTAATTTGATTAAAAAGTTGATTGGAGAGGGGAAAACATATTTAAAAAGTGCAGCAAATTATAGGATAATGCTGAAATGCTTTAAAATGGCAACAAAAACCTGAAACACGCAGAAGAAAACGAGCAACTACTGTGAAAACGGATCAAAGAATAGTCAGAATGGCAAAGATTCAGCCAATCATCACCTGCAGAAAGATCAAAGATGATCTAAAATTACCTGTAAGTGCTGTTACAGTCAGAAGACGTTTGATTGAAGCTAAGCTATCAGCAAGAAGCACCATTGTTGAAAAAATGGCATGTGCAGAATCGGTTAAAATTGGCCAAGAAACACATCGATTGGCCCAAAGAGAAATGGTGTAACATTCTGTGGACTGATGAGTAAAATTGTTCTTTTCGGGTCTGGTGGTCATCGACAGTACGTCAGACGATCCCCCGGGTACTGAATTCAAGCCACAGTACACTGTGAAGACAGTGAAGCATGGTGGCGCAAAAATCATGGAATGGGGACACTACGGTGTTGGGCCTATTTATCATATACCAGTGATCATGGATCAGTTTGAATACATCAAAATACTTGAAAAGATTATGTTGCAGTATGCCGAAGAGGAAATGCCCCTGAAATGGGTGTTTCAACAAGACAACGACTCCAAACACACGAGTAAGCGAGCAACATCTTGGTTCCAGACAAAAAGGATTGAGGTAATTGAGTGGCCGGCTCAATCCCCAGACCTCAACCCCATTGAAAACGTGTGGGGTGACAGTAAAAATGCAGTTTCTGAAGCAAAACCCAAAAATTCACAGGAACTGTGGAATGTAGTTCGTTTATCCTGTTTCAAGGTGCCAGAAGTTGGTTGACTCGATGCAATGCAGATGCGCAGCAGTTATCAAAAACAATGGTTATGCAACTAAAGTGAAGTTAAATCGTGAAAAATTTCTTCAGTTTATAGAGTAAGTGTTTGAGTTTGAAGAGAAAAATGTTGACACTGCTATTTTTTTTTTTACAGATAAATATTCCTTTTCTTTGCTTCCTGTAAAACAATAACACAGACTTGATAAAATTTGTTAATGCTTTGATTTGGAATTGAATGTGTAATGTTTCCACTACATTTGAAATATGGAACTAAAAGCTATTAAAAAATATTTGTACTTTATTCAAATTTTTTTAACACACGTATGCTGCAAATAGTAGGCAAATTTACTGCAACAGGGCTACAATTAAAATGTTAACACACGTTAAATTGTGTCTGTTTTTAATGCAAATGCAAGACGTGGCTAGGTAACTACACTGCTCAAAGAAATTAAGGGAACACTTAATCAACACAGTATAACACCAAGTCAATTCAACTTCTGGGATATCGATCTGTCCAGTTAGGAAGCATAATTGATTGTGAATCAATTTCACCTGCTTTGGTGCAAATGAGTGACAACAGATGGACAGGAGAGGCAACAGCAAGACAACCCCCAAAAAGTAAATGGTTTGGCAGGTGGTGCCCACAGACCATTTCTCTCTCCTTATCCTTCCTGAATGATTTTTCTCTAGTTTGGCATTTTGCTAGTGCCCTTGTCACTACTGGTAGCATGAGGCGGTACCTGCAGCCCATTCAGGTTTCACATGTAGTCCAGCTCCTCCAGGATGGCATCCATACGTGCCGTCGCAAGAAGGTTTGCTGTGTCTCCCAGCACAGTCTCAAGTGCGTGGAGGAGATACCGGGAGACGGGCCATTACACGAGGAGAGCTGGACAGGGCCGTAGAAGGGCAACAACCCAGCGGCAGGAACGGTATCTGCTCCTTTGTGCAAGGAGGAACAGGAGGAGCACTGCCAGAGCCCTACAAAATGACCTCCAGCGGGCTACTCGTGCACGTTTCTGACCAAACTGTCAGAAACAGACTCCATGAGGGTGGCATGAGGGCCCGACGTCCTGTAGTGGGACCTGTGCTCACAGCTCAGCACCGTGCAGCTCGATTGCCATTTGCCAGAAAACACCAGAATTGGCAGGTTCACTATTGGCGGCCCGTTCTCTTCACAGATGAGATCAGGTTCACACTGAGCACATGTGACAGACGAGTCTGAAGACGCCATGGCGAATGTTATGCTGCCTGCAGCATCATCCAGCATGACCGGTTTGGTTTAATTGACTGGGTGTTATACTGTGATGATTAAGTGTTCCCAGTGTATATATATAAATATATACATTACCACAGAGTTAGCTTCGCAGTTTGGTGTTCATATGTGCAATGTTTAATGTTTTTAAAAAAAATTAATGTTAGGCAATCTACTGCAAGCCAGATTAGTCTCTTCTGTGTGAAGTTGCGGTTATATCACTTTTGTCGGATGTTCTGCTCCACATTTAAGTTTTTTCTGTTTTCTCAGGCAATTGATAAATTTAATACCGATCTTATCTCCACCCTTACAAAAAGTTTAATTGTAGGCTATTGGTACATCAGTAGCCTAACCATGTGGTGTTTCCCATCGATTCTGTTTACATGCGCACCACCCAACCGTGAGCTTCCACAGCTTCTGATAGAAAGTTCTCGTTTCTGCTAACGCCAGCTTTAACATGAGCGCCGACAGATGTTCATATTTAATATGAATATCTGTCAAGAGAGATTATGGTAGGTGTAGCTCTCCTGTGTGTGGCTGTAGTGGTAGGTGCAGCTCTCCTGTGTGTGGATGTTCTGGTAGGTGTAGCTCACCTGTGTGTGGCTGTAGTGGTAGGTGCAGCTCACCTGTGTGTGGATGTTCTGGTAGGTGTAGCTCACCTGTGTGTGGATGTTCTGGTAGGTGTAGCTCACCTGTGTGTGGATGTTCTGGTAGGTGTAGCTCACCTGTGTGTGGATGTTCTGGTAGGTGTAGCTCACCTGTGTGTGGCTGTAGTGGTAGGTGCAGCTCTCCTGTGTGTGGCTGGAATGATCGATGTCGTGGTACATGTAGCTCACCTGTGTGTCAGTGTCGTGGTAGGTGGTGACTTCACCCTGTTCCAGTAGTGATGCCATGGTCAAGGGGAAATCAACATCTTCGGCGTAACAGCCTAGCTCCACTCTGCGTTTAATAGTGGAGTTCCAGTGGTTCTTCACAGCGTTGTCTGTCCTGCAAGTCAAAACAGTACAGCTGTAACCCTTTAACCCTGAGCTGTAGTTTAAACGAGTGGGACATTTCACCAATTCTCTCTTTCCGATTAAGAGTACTGTTTTCATTTTTTATGCCTAAAAACGAAAACCCTAAGACCTGCTTAAAGGCGTTACACAGCATTTTCCCCGACGTAGATTAGCCCGCACTGCAACGCTCTTTGGCGAGATAAGCTTGTTTTGAACCATTAGCATCAATGGCTCAAGCCTTTCTGCCGACTTAGGTGACATTCAAGGGGAGTAAGCACAACACATAGGACATTAAACAGGCTCAGTGCTACAGTGTAGTATAATGGTTAGGGAACCTGTAACTCAGGGCTGCAGTAGGGCATAATGGTAAGGGGAATGGGCTTGTAACTCAGGGCTACAGTGTACTATAACTGTTAGAGTACTGGGCCTATGGTTCAGTGCGACAGTGTAGTATAATATTTAGGGTGCTGGGCCTGTAGCTGAGTGCTACAGTGTAGTATAATGATGAAGGAACAGGGCCTGTAGCTGAGTGCTACAGTGTAGTATAATGATGAAGGAACAGGGCCTGTATCTCAGGGCTGCAGTGCAGTACAATGGTTAGGAGAATGGGCCTGTAACTCAGAGCCGCAGTGTAGTATGATGTTTAGGGACCTATAAAGTCCGCCGTATTGGATTTTCTGCTCATTTTATTTTTAACACTTAAAATACTAGCCCCCCTAGAAATTTGGGCCAGTTTGCACAGCACTTGTTAGGTTGACTCATCTCATGTGCCTTCATATGGGCATTTCTTTTCTAAGGCCAACGTCAAAAAATGGCCAAATGACGAGCAATAAATTTGCAGTGGGCGTGGCTTATCACATACAAACATACTGATTCTAAAAGTTTTTTCTACTGAGTCAATAGATGGCGCCATTGCAGGGTAAAATGTGAAAATGTCCATAACTCATGAACCAAATGACCAAATAACTTTTTTTGTTTGAATTTTGGGACTAGATTAAGCTGTAAATTATACTGGAATTGTATGGAGCCCATGATTGGCAAAATTGCTGCAAGTCATCAAGGGTCTGAGGTATCAAACAAGCCAAATCATCACTATACTGCCAGATATGCAGTAGATATAGAAGGATCACTTTAAGGGTCGTTTCTCCCGACACATTTTCCTAGTGAACTATATGGAAAAAGAGAGAAAAAACCCTTCAAGTGATCATCCATATCTACGGCATATCTGGCAGCAGAGTGATGGTTTGAGGCTCGTTTGATACCACAGACCCTTGATGACTTACAACCATTTAGTCAACCATGGGTTTCATACTATTCCCATGTAATTTACAGCATAATCTAGTCCCACCCCACAATTCCCATAGAGATCCATTCAAATGCAGCAAGGTTATAGTATCGCTTGTAAGCGTACCTGAAAATAAGATATCAAGAGTCTTTTGATCTCCTTTCATCCTCAGTCATGATAGCATCACCTGTTTACCTGTGGATTGTTCCAAACAGGCGTTTTTTGAATTTACCAGTCTTTTTTTGCCCTTGTCCCAACTTTTTTGGAATGTGTTGCAGGCATCAAATTCAAAATTAGCGTATATTTACAAAAATCAATAAAGTTGTTAAGGTAAAACTTTAAATATATTTTCTTTGTACCATTTTCAATTAAACATAAGTAAAAAAGAATTTACAAATCACTGCTTTCATGTGCATTTTACATACTGTCCCAACTTTTTTGGAGTTGGGGTTTGTAGGTCAAAATAAACTGCCACAAATACAAAGAAATCAGTTCTTCTTTAGTTTGCCATAACATACTGAGAGCAACATATGTGAAACAGGTAAAACTATACATTCCCTGGATCTTAGACTCCATGTCCACAAGTAAGCAAAATCTGAATATGATACTTTGGACACAGACTAACGCAACATAATTTGCTTACAGTTGTGTTAAAATAATAGCAGTACAACATCAGTAACCTGATGAACCAGTTATTAGTAGTAGTGATATTTCTGCATGGCAAATAATTTACTTGTAGATGTAATAATGTAATAGAAAAACAACAGACCCAACTGTCATGACATGCACGCTGCTTGTTCTGAGTAATTGACTCATTCATTGAAAGGGGCGTGTTCAAAATAATAGCAGTGTAGAGTTTAATTAGAGAATTAATTAATTCTGTGAAAACAGGTGTCATTAATTGTCCTTTATTAAGGAAGAAGGGAAGCAAATGTTCCACACATTGTTATAAAATATATTTGCTTCTGAATTGCTAAGTAAAATGGGCCGTTCAAACATTGTTCGGAGGAACAACGTAATTTCATTAAAAAGATCAGAGAGGGAAAAACATATAAAGTGCAGCAAATTATAGTATGCTCAGCTAAAATGATCTCAAATGCTTTAAAATGGCAACAAAAACCCGAAACACGCGGAAGAAAACGAGCAACTACTGTGAAAACGGATCGAAGAATAGTCAGAACGGCAAAGATTCAGCCAATTATCACCTCCAGAAAGATCAAAGATGATCTAAAATTACCTGTAAGTGTTGTTACAGTCAGAAGACGTTTGATCGAAGCTAAGCTATCAGCAAGAAGCCCCCATAAAGCACCATTGTTGAAAAAATGGCATGTGCAGAATCGGTTAAAATTTGCCAAGGAACACATCGATTGGCCCAAAGAGAAATGGCGTAACATTCTGTGGACTGATGAGTAAAATAGTTTTCAGGTCTAGTGGTCGTCGACAGTGCGTCAGCCGAACCCCGGGTACTGAATTCAAGCCACAGTACACTGTGGAGACAGTGAAGCATGATGGCGCAAAAAATCATGGTATGGGGATGTTTTTCATACTACGGTGTTGGGCCTATTTATCGTATACCAGGGATCATGGATCAGTTTGAATACATCAAAATACTTGAAGAGATTATGTTGCCGTATGCCGAAGAGGAAATGCCCCTGAAATGGGTGTTTCAACAAGACAACGACCCCAAACACACGAGTAAGTGAGCAACATCTTGGTTCCGGACAAAAAGGTAATGGAGTGGCCAGCTCAATCCACCGACCTCAACCCCATTGAAAACTTGTGGGGGTGACATTAAAAATGCAGTTTCTGAAGCAAAACCCAAAAATTCACAGGAACTGGGCTGAAATACCTGTTTCTAGGTGCTAAAAGTCGGTTGACTCGATGCAACGCAGATGCGCAGCAGTTATGGTTATGCAACTAAATATTAGTTCAGTAATTTAAAGTGAAGTTAAATCTTGAAAAATGTCTTCAGTTTATAGTGCTGACACTGCTATTTTTTTTTGAACAGATGAATATTCCTTTTCTTTGCTTCCTGTAAAAAAATAACGCAGACTTGATAAAATTTGTTAATGCTTTGATTTGGAATTGAATGTGTAATGTTTCCACTACATTTGAAATATGGAACTAAAAGCTATTAAAAAATATTTGCACTTTATTCGCTTTTTTTAACACACGGCTATTTATTTGAACACAAATGTATATTTAGCTTTTGCCACTCCATTTAATATGGAGGAGTATACCGGAAGTATCGTTCACGAACACTTTACCTACCTATTAAAACCAAAGAATGCATATTTCCTGCCACTAGATGGCAGTGTTGACTATGATATTTCATTACCTGGTCTTTAAGAATCATTAAAGTTTCTATTGCTCTTAATGCTAAAGGGCTCACAAAAACACATGCAAGAGCACTGTCTGAAGGAATTATTCTATGCTTTGCGTTTCAAAAAAAAAAATAACTTGCTTTACACATTGCGTGCTGATGTTAAACATTTAGGGGTCGATTTGCTAAGATCCCAAATAAGGGGTGTTATTTTGCAGGCGCAGCCAAAGTTATTTCACACTTTGCGGGTGATCAACTGAGTTAAGTAAATTACTCCAGCTGCAAACAGCCATATTTAAATTAGATTTTGCATGTTTGGAATGGTTACACTAAGAAAATGGTGAAAAGACACGCAGCAACGTTGCCAGTGAAAAACCATTTAATGAATGGGAAGAAAATTCTAAATCCTGTTATTCGAGGGTACTATCACACTGAGCAAGCTGGCGGTTAACAACAAACTGGTTTACTGGATGTCTCTTACTTTCTATACCAGGAGTAGATGTTTGTCAGGACTGAAACAATCGTAACTATACTTACTAGCACTACATGCGCTGTTTGTGTCATATGAAATCACATTTCCATCTAATAAAGTTGATAGTTACTTGCTCTGTTATTCATTGTTCGTTATAATAGACGTTGGATTCAAATACTAGTTACTCTCGTATTCTGTAACACGATTTGCTTCATGATTAAATGTTTTATTATTATTACCGTTCAGGTTGTACGTATGTATCCACAAATGCTTTTTGACTGTTTTGAGCATTACCTAAACACACAGGTATGTGTCTTGCTACAATGACAGCCGTCATCGATTGTGCGTCTTAATATCTGCTTCCATTTGTATTAAAATGCACCCGCAAATACCTTTCCCAAACTTGCCTTCGGACTTAGTAAATCACTTTACACGTGCTAAAACAATCCATTTTCATGACCTAACCAACTTTTTTGTGAAATAATGTAGGGACGCCCAATAACACATTCATTCAGGCTCACCCCTTAAAAACGGATAATCCATGTTATCCTTTCATTTTAGCACACGCAATCCTCTTTGCTCGTTATTAGTTGATCAATTTGGATAATTTTTTGCTGGTGGTAACAATTTTACAGTTTTTTGTACATGCAAACCTTTAATAAATTGACCCATTAATGGTATGAATAGAAAAAAAAATAAAGAGTTTGTATTCTTTTATTATTTTCCTTGTTTAATAAATCTATTTTTGTTAAACCTGGTGTCTGTTTTGATGTCATATGAGCATGAGAGCCCAGTCAAACTGAATCGTTAGAATGCTATACCTTCAACCCTTATGAATTATTAGTTATTAGTGCATGGTGTAATTGTAATCCATAATAATCAAATGAGGCTGACACATTTTTACACTAAAAGGGTAAACCTAATTATTCCATAGTTATTGCCAATATTTCTGGCATCCCATGTAAGACCCTTGATGACTTACAGCCATTTAGCCAACCATGGGTTTCCATACTATTCCCACGTAATTTACAGCTTAATCTAGACCCACCTCCCAATTCCCATAGAGATCTATTCAAATGTAGGGAGGTTATGGTATCGCTTGTAAGAGTACCTGAAAATAAGATATCAAGAGTCTTTTGATATCTTTTAATACCCAGTCATGATAGCATCACCTGTTTACCTGTGGAATGTTGAACTTCCCAGTCTTTTTTATTTTTTTTGGAACGTGTTGCAGGCATCAAATTCTGAATTAGCATATATTGACAAAAATCAATAAATTTGATAAGGCAAAACATTAAATATATTTTAAATTAAATATATGTAAAAGAGACATGAAAAAAATAAATAAATCAGGACGAAAACATACAATGTAAAGCTCCAATGTTCAGCCCGCACACTCAAACGAGAAAAGTTTAAGGACTGAACGAACGGACCTGACGAGGATACGCCGAAACACGCGTCGTTCGTTCTATTTTAATTAATAAACTTTTTCGAATCTAAATGTTTTTTGCCTCTGAAGGTCAGTCCTTAAACTTTGTATTGTTTGCATTGTATATTTTCGTTGTAAGTTTATTTTTTCGTGTTTCTTCACCTTGCCGACACCAGCACCTCTGGAGTACACAAGGCTTTTCCCTTTTTTTCATATGTAAGAGAATTTACAAATCACTGCTTTGTTTTTATTTGCATTTTACACACAAAATGCATTTACAATAGCAGCCTAAGAGTGAGGCATTTACATTTTTCTTATACAATATTGTTCATTCAATATGAAACATCAACGTTTTCTCTTGTTTACAAGGCAATACAGGGCTGAAAATTCAGCGCGGGATTGCAAAAATTGCACATATTTTATGAATCCTGTGTCATTGGGTTTCTTGAAAGGTGCATTCTTATTAAAATGTATTATTTTATTATATGTCTGCAATAAATCAGGAAAATCCCGCCGATACATTTAGAATGATAATCCAATTAATTGCCTAATAGTACAATTGAAAAGACAATTGTCTACACTGTTCTTTAGGCTGCATATAAGCCATTTCCAAGTAAACTAGTTTGTGTGTTCCGGCTGCTTTAGGGAAATGTGAGAAAGATCATATGGAACACTGAAGCTAAACAAACACTGAAGCTAAATGCACGTGCAGCAATAGACGGGGCCAATAGCCTATAATTATAAGTAAAATTAATCACCAACGGGATGGATGGCTCCATCTTCTAAAGGTGTGGTTAACACGGACAGGGAGCCAGCAGAGGTAAGTGTTTTGGTTGCGAATCACAATTAAACTAATAAGAAAGACGCAACTAGCAAGAAAGACGTGTTTCAATAAAAATTGCGAATTTTCCATGGCGAAGAATGCTACTGCACTGTGAAGTTTGCAAGTCGATGCTTCAAAACGTCTAGTAATCATACGCTGAAATGCGGCTTTAAAACAAAAGCATGAAGCAGAGAGCTCACACGGCTCCATGTCAAAAGCATTATCAACTGCACAATCCCACAAAAACACCAACAGTCGATAGCAAGGTCTCCTGAAAACTGCCTTTCAGTGCAAAGAATGAGTCAGCAAAAGGTAGCAAAGAGTCAGATTTTTAAGATATGTGGAAAGTTTTCCTGAACAGTTGTAAATTTTTTACATTGTTTTAAAAAAGCTCATGAATAAAGACATATGTTAAGTATAATGGCAATAAGACAAAAGAAAATAGTTAATAAAAGCATATTGCATAATGTTGAATGTTGTTATCGGTCTTGTCCACCACCTCTTCTGCCACCACCCATCCCTGACTCAATCCCCACCCCCACCATCTTTAAAATCCACCCAAAATGTTGTTCATAAGGAAGGAAATCCCCCTCAAACCAGAAATAAATTTTCAGCCCTGCAATACCAGCCTAAGAGTGATGCACTTTTTTATCAGGCCAGAAGCACTGCATTTTTTGCCAAGTTTTACATTTTATGTGATGTACCGTTTTATCTATTTTAGATAAATAAATCTTCCATAAAAGAGTGTTTGTCATTGGAGCATTTGTTATGAGGCAATAATGTAACGATAGTCAGAAAAGAAAACGACAATTATATCGCCATTTTTTGTGTGACAATATATTGTGAGTCAAAATTTCATAATTGTCACAGGCCTAGGTCAGCCCGATAAAGCACATTTGTATACATAATATAGGTGCAATATGTACGTATTTGCATATGGGGGTTCACAGGAGAAGTGCAGAGTAATAAAGTGAATGGTTAATTTTAGCTTGGCAAGTAATGGTACATACATATGCCAGTGATGAAAATACATAGTACATTTATGTGTTCAACTTGATAATGGGCACTTATACAATGTGATTACAATAAGCACTTATGCGAGTTGAATATCTAAAAGAACAATTTGATCTTTAACAAAACAACAATGAAGCAACCATGTAAGAATATACAGGCCTATTCCTTACATTCTGTAAGGATATAGTATTATCAACCATGCTGTATTAATAATTGATTACTTCACAGTAATTTTAATTAATTTTATTAATTGCATTTTATTATTAAATCAGAAATTAGTAGTAATTGTAATTCTGACCCTTTTTCACATTCTGATATTTGCGATTTTTAACACAATTCCAAATAGTTTGCTGGAAAATTATAACATGCACTGTATGTTCTGTAAGTTTGCTGTTGTTACATTGCATTGACGGTGGTGTACCATAAGTCCCTGTGGTGCTGTAGCTACCTTGTACTACAGCTAGAACAATAGAACAATTTATATCCTTCATCACAACCTGTATTTTGGATTGTGATTTGCACACGTTGGTGTATATATAATCAGTTGTCGCTGCACTTACAGGCGCTCAAAGCCCTTGTGTAATAGCCAACTTCTAGAGTTCCTTCAAGTTACTGATATTCAGATTTGATCTTTTATTGCTTTAGATATGGAACCCATATCTACTGAAGCCTATCTTTCCATTTTAGCCCAAGGCTTAGCACCCAGCTATGTGGATTTCCTGAATCAGCGGAGCCTCAGATTGTAGGAAAAGTTCTCTCATTGATCAATGAGAAGGGAGAGTCCCTCACACATTCGCAAGACCCAATTCTCTCTGGTCTGGTCTTGAATTTCTCCCGACAGAGTAGTCTTCCTCCTCAGAGCAACAGGGATCTTAGAGCAGAGATGGAATGCCGCCCACAGCATGCCAACCTTATTCTTGAGCTCCAGACTGTTGGTAAAAAAGCAATATGGTACTTGCATGATCTGCATTCAGCCAAATCAGATCTCAGTTCCTACATAGAGGAACTTTTCTAGCATAAGAGTGGATACCTCTTGCTTCCGCATCAACTCTCATCTCCGAACCGGCTTCCTCAGGCTTTCCCATCTCCAGGCTCTCTTACTTCATCCCAGCAGGAAGACACTAGTGGCCAAAGCACCTTTCCACCTACTTTGACATCAAATTACACAGAGAAATCTCCCCGAGCTCATTCATTCAGTTTTTACTGGAACCGTCACTTCCCCGTTACACCACAATGTGGGGAAAAGTGACGCCCAGTCTTGATTCAGGTTTCTCAGATAGCTTGCTCTGACCAAGACTATTCAGATCGAAATGCTTCAGATTTATCTTGCGATGGTTCGTACACCTCCTCCCTAGACAGGAAAGGAGGGGGCAGCATTCCAGCTTCTGTCCATCTCTGCAAAGGAGAGAGAGCTAGGCCTATTCAGGACTGCACCTTCCATGCTGCCTTCAAACAGGGGACCAAATATTCTCACCGTGAACATGGCAAAAGAGATTCCACTTCACCTCTTAGGCAAACGAAGCATAATGCTCACGCCCATAGCTTTCCCATAGCTAGGGGCGGCTGTGGCTCAGGAGGTAGAGCAGGTCGTCCGCGCTGCGCAGGGTCGGCGGCGGTTCCCCGGCTTTTTCCTTCCTGTGTCGAAGTCGTCCTTGGGCAGACAAAGACCCAAAATTGCTCCCAATGAGGCAGGCAGCACCCTCAGCAGCAGCTGCAGCCATTGGGTGTGTGAATGTGTGTGGTGAACGGGTGAGTGAGTGGCCATTGTAAGTAAAGTTAATGGAAAAAGCGCTAATAAAGTTTTTAGTCCATAATTTCCCACTAATACAAAAAAAGCTCGAGAGTCACAAGTATGACTGATTGGGAAGACGCTTTTTTCAGAAAGCTTCTGAAAAAACGTTTCTTCAGCTCTTTTGAGGACAGCTTGGACTTCTAAACTTGATGCAATACCCTTTTACGGTTTGTAAACCATCCAGCTAGCTTATCTATAAATGTGCAGTCTCATCGGCTGTTTTGAAGGAATAACAGATTGTTTCGCCTCCAGTTACAGTGCACGCATGTTGTTGTTGTTATGACATTGTCTGTAAAAGGGTCTATAGCGTGCATGCCGTGAGAAACCACTCAAAAGGGCTATTTGATCTTGTTCAGTCTCAAGTAGACAAGTAGAGTTATAATTGATAGCCATGGTAGCCTCACAGGCTGACTTCCAGTTCATATGACTTTTTCCGCACACCTTTCCCACCGGAAGAGGGGGGGGGGGTGCATAATCTACAGGCAGTTTACAGCAGTCACTTAGATATGCATGTAACAGCAGCAAACACAGATGGTAAGCAGACTCTGTAAAATGAAATGCTGTCTTAACACTTACATTACCATTGCCTTCCTCATTGAATCATGGTTTGATTATTGCAAGTAGAGACTACAGTGCAATATGTGCAGCTGTATTGACACGCTGTGTCCCTACCCTCTGTTACATCTCTTCCCTTGCATAATTATACTAAATAGGATTTTAGACAAGAGCCCTAATGTTAAGTACCACATAGGAGCATCTATTAGAAATGAGATCATATCATATCTTAATTTCCCTCTTAATGACACAACCATTAGCTTAAAACAGGACAGTGTCGTAAAATGCCGTAATATCCCTTACCAGCAAACTCTGTGGAGGGAACAAAACAATTTGTCAGTCTGAACCAGACATTACTTAAGGTTACAGCCTCTCCTTCCTCGATCCTCATGTCAGCAGGGTCATACCTGTTACACAGTAGCATAGTAACGAGTCTAGCACAACTTAGTCCAAAGCTTACTCAGCAATTCCTGTTAGAGTAGTATAATTCATTAGGAAACAGTTGAAGTTCAGTTTTTACTTTGTCATTTTATAAAGTCAGGGCATTTTCGTTTACTTATGTTAAGGTGTTTGATGTGTTTTTCTTTGTAGCAAGTCCTGGATAAGCTGATCAGCCTGCAGATAGTTTTGTTGAAGGGATTAATGTGATGGTGAGGTAGATTGTGACATGTTTACATGCAAGTTATTTGTCAATACCAACAGTCAGTGTTATTACTACAAACCCCAATTCGATTTTTTTATTTGTTTTCGATTTTTATTTTATTTGCTACAACAAGAGTGTTTTATTTTATCTTAAGAAACTAGTGTAATTATAAAACCCAACCCCAACATCCCAGTTGTAGGTGGAAACGAAGTAAAGTACAGGACTGGCAAGCACTACTGTGTAGGGAACTTTGATACAATACCCACTGTACCTTTGAAGATCCGTTTGCATATATCAGGAATCATTTCTGGCTAATGGGGTTCTGGTGATATATATTTACACAAGATTCACTGTGCGACAACATGGTTCTGGAGTGCCTTTTGTAGAAAGTACAATATGAAACGCATCAAAAACACATCTAAAAATTAACTTATATTGACAAAATATCAAATTTGATTGAACAAACTTAAAAAATGAATTATATTGAGACTTTTCTGGAACATTGCGAATTTTGCCACAATTTGGTAACCAAAAGGGGGTTGCCTGAAAAACCAAATGCAGAATTTTAACTGTTTGAGATATTGACACCATAGCTTTTGTAGCTCACCAGGGAACAATACTAAAACCTGAATGTAGGTATACGTTTAATTTTTTTCACATTTACATAAATAAATAATTAAGTATCAGGATTTATCTGCTTCGTTAAAATGGTTCTCTCCTTTAAAAAATTCTGTGAACCATATTTGTATAATTTTACCATTTATACAGTCAAGCCGGAAAGTCTGCATACCCCTTTCACCTTCTCCACGTTTTATTACGTTACAGACATATTCTACAATAGATTGAGTTAATTTTTTGTCTCAAAATTCTACACAAAATAGCCCATAATGACAAAGTGAAAACAGGGCTGGGACGATTCAATCCCATAACGATTCGATTACGATTCTTTAGGCAAAGGTTCGATGCATCATAATATCTTACGTTTGACCACGATTCGATTCGATAAGATTCGGTTCGATTAATTTAGATACTTTTTTAAAAATTAATAGGTATGCTAATGTGATTTGATACCGATACATTCAGCAATAATTAAATATTCAATTAGAACCTTACGCCAAGTTCACAGCATTATGTTTATTGTTAAGGCATGCCATACATTTTGCAGCTGTCTGCAGCAAATAATGCAGCAATAAACATGACTAACAGTGTATTTTCTAAAGTTGCCCTATTTAGGTTATTGTTTTTCAAACAGTGTCAGACATGGTACCCTAATACATTTCCTTTATTTACAAAATGAAAATGGCAAAATGTATAACAATTACTAAACTAGGCCAAGAAAAATGAAATGGCCTATAGGTTAGTGTCATGCATAGTACTTTCCTAAATCTTAGTACGATCTAGAACTTCGGTGGAGCAAGATGCCCATCCATCCGTAGTTAAAGCTACTCTCGTAGAGTTTTGCAAGGACAGTCGAACAGTTTTCTTCACCTCTTCATACAGAGCAGGTATACATTTTTCACTCAAATATTTTCTGGACGGTATGGTGTATCTAGGTTCCACGACATTCATTTTGTGAATCGGACAGTTAACGTAGTAATAATTAATTGAACGTAAGACATTGGAAATAGTCTGACTATTTTCGTTTTTTGTCTCTAACGTCTACTTGATTTTGAATAGAAAATGGTTTAAATTTAAATATCAGAAAGCACTTTACAATTAACTGTCTGGACACGGTATGTGTATAAAAACTAATAAAAACAATTATACAAAAAAATAGAACTGTTTGGCCATTTCTCCAGGAAACTCAAGGGAAGTGTCAATCACTCCCGAGTTTAGCTTGCTAACCAGCTTGCTAACGCGCTTGCTGTCCTTCACGTCAATTGTGTATCGTCGGCTCAAATGGTTTATCATGTTTGTGGTGTTGCCTGTGTATCTGATTTCTACTTGGCAGATCTTGCATATTGCAGCGGTTTTATCAAGTACACCCTCCTTCTTTCTAAACCCGAAATGCTTCCATACCACTGATTTTCTGTTCGGAACATCGCAAATTCTGTAAGTTTCTGTCTCTTTTGTCGCACTCAGCGAGCACGCAGCTAGCCATTTCGCTCAGATCTGTCCGTCTCATTGTCGCTTGATTCCCGCCTGTCCCTACTTTCAACTCACGCTTACGTGGGGGTTGGAGCAGAAACATGGATTGAAGCTGGTCAAAACCGTTTTAAAACTAGTCGTGTCTCAGAAATATATATTTTAAATAATTTTTACATGTGTACAAACGAATACATGTGCACATTCATTTAAAATGCGATATTAATCGATGCTTATCGATTCGAATCTTACAGATCGATGCAGTTGTATTTACATATTCGGATGCATCGGTGCATTGTCCCACCCCTAGTACTAATTTATTAAAAATCAAAATGTAAAATATCATATGTACACACCCTTTGATATGACACCCAAAAGTGAGCTGAGGTACATTGTGTTTCCACTGATACTGCTTGAGATTTAAGTTTATACAACTTAATTGGAGTCCACCTGTGATAAATTAAATTGATTGGACATGATTGGGGATTGCCAACACCTGCCTATATAAGGTCCCACAGTGCATGTCAGAGCAAACTCCAAGCCATGGGGTCAAAGGAATTATCTGCAGACCTCAGAAACAGGATTGTGTCAAGGCATAGATCTGGAGAAGGGTACGGAAAAATCTCTGCCGTTTTACAGGTCCCAAAGAGCAGTGTCCACCATCATTCGTAAATGGAACGAACCACCAAGAATCTTCCTAGACCTGGCCGCCCGGCTAAACTGAGCAATTGGGGAAGACGGGCCTTGGCTAGGGAGGTGTGCAGGAACCAGAGGGTCACTGACAGAGCTCCAGCATATTCTTGTGGAGATGGGAGAACCTTTCAGAAGATCAACCATCCAGGCAACACTCCACTAATCAGGCCTTTATGGTAGAGTGGCCAGACGGAAGCCCCTCCTTAGTAAAAGGCACATCACAGCCCGCTTGGAGTTTGCCAAAAGGCACCTAGAGGACTCTCAAACCATGAGAATCAAGATTCTCTGGTCTTATGAAACCAAAATTTAACTTTTTGGCCTGAATACCTGGAGGAAACCAGGCACCGCTCATCACCTGGCTAATACCATCCCTACAGTGAAGTATGGCGGTGGCAGCATCCTGATGTGGGGATGTTTTTCAGCAGCGGGAACGGGGTGACTAATCCTGATAGAGGGAAAGATGAATGCAGCTAAGTACACCGAGATCCTTGAAGAAAACCTGCTCCAGAGTGCTCTGGACCTCAGACTGGGGCGAAGGTTTACCCTCCAACATGACAACGACCCGAAGCACACATCCAAGAGAACAAAGGAGTGGCTTCTGAGAAAGTCTGTGCATGTCACTGAGTGGCCCAGCCAGAGCCCAGACCTGAATCCAATTGAACATCTGTGGAAAGAGCTGAAAATGGCTGCGTACCGACGCTCCCCATCCAGTCTGACAGAGCTTGCAAGGATATGCCAAGAAGAATGGGCAAAAATGTCCAGAAACAAGTGTGCCAAGCTCGTAGCTTCTTTCCCAAGACGCCTTGAAGCTGTATTCGCTAACAAAGGTGCAGCAACCAAGTATTAGGCTAAGGGGGTGTACAGATATGTAAACCCTAAATAACCTATTTTTGTCCGTAAAATAAAATTGTATATTTTCTAAAAACCTGTTTTCACGTCGTCATTATTGGCTATTGTGTGTAGATGTTTGAGGCAAAAAATGCACTCAATCTATTGTAGTACAAGTCTGTAACATAATAAAACGTGGAGAAGGTGAAAGGGGTATGCAGACATTCCGGCTTGACTGTAGGTTTTGAGATGAAGAGCTTTGTTTGACACTAGTGAAAACAGGTAAGAATTGTCACATTTTTCCCCTCGGTAGGAAAAGTTTAAACCTAATTGTGTCAATATGTCAAGAGGACTCTACCTGCCGGGTAACAGTTTGGCAATTTCAGCCCAGCGGTTTCCCAGGACGCAGTGGGCCTTGTAGATGATTAGGTCCTCCTCGGGGGTCCAGGTGGACTTCTTAACATCGGGGTTGAGGTGGTTATGCCAACGTTCCCGGCACTGTTTGCCCAGACGGCCCTTCAGGTGCCGGGCCACCATGCTCCATTGCTTGGTGCCATATTTGTTCACCAGCTCAATCACCTGGCAGAAAGGTGAGAAAGGCAGGGCTGAGGGGGTGTCCTGATCCAGGTCTGGCTTTCTGCAAGTTATCGCAGTAATTGGCGTGCAGCATGCAGTGAGCAGCGTACAGCGAGCGGCATGCTGTATTTTTTGTTTCCATTGAACGATGCAGGAATTCTACTCACTGCCCCTGCCTGCAGACAGTCATCTTTGGACGTTTGGACCACAACATCACAGTGGAACTCACCTTGTCATCCTCCTCCTTAGTCCAGGGCCCCTTGACCAGATCTGGGTTCAGGACTCTGGCCCAACGGTACTGACACTGGTACTCTGTGCGACCCTGCAGCAAAGAGCGTACAACACAGTTAGCATCTGACGTAGACTGACACAGCCTGGAAATGGAATACAACAGAGTCAGCATATGCCCTAGACGAACACCCGCCTGTGGACAGGGCTCTGGCCTTCAGGTTTATTCAGCGTTAGCACTCACTCACCGGTAAAAAGCTGGCAACGGACTTCCAGTCATTCTGCCCCAGATTATGAACCAAAGTCTTCAGATTCTCATCCTGAAAATGAAAGTAAGTCTGAACATCATCAGCTACAGCACCCGCATTGAATAAACAGACAAAATCACAGTAACATATGGAAAGTAGCACATGCATGATGCACTTAATGGTTATTAACAGGCTGTCTGTGCCTTCCTGGTGATATCACACTTACACCAACACTAGTGATTGGGGCATTCCGTCAGAAAACAATACCTTTCGGACCTCACCCTTTAAGATTTGAACACATTTTTTATACATGTTAACCTGTATGAGAGTGTTAAAATGTGGTTTGATTAACCAGAATGACCAACCATTCAGACAAGGGCCCTCAAAGTTTACCCATAATTAAACGATTAACTGAACAATCTGCGGTCTTGTATCAACGGGAGTTTTTGTGTGAAATGTAATCGCGATTTAAGGTCTCCACGCGAGAGCGCCTGTGGTTTGCAATACATTGCAATACCTGTGGTGCTGTTTTGAAGTATAACTACTTTGTTAATGTAGCCTACCACCTGAAAAGCGTACATCCAACCGTGCTGCCAGGGTAAAGTGGATCGCGACCTACCATCACCTCAGTGTTGCCAAAGAGGGTGTGTGACATGGTTGAAAAGGACATGATGGTAATAAGCACCGTTGACGGTGACGGATTTCGAGAGCTAATAAACAGGCTGTGCACACGACTCACTCCCGACCACGTAGATATGCTTAAATGTTCTTGAATAAAAATACGTAGGTCTATCTAGTATGCATATGAGGAGCCTCTTCAAAACATAATAGCCTATGTTTTAAGTTGACTGTTCTAGGCCAGGACTACTAGTTTAACTGTCGCCTTTCAATTTCAAGAGCGATTATGTTAATGCTGCAAGTGCCTAGCGGAGCAACGGTTTCGCTTGCAACAGATGACGGAGCGCAATTTCTTTTCTGTTAAAGTAGCCTATACACGCCTTCATATTCCATTTTTGTTATGCTACAATAATGCCTGTTTCTCAAATGTTACAATAAATCTTTGATTGAGGAATATAACATGCATTTTGTATTTTGTCTATCATAAGCTATATTTAGCTTTTATGTTATCAATTAATCGACGATTGTTTGTTAAGGTTAACAACTATCGATTAAGGAAATTCTTTAAAATTTGCATCCCTACTACACACCCACCAAATATCCTTTCAAAAAACTGCCAAGAGGTATATTAATATCTCATTGACATCAGTCTTGAAATGACTCTTAAGTTACACTTTATTGACCCCGTGGGGTAATTTGTCCTCTGCATTTGACCCATCCTAACTACTTAAAGAGCAGTGGGCAGCCACAGTGCAGCACCTGGGGACCAACTCCAGTTCTGAAGCCAGTGCCTTGGTCAAGGGCAATGGCAAGAGTTTACTTGAAAACGGAGTGGCCGGAGGAAACCCACGCGAACACGAAAAGAACATGCAAAATCCACGCAGAGAGGACCAGGACCGGGATTCAGAGTGACTTCGGCGTCATCCAGCCCTACATGTTGGAACGACAGTTCTGTGGTTTGAACCAGGTGAGGAATTAATGCAATCAATAGTGTGGCCGCTATCAGGAGATAAATAGTTAGTTAACGTGCATGATGCACTTAAAGTAAACTAATTCAACAAATGATGCTAAAAAAGTAGACTTTGGAATCACTTAAGCCAGTGGTGTCAAACTCATTTTCACCCCGGGCCACATCAGCATTATGGTTGCCCTCAAAGGGCCGGTTGTAACTGTAAGACTATAAATATAACCATACTTGGGATTTTCGCGGACCTCGATTGTAATTGTTGACGGGGGGGGGGGTGCAATCAAGAATTTTTGTTGAGGGGGGGGATGGGGGATGCAATCGCCTTTTTTATTTATTTTTATACAAACTTCATTTAACGTTTTATTTAACGTATGTACCGCGGGTGTGCGTCCGCATCTGCGTTTGTCTGTTATATCGTAAAAGTAAATCCCAGTTAACCAGGCACGTACATACACGCGTCAGATACTTAAGTTCTCGCGGGCCACAAAAAATGACGTGGCGGGCCGGACACTGGTCCTATGCCAGAGTGGCAGCCCCGGAGAGCGGCACCGCAGAGCGGGGAGGGGAGCCCTCTGAGTCCGAGATGGAATCGCTGGAGCAACAGGTGGTTGGCTTCATGGAAAGTTGGGGGATCTCCATGTACAGGAGCGACATCGAAGCCTGTCACACCCTGCCTACTAGAACCAAAGGAGCAACGCCAGCGATAATCATTCTATTCACTAACAGAAAGAACAAGATCTCGATCCTAAAACAGGGTCGTAAATTAAAAGGGTCTGAGGTGTACATCAATGAACACCTTACCAAGAGGAATGGTGAGATTGCCAGGCGAGCACGCATTTTGAGAAAACAAAACAAGATTCAGTCTACATGGACAGCGAGCTGCAAAGTGTTTATCAAACTGAATGGAACGACAGCAGAGGACGAAAAAGTTATGGTCATTAATGACATCAGCGAACTGGACAGATTCGGTGGTTGAACGACCTGCTGTGAGGTAGGACCACTGTGTCTATTATGATGGACATTTACACACATATAATGACGGACATACATTATTTTTTTCGTGTACCTTGCTGTAGTTTTTATACTTCTATAATTACTTACAAAAGGTTCTATTTTTTTCTACCTTGGTGCGGTTTTGATAACTTTATAATTATGGACAAAAGGTTTAATGCTTCTGTACTTTTTGGGAGTTATTACTACTTTATGCTGACTGAGGAACGGTTTTATGTTTGTTTTCCGTTTGTACTGGGTTTCTGTGTAACTGCTGAAAGGCAATATATTTTATCTAAATGTTTCTCACTTCATTATGGGTTCATCCAGTTTTAATTTACCAGGCAAAGGCCTGTTGATAGCTCACTTAAACATCTGTAGCTTAAGAAATAAAATCCCAGATTTATGTGAGGTAATGAAGACGAATAATATTCATATCCTGGCAATATCGGAAACACATCTTGACTCCTCTTTTGACAACACAGTATTAGGTGTGGATGGATACACACTTTTCAGGAAGGATCGAAATAGATATGGTGGAGGTGTGGCTGTGTATGTGCAAAATCATATTCCTGCTAAAATACGAAATGATTTAATGTTGGATGATATCGAGGCACTGTGGGTTCAGGTTCATCTGCCACAGACTAAACCCATACTTGTAGGGTGTTGCTATAGGCCGCCTAGTGCGGATATAAAATACCTGGATTTGATCTGTGAGATGTTGGACAAATCGAGTGATGAAAATAGGGAATTATATTTTACTGGGTACATGAATGTGGACTGGATATCTATGTGTCCACTTAAAAAGAAACTGACTGCTGTAGCGAATGCCTGCAACCTTACACAGACAAGTACTCTACCAACTAGAACCACTATAAATAAAAATGGGGTAAAATCATCCAAATGTATTGACCACCTATTCACAAATGTTCCTGAAAAATGCACAAAAACAGTATCAATAGCTCTCGGTTTCAGTGATCACAACTTAATTGCACTTAAAAGGAAAACTAAGGTCCCTAAAGCACCTAGCTTGATTATACATAAGAGGTCATATAAACATTTTAATCAAGAAATGTTTATAGATGATGTGAAAAATGTTAACTGGTCAACTGTGTGTCTTGAGGAGGATCCAGAAGTTGCTTTGGGTATATTCATGAGATTATTTTTGCAGATTGCTGATAAACATGCTCCTGTCAGGAAAACAACTGTCAGGGCTTATGGCGCCCCCTGGATTGGCAATGAGCTTAAAGCTCTTATGAAGGAACGTAACCAGGCTAAAAAGTTGGCTGACTCATCTGGTTTACTGTCTGACACGATGATCTACCGTAAATTAAGAAATCATGTAACTAAAATAAATAGAAGTAATAAAAAAGAATACTATCAGAATAAAATCTATGACTCTAAAAATAATGGTAAACAATTATGGAAAATATTGAATCAAATAATGGGAAGATCATCATACCAGACTAATTCATTTATAGAAATAAATGGAGCTTTTCTGACTAAACCAGTGGAGATTGCCACGTACTTTAACAACTACTTCACAACTAAGGTTGAAAATCTGAGAGGAAAAATGACACCATCTGATGGATCCTCCTCGTGCTCATTAATTGAAAACTATATAATGAAAGATAAAGGCTGTCAGTTTGATTTTGTGCAAGTTAGTATACCTGACATTGAGAACTTGCTATCATCATTACCATGTGAGAAACCTGCTGGTACTGACATGCTAGACAGCAAACTGTTAAGAATTGCTTCATGCTATGTATGTAATCCAATTTGTCACATCTTCAATATGTGTTTAACACATGGAGTTTGTCCTAAGGTTTGGAAGGAGGCAAAGGTCATTCCCTTTACCTAAGGATAAAAAGAAATAATTCACTGGTACTAACAGTCGGCCAATAAGCATACTTCCTGTTCTGAGTAAATTAATGGAAAAAGTAGTTTTTAAACAAATTCAAGATTATTTTATCAATAACAAACTGATCACTAGTTCCCAGCATGCTTATAGGCAGGGTCATTCCACATCAACTGCTCTAGCTCAGTTAACGGATGACTGGTTGTCACAAATGGACATCAAGCAGATGGTTGGTACCGTCTTGCTTGATTTTAGCGCAGCATTTGATGTCATAGACCATGACATAATGATATCTAAATTAAGAAAATATGGATTTAGTAGTATGACACTTGGTTGGATGATGAGCTACTTGTCAGAGAGATCGCAGAGAGTGTTTTTTAATGGTAGCCTATCAGAACGTAAGTACAATAACTGCGGGGTTCCTCAAGGGAGCTGCTTAGGTCCTTTACTTTTTATTATTTTTACAAATGATCTTCCATGTATAACAACAAACACCAATATGGTAATGTATGCTGATGACACTACTTTGTACAGCACTGCTTCTACATTGAATGAGTTGGTAACCACTTTAAATCAGGATCTAGAAAGGGTGTCCAACTGGGTGAAAGATAACAAACTAGCCCAGAATGTCACCAAAACAAAAAGTATTGTTTTTGGCTCCAAGCATATGCTTACTGGTGACCCTCAGCTGCATCTATCTATGTTAGGAATGCCTATAGAACAGGTTAAAACAACTAAACTGCTTGGTGTTTTACTTGACAGTCAACTGTCATGGTCTGATCATATTGATGGTATTTTAATGAAAATGGGAAGAGGAATAGCCATGGTCAGGAAGTGCTCCACCTACATGACATCCTTAATTATGGGTCAAGTCATTCAGTCCTTGGTTTTTTGTCACCTTTATTACTGTCCTGTGGTATGGTCAGCGGCAACTAAGTCGGACCTGAACAAATTGCAACTTGTTCAGAACAGAGCTGCCAGACTGGCACTTCATTGTTCAACACGCACTAGTATTGCATATATGCATGCACGTCTGTCCTGGTTAACTGTTGAACAAAAACTGCTTTGTAGTCTCCTCACGTTCTTCAGAAACATTATTTCAAATCAAACACCAGATTATTTTTACAAAGAGTATTTAAAATCAACCAACACACACAATTATCACACCAGGAATGCCAGCCGTGGTCATTTAACACTTCCTGCTCCAAGAACTAATCTCCTCAAACAGTTATTTACAGATCTATATCATTCTGGAACGTGTTACCATCTCATATACATCTCACACAAAATAAATCATCATTCAAAATAGCCTTAAAGACACACTTGTTGCAGCTGACCGCTTGACCGGAATCTTAATTTTATGTTGTATTTAATTTTTGTATAATATATTGTAATCATGTATTTTCATATTGCAATCAATGTATTGTAATCATGTTTTTTCATAACAAGAATCTCAATCTTATGTTGTATTGAATTGAACTGAATCATGTATTTTTCATGTTTTTATATTTGTATGCATTTTATATGGACCCCAGGAAGACTAGCTGTCGCCACGGCGTCAGCTAATGGGGATCCATTCAATAAACAATAAACAATAAACCCTACTTATGAGCACACAGCTGCCAGCTCTGTGTACTTTTCCTTCTTTCTTTCAAAGGCGGCCTAAATTTCCCCTTCCCATGGAACAGTCAATTCAGCCATAATAACCGTCCTAATAGAAGTAGACCAGAGCACGATATCTGGCTTTAGAGAGGTTGTGGTGATCTCTTGTGGGAACTTCAATGGGCGGTCGAGGTCAGCTCTCATGTTCCAGTCGCCTCCGGGTGACAGGAGGGACCACTCTCTCGTGCTGCTGCCCTGAGCTTCACCCCCTTGCCTGACAAACTGGATCAGCCGCTGTGATGTTACCGGGCTGGCCTCGTTTGCTTCCAACCTACGTGCCTCCAGGATTTTGGCTAGCTTGCACAGGACGTGGCGCCACCCATACCGGCCCTGCGTCAGTGCTGCCTTGCATCCAGAATGTGCTGCAAGCTTGGGTTCTGGGAGTCGCAGAGTTGGCGGGACTCCTCTGAGCCGTACCAGAGGCGCAGGTTCCGGGGACTGGGTAGGGTACGTGGCCCTGATAAAGAAGCTCAGCCTCGCTTGGGGCATCCTGCACATATCCGCCTACGTAACGGCTCTGTTAATCACAGCCTCCCAGGTTGTCCATCTCACTTGTTGCTGTTGGCTCACAGCTCTGATTTTTGGCTCACAGCTCTCCTCTTCCATCTTCACAACTTCAGAGATCACAAGGTTTTTCTTTTCCTTCTTTGTGGCTTTGGACCACATTTTGGGTGCTGTTCCCCATCCAAAACCGGCCCTGGTTGGCTGCAGCAATCCAACAATCTCCTGGTGTTCCACTCAATTGATAGCCTAGTCTACCGTCTGCCTCGCATTCCACTTGCGTCCTGTGCGAAATTTGGCCTTGGTGTTTTGGACAGTCAGGTCAGGTGAGTCTCTCAGCTGGAACACAAGCCTCACCTTCTCCTGTTTGTAGCCCAAGCTAATGGATTTCAGTGTAAGCTTCAGGACGTTTCTCCCAAACAGTGCCATGTTGGAAAGGCGTCAAGGAAGGCCCAGCCATTTACGGATGTAGTAGTTACCTTTTGTATCCATCTTCAGAGCTGTTGTTGTGGTGATGTCACAACTTCAGGGGCTACATCAGACGTTGGTATAAGGTGAACTGGTAGCACCAGACCTTGAATTTCCCTAGTAGGAGGCTACAAGCTACAAAAATCTCAGCCTGGGACCAATTTAAAACAATCAGGGACAGTCAAGTGCAGTGCAATATTTGTGATATTAACCCTTTGACGCGTACGGTCACACCGGTGTTACAGCGCTAGAGTGGTCCCTGAAGCGTACGGTCACACCGGTGTGATTAGAACGTCTATTTACGAATGACGCAACAATAAGCCTGTGGGCTAACCCTCGTTCTTAACCCTAGGACTAAACACACTGTTCCACGAAAACATTGTACCAAATACACATCTTTATAACATTTACATGTATTTGTTTATGCAGACGTTCACACTTTCACAGAAGTAATGTAAGAAGCAAATACCCCCTAGCCTATAACGTTGATTTAGCTACAGTTGGCTAACGTCAGTGCTAACCAAGCTGTCAAAATGAGCTAACTACGGGCTGACAGAAAATATAATATACACAATCTTATAGCGATTACACTTTACAATGTTTTACATCACGGGTAAACTCATCCGTGATCAAAATAATTGACGAAATACTCGAAAAACGCATTTTCGAAAATAATCCGGCAGTAGGCTAATATTGGTTTGCGGTACTGCCATTTTGTTCTTCCGCATTCAACCAAAGATCATACATGATTAAGAGATGCTCCACTTGCTCCCAACTGTAACCATATCAATTCTCAACCAAGTTAACCTGGAAGTGAGTTATCTTGTCACGTTATCATCTTTGGTTGGACCAGAGATAACGTTGTATGGCTGCGCCCATGTTATTAGCTTTATCAGAGATAAATAGCATCTCATAGCATATGGTGAGCAGTAACGTACAACCTTCAAAAATGTACTTTACCAACATCATGGGTGTCCATTGCAATGGTTGCTAGAATCGGAATACACCATTTGTAACAACTATTTGAAAACATGCGAAAAATATTAAAAATAAAAACATTTTCACCACACAATATTAGCTAACTCTCTATAGAGGCCTGTCACCTACGTCACAATTTGGCCAGACACGCCGACTTTTTACTCCAACCACCATACTGGAAGACCAAATGCCGGTGTTCCATAACGTTATGCAAACCAAACTAATAGGCTATCACATTTAATCGGGAGGTTGCTTAATTTCCCTTTATTGCCATCATCGGAATTTGCTTTACGCAATGCTTACAGGTAGCTCAGCAATATACAAAATATACAGTGCACAACATAACGAAACAATTTCTCAGTTTGGCGGTGTACAGAGACCGCGGCACTGCATGTATGGAGGAAATTCGTGGATGTGGAGTTTGTGCGTTGGACTGCTTGGTGACACTGGACATCTCGGGACAGCGGGGGCCATTTTTAATCATGGCTGTATTGCACTTTCATTCACTTGATTAATGTAATGATTCTGTTGGATATCTTTGTTTGATATGTTTGTTTGTGTGTTGTGGGTCTGCCCCACTGTCTATGTCTTTTTTGTTGTTGCTGGGGCTACAACTGAAGTTCCCTGGCGAGAAATAAAAGTTATTATATTCTATTCTAATAATACCAACATAAACAAATATTATAAGGAGTATCGCGAGGGTATACGTACGAAGTAAGATTAATTACAGAGTAAACCCCGGAACCCTCCCAAATCTGGAACATGCATGGGCTGAAGTAGAAAGAGCTGTTCTGGGTTTTATTGAGTTATCCAGCTAGTACTAACTCAGTAATCCTGCTTTGTAGTATACCACCTTGGTAAGTAAAGTGCTTGTGCAGTTAATATGGGAGCAAAGTGATACGTTACATGTTAGGTAGGCTACAGTAGCCTACTTCAGCAATAAAACATTTTAGCTCGATGGATAGAATATAATAACTTTTTTTCCCGATAGGGAACTTCAGTTGTAGACACCATAAAAGGCAAATCAGTTCTACACAAAGTACATTTACCGTTACTTTAATTATTACTTTCAAATACATTGTTATTTGGTGCTTACTATCGTAACGTTACATTTTATTTTCGCCCTCTTCTGGATTCTCATATTGCTCGAACCCTGCCTGGCCAGCACAGGTAGCTAATGTTTACAGTTTATCCAATCTATTTGTGAGACATCGTACAACGTAGCACCCCTAGCAATGTAATAATAGTTCAAATGAACACTGTTTTGATGTTCACAATATGCTTGACGTATCGCATTAGGTTAACATTAATGTTTCGCAGGCGTAGCAGTCGTTCACACAAATGATATAGCTACTAACGTTAGCTAAACCAAGCGATTAATTCACTTTTAACTTTCTAACATTAAGATAATGCACATAAATGTACATTAGGCCAGCTAGTTATGTATATATTAACTGGCTAACTTTATAATTTGTTCATAAAACGTAATTTACCATTAATGATCCGAGCCTATGCTGTCTAAACCCTGCTCACTCCTCACTGCTTTCAACCACCAGTCTCTTCTTTCGGTCGTAAAATTTAGTTCGTTCACCCTGCCTGGTGGTTTAGCTACTATGGTGAGTCCTCAAATTATCATGTAAAAGGACATTTTCGCCTTTTCCCAGTTTTATTCGCACATCAGTACGCAGTGCAGAAGTTCGTCATTGTAGGACAGCAATCATAGTAGCGTTAGCATGAAACTCGTTTCATGGAGTAGCGAACACTACGAGTTCAGTGGTAACGTTAAGCGTCTCTGTTAGGGTTGGTCCGCCAACATGGCGGCGCGTCCCTGTAACCATTGGTAACGACAGTTCTAGTTCTATGTGACAGGCCTCCATTGTGCGAAGGCTAGTGCTGTGACATAACAGTTGAATTCTAGAACAGCTGTTGCACACAGAAAAAAACTCACGCTTTGGGGCCGTTGAAAATATTTTGGAACTTACGTGCGAAAAGGTTAAATTGTCCTACCACAGATCGACTACGACAATGATAATCTCAGAAACATCCACAACACAACCATCATTGAAGAAGCAGAGTCCAGCCCGATGCAGGCTACGTCTTCTTTCTTGCAAACTCGCAAATATGACAAACTTTGAACTGAAAAAATATCCACGAAAATCGCTTGCAGGCCAAGGACACTAGATAACAGCAGTGTAATCCTTGCAAAGGGTAGGTGCATAAAGTACTGAAAACAGCCGTTATTTTGTTTTTTGCGGCTATCCTATTTTTTTGGCGTGTTTTGATTATAGCCTAGATGTGTGTTCCTAGCACATTAAAGCCTACTTGTATTTTGAAATTTCGTTCTTTTTTATTTCATATAAATATGTAATTTTCTTGATCTACGTATTTTATATTATAGAATTGTTACCTGTAAATTGTTGCCTGAATTGCCGCAATTTAATTGTTAATAAGCCTACAACTGAATAAATAGCCCATTTAATATAGCCTAATGCTTCTTGCGTGCGTTTTATTTACGGTCTTTTCTTAAAGCTGTAGTTTTTAATTTCAGACAAACATGAATACTGTAATTGTGACAGATACGTCTACCACTAGGGGTCCAACGTGGATCGGGTTAAAAAAATCTGGAAATCCAAGTTGGCTTTAGCGAATTTACTAAAACGAGAAGGGTGACAGCGGGAGGAGGGTTAAGCCCACACAACCCGCAAGATGAAACCATAATGTGTTAAGCATTCACTATTTAAGATCAGAAAAATTAAGGCAAATGCATAGGCCTACAATAGTGGCTGCAACAACAATATTGTTGCTTATTTTATGCCTTCTCCATTCAGAGTGACGTGCAATCGTTTAACTTTTTACCGTGTCAGGAAAATCTACTGCATTTCGCACTTGACAGGTGTCAATTTCTGATCCTGTCGGCACATCCGAACAATCGATTATTCGCTCATACCACCCACTGATTATTCGACCATGACAAATATGAGTTTTGCACACCGCAAATGGGAATGCGTGCTAAATTTAACAGATAATGTTAGCTATAAGGTAGTCCGTTTACCAAATAGCTAGTGTTAACCAACTCAAAATACCAACGTTATTATTTGATCGGTAACTTCAATTTAACAGATAATCCGGGCGTAATGTTACGTAAAGGTCAGTTCAGGCCAAAGATTTGTAGAGGTCTTCATGATGTAACATTGGGGGGGGGACAGCTAGAACTTTTGGGGGGGATACGTCCCCCCCGTCCCCCGTGGAAATGACGCCTATGATTACGACGGATGTTTAGTGGTTTAAAAAAAAGCACCGATTCTCTTTTTTTTCTCTTTTCTTTCTCTAAAATGACAAAAAGAAGATTGCGGTGAAGGCCTACCTATGGTTGTTCAATAAATCATTTAAAAATAACTATTTAATTTGAGTACACAGCAGACATAGGCTTTTTATTCTCAGGGTGTAAATTTGTGGCACATTTGAATGCTTAAATATTGAACTCATCGCATTTCATATCGTCATCAAACATGTTAATCGCACATTTTGTCCATATCGTGGAGCCATAGGCAGGTCTGCAGTAGTTAGGGCCAGTTGGGGCAGGTCTGGGGTAGTTGAGGCCATTCTCTCATTAGGTCTGGGGTAGTTAGGGCCAGTCGGTGCAGGTCTGGGGTAGTTAGGGCCAGTTAGGGAGTCGGGGCAGGTGTGGGGTAGTTCGGGCCAATCGGGGGTAGTTGGGGTCGCTGTGTCACTCACCTCCTCTCGCGTCCACTTGATACTGACCTTCCCGCTCTCGCGCTGCTCTGCCACGTCAGAGTCTGTGTCTGGATAGAGTGTCTCCTCGCCATCCTCCCTGGAGCAACACAACACCTGATCGTCAACATTGTCATCCTGGACTTAGGACGGGCCCGAATGCCATTTTTTAGGCTTCGGACATTCGTTGGAGTTTCTGAACGAAGCTCCGAACGTTCGTTCTCATAAAAACACGTTTAATAATTAGGAGTACCGTAGGCCTATTAATGCTCTTTCATAACCGAAAGCTCATTACCGGATCATTATAGATCCAGTGGGGGGCGAGATTGTATAGCCTAGCCGTGAATGAAGGGTTTCAAGTTTCATATGCCTGTTTTTTGAAAGGATCAAATAACACAAAAGTTAATTCCAAAATTAAATTTTATTGCACAATGTCGTTATAAAAGCAGCAGATCAGTAGCCTATAGTTTATAAAATAGTTCCTTCTCAACTTATATATATATATATATACAGGTGCAGCTCAAAAAATTTGAATATCGTGAAAAAGTATATATTACATAGATTCATTACACAGTGAAATATTTCAAGCCTTTATTTCTTGTAATTTTGATGATTATGCCTTACAGCTAATGAAAACCCAAATTCAGTGTCTCAGAAAATTTGAATATTACATAAGATCAATAAAAAAAGGATATTTTAAACAGAAATGTCAGCCTTCTGAAAAGTATGTTAATTTCTATGCACTCAATACTTGGTTGGGGCTCCTTTTGCATGAATTACTGCATCAATGCGGCGTGGCATGGAGGCGATCAGCCTGTGGCACTGCTGAGGTGTAATGGCAGCCCAGGTTGCTTTGATAGCGGCCTTCAGGTCATCTACATTGTTGGGTCTGGTGTCTCATCTTCCTCTTGACAATACCCCATGTTCAGGTCAGGCGGGTTTCCCACCAATCAAGAACAGTAATACCATGGTCATTGAACCAGCTTTTGGTACTTTTGGCAGTGTGGGCAGGTGCCAAGTCTTGCTGGAAAATGAAATCAGCATCTCCATAAAGCTTGTCAGCAGAAGGAAGCATGAAGTGCTCTAAGATTTCCTGGTAGATGGCTGCGTTGACTGTGGACTTCAGAAAACACAGTGGACCAACACCAGCAGATGACATGGCACCCCAAATCATCACTGACTGTGGAAACTTCACACTGGACTTCAAGCAACGTGGATTCTGTGCCTCTCCACTCTTCCTCCAGACTCTGGGACCTTGATTTCAAAATGAAATGCAAAATTAACTTTCATCTGAAAAGAGGACTTTGGACCACTGAGCAACAGTCCAGTTCTTTTTCTCCTTAGCCCAGGTAATACGCTTCTGACGTTGTCTCTGGTTCAGGAGTGGCTTGACACGAGGAATGCGACATTTGTAGCCCATGTCCTGGATTCGTCTGTGCGTGGTGGCTCTTGATGCACTGACTCCAGCCTCAGTCCACTCCTTGTGAAGCTCCCCCAAATTCTTGAATGGATTTTGCTTGACAATCCTCTCAAGGCTGCGGTTATCCCTGTTGCTTGTGCACCTTTTCCTACCACACTTTTCCCTTCCACTCAACTTTCTATGAATATGCTTGGATACAGCACTCTGTGAACAACCAGCTTCTTTAGCAATGACCTTTTGTGCCTTACCCTCCTTGTGGAGGGTGTCAATGACTGTTTTCTGGACATCTGTCAAGTCAGCAGTCTTCCCCATGATTGTGTAGCCTACTGAACCAGACTGAGAAACCATTTAAAGGCTCAGGTGTTTTGAGTTAATTAGCTGATTAGAGTGTGACACCATGAGTTTCCAATATGGAACTTTTTCACAATATTCAAATTTTCTGAGACACTGAATTTGGGTTTTCATTAGCTGTAAGCCATAATCATCAAAATTACAAGAAATAAAGGCTTGAAATATTTCACTCTATGTGTAATGAATCTATATAATATGAGTTTCACTTTCTGAAATGAGTGACAAAAAATATTGAACTTTTTCACGATATTCTAATTTTTTGAGCTGCACCTGTATATACACCATAAAATTAGCACCAATTTTGGTTATTTTTGTCATTAGAAAATTGCATGCAACCGCACCTCAATTTACCTCGCTCTCCCCGTCTTGCTTTTTAAAAATGCTTTGGTCACGCAGCCTATTATAAACAGCCTAGGCTAAGGAAATTAATTTGCATCATGAGATGGGAACATCTGAAAAAATAGCCTACTATAGATAGACTTTGTTACCGTTAGACGTAATATGTCATATCTAAGACATTTCGCTGGATAAAATGTTTTTTTAATACACAGATTAACACGCTTTGTGTAGTAACTTGCTCGCATTCGCAACCAGCGTTGCTCATGTTAGTGTTACATTACATTCGGTAAAGCCCTACTATGTTACATTCATATTTCCAAACTGAATAAATACTGCACCTCAAACCACAAAACTGCTTTACTAGATTAAAGTTGTTTTAACTAAGATATCTGGCGAATACAAACTTTTTAAATCAGCGGATTTAGCGTTATTTGCATGGTTACATTCATAAAAGGTACGACTATATGGCGCTGGCAGCAGATAACGTAGACAGCGTATTAATTTAGAACGGTGATTAAAATGTTGCCAGCGCTACTTCATAGCCGGGCATTATACACTAAATTAATGCTCACCCTCCAGCCAATCAGAATCGAGTATTTATCCAAGCCATGATATAAATTGTAATAATAAAATTTTAAAAAGAATAATCGGAATCCTGAATTGAGATTTCAATGTCAATATACCGAACGAATGCCGAACCATTCAAACGTTCGGGGCCAGCCCTACCTGGACTACCAAACAGTAGCGTTATGAAGCTCGGTGGACAACTAAGAAATTTCAATAGTTTTTATTTTGTTATTTTTCTAAATCAAACACTTTCTTACCCAATAAGGTTAAAAAGTAATGGGTTTACCTAATAAAGCATGCCAACTGGAAACACTGATACCATAGTAGTCGTTTCTGTAGGGTGAACAGTAATTGGTTCTCATTTGCAATCGAGATTATGGACGGGAGTAGAATGCACTGCTATCAGCCTAATTCCAATTCCAAAAAAGTTGGACAGACTGGGTATAAAAGGATATCAATAGGCTCTTGACATCTTATTTTCAGGTACTCTTACAAGCAATACTCTAACCTCTCTACATTTGAATGGATCTCTATGGGAATTGGGGGGTAGGACTAGATTAAGCTGTAAATTACATAGGAATAGTATGGAACCCATGGTTGGCTAAATGGCTGTAAGTCATCAAGGGTCTTAGGTATCAAACGAGCCTCAAACATCACACTGCTGCCAGATTTGCAATAGATATGGATGGATCTCTTTATGGGTTGTTTCTCCTGACTCATTTTCCAACTGAACTCTATGGAAAAATAAGTCCGGAGAAATAACCCTTCAGGTGTTATGTTATCGCTTGTAAGAGTACCTGAAAATAAAATATCAATATATCCTTTATACCCAGTCATGATAGTATCACCTGTTTACATGTGGAATGTTCTAAACAGGTGTTTTTTGAACTTTCCAGTCTTTTTTTGCCCGTCCTAACTTTTTTGGAACATGTTGCAGGCATCAAATTCGGAATTAGCATATATTTACAAAAAGCAATAAAGTTGAGAAGGTAAAACATTAAATATCTTTTCTTTGTCAATTAAATAGATGTAAAAGAGAATTTACAAATCACTGCTTTCTGCTTTTATGGGCATTTTACATACTGTCCCAACTTTTTTGGAATTGGGGTTTATATAATTAACAACACAGACATGAACACGCTATTGCGGTATGGTTTCAAAAATAAAAGCAAGCACTTACAGCGCAAAACCACAAACAGACACAAGCCAGAATGACTGACAAGGTATAGGCTATAAGCCTGTATCTCATGAATTTAGTGACTGATAGTGAAGAGAAGAAATTCTTGGGATTTGAATAATACTAATAATCATAATACCAACAATGATCGTCAAATACAATGTTAATTGGTGCAGGTGAAGTACATTTGCGATATTCTCTTCACGAGGGTACAATTGTTTATGGTATAACTGTTAGGATTTGACTGTGGGGGAAACTTTAATTTAAACAATCCTAGCTCAGTCAAAGAACGGCGAATATTGTTCCGGAGCATGCAGGTTGGCCTGCATACCAGAGTGCATCTGATTCTCAAAGGTGTGTGTGTGGCATAGAATGTGAGCGGGAGCGAGCAAGGAGAGAAAGCGGACATCATTTAATTAGGGTGATGAGTACTATTAGAACGTTATGACTCCGCAGGCTCCAGTTCGCTCCGGTACCGTTCAGCCTAGAATGTCTTGCTTCTGCCAAAAGTTCTAATTTCAGCAGTGAAAAATTGAGTTTTGGAAATATTTTACAAAAGCCCCAAACAAACGATAAAAGTAGGCTATACCCTACTAAGGGTGGAAATCGAGAACCGGTTCCAAATTGTCAGGTTCCTCAGAATTGTACGCATTTTAGCTTATCGATTCCCTCATGTATTCCCGACAGCTACCGGAGCGACGTATAGCAAAACAACGTCACGTCATGCGTGCTGACATTTTTAATTCCGTCAGCGCAGTGGCAGCACCATGAGCGGACTTGAGAAAAAAAAAGCCCTCGATAGCCTGGCTACATTTTACACAGAAAGATGACCAGGCTATTTGTAACATTTGTAAATGTTCAATTTCAAACAAAGGTAGAAAAACCAGTAATATACTCAAACATTTATCCACACAACATTGGTTCAAATTCCAAGCGTGCCGTGTTTTTGACGGTCTACGGGCACCGTCACCCAGCACCAGTGCATCCGCTGGTGGTACCTCATGTAGGCTAACGTTTGCTAGCAACAAACATAAAATGTAGCCTTAGCTAGCTAAGCTAACATTAGACAGGACACTGTCTCCTTAAAAAGTAAAATCTAGTAAAAAAAAAAATATTTAATGATTGTGAACTCACTTACCGGTACTTTTGTTAGTAGCTGCGGAACGAGACGTCCTGATAACATAATTCGCCCGACTTTTAAAGCCGACATGCGCCTGATGTTGACAGCTAGCTAGCAACACAGTTAGCTTGCGTTGTCACGGAACGGGAAGGGGGGGGGTGCGTTTCACATCCAGTCTAGGCTAAATAGAAGACCGTTTTCAATTAAAACATGGTTTACCTAGTATTTAATAAAAGATCACCGAGCTGCAGATAAATATTTTCCATGATGATATGACTAAAAAATATGCATGAAAAACGAATGCTTTATGAGGCAGACCAGTTCAGGTATTTTCTTTGAAAGATACTATAATTTATTTAAATGTTATTTTGTACTGTAGTGTAGTGTCTGTGTGCAGGAAAGCCTTGTTTTTTTCAATTTTATTTAGCCATCCTATTGTAAATGTTCTGAAGGCATTAAAAACCATAAGTTAAGTCTTGTTTAACACTTTTTTTTACCAACTTCATTCCTACATTCCTTCATTGTCATTACAGAAGTTCAACAAATTCATGTTTTTTTAACACCCAAATACCTGAAATAAATGTATATATTAATATGCAATAATTAATTGTTTTTCAGTAGAAAAGTACAAATGAGGAAAATAAAACAAATTGAGTCTCCTGTAATAGTTAGTCTTTTAATAGACTGGGAACTAATCATATTTAACTAATTTAAAGAATCAATAAAGAATCGGATCGCTAAGCAGAATCAATAATGGCATCGATATCAATAAAATCTAACTATTCCCATCCCTATACCCTACCCACGTAGTTCCAAATGCTTGAACTCCCCGGACGGCTGGAGTGCAAAGAGATCCAAGTCCCTGCCCCCCCCAACTCGATTCGCTTCAACACCCTGCACAATAAAAATGGGTGAAGTGGATTGGGCTTCAGGGTTTCTGAATGTCACTGTGCTCACTTGAAAGGTGTGGTACACAGGCATTGGCAGTATGTCACGTATGTGCATGTGGAATGACCAACCTTGTACCCCCCTCACCAGAACACCCTGCAGCAGCAAGAGAGGTGCCCCCACTCCAGGGAGAATACTTCAGCTTAAAGGGTGGTTAGCAGATTTAAAGCAACTATTATGTATTGGTAAAAACCAAAGTCATCACGGCCAGAAGAACAACTGTATGACTCTGACAAATACTAATACCCAAAAAAAATTCAGTTTTTGGACTTCAATTTGATTTATTAACAAAATATTCTCTCCTTTTCTTTTTTACTGTTCTGACAGAAAGGAAAAGTGGTATTCTGATAACCAATATAACATTGAAAATCACATTAGCTATACCAGGCAGAGAGGTGCCAATATAACCCACCTAGGTTACCTTCCTGACATGTCATGTAGGCTAATGGAACTGGTTCCTCTTAAAGAAAATAATTCTTGAGCGCTCAAGTATCTAAACTGATAAGAAAAATCTCCCCAGGAAATAGGGAATTTGTTTTAATTTATACGCCAGTTGTATGAGAGAAATAACCCACTTCAGTGACAAAGCACATAGCAGGCAAAAAAATACAGTTCTTACAATTTTTCCAGTAAGAAATATTTTTTCTTCAGTCCACAAATTAGAAGTAAGGAAAACCCCTTTTCTTTAGCAGAAAAACACACAGATTCTTAAGTGACCTTAAAATAAAGTGCTACCCCTTAGCAGCGAGAAAAATAATAATAAAATGTCTCAGTGTTGTCGTGCTATTTTTAGAAGTGAGCAAGCGCTTTTGTGTGTTCTCCGTGCTCGGAGCAAAGTCTTTACAACTTGCCGATGATGACACAAAATAAATTGCTGTTTGTAAGGAGGAACTGAATCGAAAGCACCCATATATAAGCTGGCCTACACATCAGTCTAGCTAAAACAATGCAAAGTACCTAGCTAGCTAACACAGCTGATGATATGTTGACTAACGTTAGCTAGCTAGATAATTTTCTTTAAAGTTAACATTACATTGATATCACTTCAGCGGGCTGAGTAACAGACAGTCCTCTTCTCATCAACCCGACTGACGGTAGGTTATCTAACAGACTTAGCTATGCTAATTCCAGTGTCGAAGCTGAATTGTACGTGGGTACCAGGCAAACGTACAATTCAGCTGCTACATTTTTTTTCTCTATAACTTAGTTTACCAACCTTTCTCACAGCGACTTCTTCCTCTACCCCTAATAACGCCCAATTAAGAGTTACGTTTGGATATCTCCTATCGACTAGCTCTTAGCTGAGGAACACTTTGGTCGCATATCCTTTGCATGCTGTTACTTCCTGAAGTCTGTGGCCCATCAACCTCAATAGATTTGATATTTTATTTTCAGGTACTGTTACAAGCGATACAATAACCTCTCTGCATTTGAATTGATCTCTATGGGAATTGGGGGGGGGGGGGGGGGGTGAGACTAGATTAAGCTGTAAATTACACTGTACAGTATGGAACATGGAACTTGGCTGGCTAAATGGCTGCAAGTCATTTTCCTATAGACCTCTATGGGGGAAAAAGTCAGGAGAAACAACCCTTTAAGTGATCCATCCACATCTACTCCATATCTGGCAACAGAGTGATGGTTTGTGGCTCGTTTAATACCTTAGACCAGGGGTCTTCAACCTTTTTCAGCCTAAGGACCCCCTTGGCCGATAGAAACAGAGCGGGGACCCCCAGATATTTAAAAAAAAAAAAAAAAAGTGGTTGCATCATGGGAATCATTCTTTTTTATATAGTTTTTGTCAACAAAAGTAGCTTATTATTGCCTATTAATGCTTTGAATTTACTCAATATTATATTTTTTTGTCGAAATTACATTTAAAAATGGTTAAATTTCTTTTTTTTCTTTTTTTTTAAATCCCAGAAAAATTGGGGGACCCCCTGCAGTACCTCCGCGGACCCCCTAGGGGTCGCGGACCCCCTGTTGAAGATCCCTGCCTTAGACCCTTGATGACAGCCATTTCGCCAGATTTATTTGCAGTTGTGGCACTTTATTTTGACTTAAATTATTAAAATAAACATATCGAATTTACTATTGTAAACAGTACAACTATCTTGTTTCATTTAAGCCATTTTCCAAGTTTCTGTGATGCTTATACCAGAGTTATAAACCCTTAAATAGAACACCCCCTAAACAGGTGAGAATTGACCGAATTTGGCATCCGATTCCGCACGAAGGGGTTCAATCAATAAATCTTCACTTTCCGTGGATGGTAATGCATTGTGCAGTCAAGGCAGAAAAGATTAAAAATTAAAACACACACATATAGAACCCTGGCAGATTAACCTGGTTCGGAAGCATGACAAGGTGCCTTACCTTTTCAGCTAGTTAGCCAACCTAGGTGCACTCTAACTACAGGTAGATGACTAAAACAAACTTGCCATAACCATTGGGCCAAAGTTCAAATACCATCAAAGAACCAAAAATTACAACATATATATAGGCTAATGTTAGCCGTGTCGTTCATGCATTTCTATTTAAATCGTTATATTCGCAACAGACACCAAAAAGAAACACACGACTTTGACACGAATCTTTTTAATCGACCGACTTAAAAAACTTTGATAAAACTAAAACCCATCCCCCACACATGAATGGACACCGCTTACAGCGAGCAACACGAGCTCGCCAACTAACGTCATAGAATAGGAAACTGAACAAATTCAACATCTGGGTCATAAAAAGGCAGCTAAAACGCTAGCACAACATAAGCAAGGTAACGTCAACTAAATTAATCCAATGCGAGTTAGTTTAGTTAGCCTCTCAACGTGGAAAACGAACATCTCCACAACTAACGTAATGTTTCACCAACGTGCACGCTTTCACTGTTTTGCTAACTCGTTAGCTTTCCTGATGACACCCTGAAAGTAGCTTTTCATTGCTTGCGACTGCCTTGCGCTCTTAAGCAATCCCTTACAAACACGAACTGCGGTATTGCTGCAGTTTTATGAAATACAAGTGCAGTAGTACTGCATATCGAAAACTTTTACTTGTTAAAATCCTTTTTTTAACTGCAGTACAAGTGTAGTACTACTGCAGTTTTACTGTGTCCAATTTACTGCACTTGTAGCTGCTGCAGCATTACCGCAGTTTTTTTTTGTAAGGGATTATCATATCACTAGGCTACTTGATTTCACATTAAAATGCAACATGAATCATGTAAGAAGCCAAGTGGAAAGTAAAACAATGCAGCGCTTGTTAGTGTTAATTAGCTATTGTTATTGCTTCCATAACGTTACGACAAATGGTGTTATAACCCACTCCTTGTCACTGCCTAAGCGAGCTCCTTGTAACTGAAGGTTTACCCAAAGTTAAAACTTTTACTAAAGCTAGTTAGATACCTAACTAGGCATTGAATCAGACTTCATTTCACGGCGCCAGTAACCAGTTAGCCGGTTATTATAGGCTAATCCTAACATACCCCATACATTGCATTGCATTGCATTGAATTTCGTGCCGTTTTCCCGGAATTCCACGATAAAAGTGTCCGGTCTGCTTACCCGCGAGGCCACCAGGACATTTCCCCACTGCTGTCCAAAGGTAACCCGACAAAATCTTGAATATAACGTGAGCTTCTTCCGCGGCGGCGCCGTTCATACAGCTGCGGAGTCAAAACAACTGTTACGCTGCTGCTTCGTTTCCGCGATATATTGTTTTGTTTGTATATTTGTGGCTTTCTGCAAACAAACTGATATTGTTGCAGCAACATCCAGGTCTCGCGCTACAGTTTCTATCTCGCGCCTACCACGTCTCGTGGGTTTTCCCGGGAAAGACGCGCACGTATAGAGAACTCAAGTGAGTATCTACGTCATACGTGGGCGGAGTTTGGTTTCGGAAGTAAATTCCCCATTCATTTAGAGCATAGACTTTAACTAAAGCTTACTTTTAAATAATTTCTACTGATTATATCTTACCGTCAATTTCCCGGATTGTTCAATATAACGCCCGTTCGCAAACTATGTAGTTTTTCTGGACCAGCTTCGAGTATATTTTACGTTTCAGTATTTTCTTGTGATTATGCCCTTACAAAAAAAAACTGCAGTAATGCTGCAGTTCTTCGTGCTGCAGTAGCTACAAGTGCAGTAAATTGGACACAGTAAAACTGCAGTAGTACTACACTTGTACTACAGTTAAAAAGGATTTGAACAAGTAACAGTTTTCGATATGCAGTAATACCGCACAGAACTGCACTTTTACTTCATAAAACTACTGCAGTTCATTTTTGTAAGGGTATCAGCGCTGGAACTGTCTAAAAGCTTGATGTCCCACAATTCCCTCCGAACGTGCAGCCTTGTCTCCAGACGTTGTCATATAACGTTAGCCAGCAGTTGCACACAGCTCTGTTTTTAAACACCTTTTTCTAACGTTAGCTAGCTAGCTTGAAGGACTAAAAGCTATAATTGCTTTATGTGGTTAACCGTAGCGCAGTTTCTGACCTTGTCGGGTGGGCTTCTCAACTTAGCAAGCTAACGTTAGTTCATCTTCAGTTGCAGTACTCCCATCTGCCCAAGAATGTCCATGCAGACGAGATGATATCTTATTGGTTGAGAACCACCCGTGCGTTGCAGTACTGGATATGCAGTCCGTTAAAGTGGACTACAAGTCAAACTACAATGATTCATGCATTACTTTAAAAAAAAAAAATTGGAACATGTGATATATGGTCTATATCCTTGTACCACATAGGCTAATCCAGAAACGTTTCAGCTCATTTTAGAAATCAGATTTCAAGAAATAGTCTCCGAAGCCCATTCTATTCTTCCAAAGGGAATTTACTTCCGAAACCAGACTGCACCCACGACTGACGTACTCACTTGAGCCGAAATGTTCCTGATAAACAAATATCAATTGATAGAAATAAGAAGATCAACTTCTAAAGTGTAACGTTATAGGCTAACTATAGGTAAAAGTCAGGCCAAACAGAAACATTAAACTAGCTAGCTAATAGGCTACAGTGAGAAATTTAAAATGAAAAATATAACGTGCCTAGCGACCAATTGACAGAGATAATTTTAGATAGGCCAAGCCTATTCAATTAACGTTATGTCTGTTCATCAAGCTTAGCCTACTAACGGCATTTACCCTCAGCACCACAGTGGCTATGTATTTTTTTCTGATATTAAAGGGTGCGCTGGCATAATTTTCTTTTTTGATAACAACCTCAAATTTCTCACAATATTCTCTCCCTTTTAGTGTTGTGAACAAAACATTTGCTCACTGTTTGTGAAGATTACACGGTAACTCACTTCACTCCTTAACTGAGGGTGTCATGGTTTCTCAGCCTGCTCTTCTCTTGTTAGCCACTTCCCTGGGAGCGCTCTTGTAGCATCTCTTCCTTTTGTTTTTGTTGTCCGTCTCGTGTTTTGGTTTTTCTTTCTGCTCAGTGTGTTCACCTGTTTAGCATTTCCTTTCATTATTTAAACCTTGCCTTTGTTTGACGCTTCCATATGGCTTTGGAGCATTTTGCGGGCTGATGTTGAACCCTAAGGTGACGAAGGACGACTGACCCGGAAGCTGAAGGGAGTACTGTGGTTTCTCGTGTGTAGGCTGGAGTTTGTTGGTTTGGCACGGCCGGGCTGTGACTGGACCAGGGATGGCGGGTAGTAGTGGGGGAGGAAGAGAGGTGGAGGGTGGGATGGAGGTTCTGGAGGGCTGGGAGGTGAGTTTGGTTGGGAGGGGTAGAGGAAGGGGAGTTAGGTTAGAGGGGGTGAAGCCTGGTAGCGGTGTGAAGCGGAGTCGAGGTGGTAGTGGGGCTGGGTGTGACTACAGTTCGGCGGGGGAGGAGAGGGAAGTGCCGCCGGTACGGAAAAAGGTGAGTGAGGAGTTTAAAGTTGTGTTTGGCTTCAAGGGGGAGAGTGGTGTGGTGGATGTGAGCCCGGTAAAGTTGACGAATGGGTTGAAAGTGGCAATAGGGGAAATAGTGACGGCTACAGTCTTGCGAGATGGGAAGTTGTTAGTTGTATGTGCGGATACGAAACAAAGGGCGAAAGCGATGAAAGTGAAGCGTATATGTGGTAAGGAGGTGAGCGACTGTTGTGTGAGAGGGGTTAAGCCGCTATTAAGGGGTGTGATTACCGGGGTGCCTGTGTCGCAAGGCATGGATGAGTTAGGCGATAACGTTCGGGGAGGGTGTGTCAAGGACGCTATGAGGTTGAAGGGTCGGGGAGAAGGTTGATAGTTTGTTGGTATTGCTGAAGTTCGAGGGGGATGTCTTGCCTGAGAGAGTGACTGTGGGGTGTGTTAGGTTTTCTGTGAGGTCTTTCGTGCCGCCTCCTCTGCGGTGCTTTAAATGTCAGAGGTATGGACATATAGCTGCAGTGTGTAACGGGAAGGTGAGATGTGGGCGGTGTGGGGGTGAACATGAGTTTGCAAAATGTGTTGCAGGACAACAGGTTAAATGTGCTAATTGTGGAGGTGCACATAGTGTGAACTACGGGGGTTGTGAGGTGAGGAAGCGGGCGGAGGAAGTACAAAGGGTTAGGATGAGGGATGGTGGAACATATGCTGAGGCAGTAAGGAAGGTGAATGTGGTGGGGCGGGTGGAAGGGGCAGATGGGGGTGGGGTGGAGAGGCGGGGTCCTGGACGGGGTCGGGTGGAGGGACTGGTGGGGGGACAGGGGGTGGGTGGGGATACTCTCCTGGTAGACAAGATAAGTTTTGTGATGTTCATGGCTGATGTGGTAAACTGTTCTGCTCAGGCAAAAAGGAGACAAGGAACTGTCGTGGGAAAGGGTCCAGGAGGATTTGAACAGGGAACAGCTAAGTCAGGAATCAGTATGTCAGGAAGGTTAGTGATAATGTTTTTCCTTCTTCAGTGGAATGCTAGGAGTTTGGTAGCGAATGGGCAGGAATTCAAGGGTTTTATTAGGGACATGTTGTGCAAGCCTGATGTGATATGTATTCAGGAGACATAGCTTAAGCCTTGTTTGGATTTTGTATTGCATAGATACGAGTGTTATCGAAGGGATAGGGGGAGAGGGGGTGGGGGAGGGTGTGCTACGTTTGTGAAGCGGGGTGTACAGAGTAGGGTACTTTCATTAGGGGGTGATATGGAGTATGTTGTGGTGGAGGTGTGGTTGAAGGAGGTGAGTATGGTGGTGGTGAACTTCTATAATCCTTGTCTCAGATTGGAGTTGTCTTTGTTGGAGGGTGTGGTTGGGCGTGATGATCGGAGGGTGGTGTGGTGTGGGGATTTCAATGCTCATAGTACGTTGTGGGGGGGTAATATGACTGATGGGAATGGGCTGGTGGTAGAGGACTTGATGGATCCGAGGGGGTTAGTGTGCCTTAATGACGGTAGAGGCACCAGGATTGACTTTAGTACAGGGACAGCATCAGTTTTGGACCTTACTTTGGTGTCGGAGGCGTTGGCTGGGATTTGCTCCTGGAAGGTGTGGGAGGAGTCTATGGTGGGGAGTGATCACTATCCGGTGATGTGTGAAGTGGGTTTGGAGTCAGCCGGGGTGATAGGGTACGGTTTAGTCAGGTGGGTATTTGGCAAGGCGGACTGGGGTAGGTTCCGGGTAATGAGTGAAGAGGGTTTGGCACTGGTTGGGGTGGGGCAGGGTGTTGATGTACTTAATGAGGAGGTTCATGCTGCGATATTGGGGGCTGCGGAGCAATCTGTCCCTAAGAGGTCTGGGAGGAGAAGGAGGAGGGCGGTGCCATGGTGGACAGAGGGATGCAAGGAGGCTGTAGCGGATAGGAATAGGGCGTTCAGGGTTTTGAAGAGAATGCATAATTTTCAACATCTAGTGTAGTTTAAGAGGTTGCAGGCACTGGTCAGGAGGGTGGTTAAGGAGGCTTATTGGAGGGGGTATTGTGGGACAATAGGGAGGAGCACGCCGGTCTGGGAGGTCTGGGGTATGATTAAGCGGATGAGCGGGGTGAGGAGGGAGTGGAATTATCCAGTGCTGGATAATGGAGTGGGGACAGCTGTGAGTGATGTGGAAAAGGCTGAGATGCTGGCCAAAGCCTTTGTTCAGGTACATAGCTCAAGTAATATGACGGCGGAGGGGAGGAGTGGAGAGAGGGGACTAGGGGGGCGAATATAGGGGTGTTGGGCGTGAGGGACGGGAGCCAGGATGGGATGGATGCTCCGTTTACGTTGGCGGAGGTCAGGACGGCAGTTAGTAGAGCTGGGTTGACGTCCCCGGGGAGGGATGAGGTGTGTTACATGATGTTGGCACATCTTAGTGATGTGGCACTGGGGGTGGTGCTGAGGCTATTTAATGAAGTGTGGGCAAAAGGGACATTGCCGGGCAGTTGGAAGCAGGCGGTGGTGGTGCCGGTGAGGAAGCCGGGGAAGGACCCTATGAAGCCGGGAAGTTATAAGCCGATAGCATTGAAGTCTCATATGAGTAAAACAATGGAGCGTATGGTAGCTGAGAGGCTGTCATTCTACCTTGAGACGGGGGGGAGGGGGGTATATGTCACCATGTCAGAGTGGTTTCAGGAAGGGTAGGGGTACAATGGACCCTGTGTTGTGCCTGGAGTTGGAGGTGAGGAAGGCACAGGTAAACAAGGAGGTGGTGGTGGCAGTGTTTTTTGATGTGGAGAAGGCGTATGATATGATGCGGAGGGAGGGTCTTTTGATCAAGCTGGATGGGATGGGAGTGGGCGGAAGGGTGTTTAATTGGGTGAAGGATTTCTTGACTTGTCATTCTATTCAAGTGCGGGTGGGCAGGGGGTATTCTGGGTGGTATGTTGTGGAAAATGGTACCCCTCAGGAGAGTGTGATTAGTCCTCTACTGTTTTCTGTAATGATTGATGATGTGTTCTCCGGAATCCGACAGGATATTGGGAGGTCTCTATTTGCAGATGATGGGGCTCTGTGGAAGAGGGGGAGAAATATGGGGCATACAGTCAAGAGAGTTCAGGAAGCAATTGACGGGGTTGAGGAATAGTCCTTGAAATGGGGGTTCAGGTTTTCGGTGGAGAAGTCCCAGTCACTTTCTTTTAGTGACTGGGTCACTTGAAGGAGGAAGGTGGGTCGGGGAGTCGGGCTGAATTTATATGGGAGTGAATTGGGAAGAGTGGGGTCCTTTAGGTTTCTGGGGGTATGGTTTGATTCTCAACTTACTTGGGTGGTGCATGTGGAGGCAGTGGTGAATAAATGTAAGAAAGTAATTAATGTAATGAGGTATCTAGCGGGGTTGGGTTGGGGAGCGGATAGGTCTGCGTTACGGGCTGTGTATGTGGGGTTAATTAGATCGGTGATGGATTATGGGAGCGTGGCATATGGATCTGCGTCTGCCACTGTGTTGGGGAGGCTGGATGTGGTGCAGACACAGGCTTTGAGGATTTGTTGTGGGGCTTATCGCACCACTCCTGTGCCGGCTCTACAGGTTGAGGTGGGCTCTGCTGGCGATGAGCTATTGGGTGTCTTTGAGGGGGCATGGGGAGAATCACCCGACAAAGGGTATTTTGGGGGAATGCTGGGAGCAGGGTAGGAGGAGGATGAATAGTTTTGCTTGGGTGGGGGATAGTCAGGCTAGGGAGATGGGATTATGGGGACGGGAGTACAGTCCAACGGTGGTGTTTCCGGCGGTGCCGCCGTGGTTGTTGCCACAGCCGGAGGTGGATCTGGAGCTGTTGAAGGGGGTGGGCGGAGGGGGGGGGGGGTTGTGTCCCGTCGGGAACAGGTATGTGAATATCTACAGAAGTGTTTTTATGGTCATATAAAAGTGTTTACTGATGGGTCGAAGGATCCGGTGACAGAGAGGGTGGGGTGCGCCTTTGCTGTGCCGGAGTTTGGGGTGGTGGTGGGGAGGAGAGTGACTGATCAGCTGTCGGTGTATACGGGAGAAATGGTGGCAATTGTTCTAGCACTGCAGTGGGTGGAGGAGGTGAGACCTGAGGTTAGTAGTGTGTTCAGACTCCAGTGCTGTGTTGGAGAGTTTAAAGGGTTTGCGCTCCAGGTGTAGGCCGGATCTGATTTGTGTAACAGGCTTTGTTTAGGTTGCAAAGGATGGGACTGGTGATTAGGTTTGTGTGGGTGCCGGCACATGTGGCGGTAGAGGGCAATGAGATGGCTGATGCCTTGGCTAGGAGGGCGGTTGGGAAGGCCGATGTTGAGGTGGGTGTGAAGATGGGTAGGGCGGAGGCAAATACTGTTATTAAGGAGAGGGTGAAATGGATGTGGCAGGAGGGATAGGACCGGGAGGACAGAGGTAGGCATTTGTATAGGGTGCAGCAGACAGTGGGTAGGGTCAGGCCTGGGGGGAGGTGTAGGAGGGAGGAGACAATAATAACAAGGCTTCAGGTGGGGCATGCGGGATTGAATGGGGTTTTAAGATTAATAAAGAAACATCCGGATGGGCGGTGCGGGTATTGTAAGAAGGAGGAGACGGTGGAGCATGTGCTGATGGAGTGCGGGAAATATGGGCGGATGGTATCACGAATGAGGGAAAGTGGGGTGGTGTTCGAGATGGGGTTCTTAGATAGACAATCTGGGGACGGGGGATATAGGCACCTATTTAGGCTTTTGAGGGAAAAGGGGTTTGTTTGAAATGGTTTAGAGGCTTCTGTTTGTTTCTTTATTAATTTACTTTAAGAGTTTTTTTTAACCTTTTGTTTGTATTCTTGGTGATAGTTGGGTGGTTTAATTTGTTTTGTTGGATGTTTTGTTTTGTTTGGTTTTGGGTTTAGTGGGTAGTCAGCTGGTCGGGTTTGTTTTGGGAGTGGGTTGGGTCCCTGGTCCATACTCCAGTTCGGTAGGTGGCGGTAAAGCTCCTGATGTTGGTTGCAGACCGCCAAAAAACAAATAAGAAGAAGAAGAAGACGCTTCCATATTGCCATTGATTTGACAAGGAAAGCCGGTAATTCACGGTATAGGACTAACAGTTTGTTACGACCGTATCACGTCAACGTGTTGTCGTTACACGGGACTTGTTGCAGGTGTCTAAGAGTTTATTAGAAACTTAGCATAGGCTATTCTACACCCTTGTCTGGCCCTTTGTGTAACCTCTGTCTCCCTGTATTAGACAGATTGTCTTCGCCTTCTTTTCTTCTTGTTTGTGTTTTTCGGCTCCCTCGTTGTGAGCTATAGGACTTTCTTTATTTGATTTGAGTTTGGTAGCGGAATCTCTCGTGGTAAAGAGAGTTTATTATTTTCGTATTGTACTTAATTCCGTTTGCTGGTTTTCCCCCCACCTTGTGGTGTTCTTTAAGAACACTTAACCCTGACAGAGGGACTTGGTATTTTACTTAAAATGTGGAAAACATTTTGAAATGTTTCCATTCCAGATGATGTTGTACTGTATATAGTTTGATATGAAAAAATAACTTCAGAATATGAATAGAAATGCAAGGGATTATTTAAGACTTGAGCACAATATTTAGCTTTTGTGAAGTTTGATTTAAATTTCTCTAAAAGACTGCGAGACTCATCACACTGCAAACTATACTGCACAATACATAAATATTACTAGTATCTATCATTTCATTTCATTTTTACTAGTAAGAGATTGAAAAATTGCAATTGAATTATATGGGGCTCTATTTGCTTCTGACTAGTAACTATTCCAATAGTGACTAGTATCTATTTCAGTTTTACTAGTAACTATTCATTAGATACTAGTTATTATTCTTTAGTGACTAGTAACTATTCCGATAGTTACTACATTACATTACCTTACATTATAGACATTTAGCAGACGCTCTTATCCAGAGCGACGTACATAGTGCATTTCCGAACTAGTAACAAGTGCGTTAAAACAATCCTAAAAAGGCAAACACGAATCTAAGCACTAGGCGCAGTCAGTATGATTGGGAATTTTTTTATTTTTTTATTTTTTTGGGGGGGAACTACACAATTCTGATAACAATAGTCACAAGGAGGTAGGGAGGGGTGGAGAGAGGTGCAATCTGCGCTTGAAAGCGGTCAGACTTTCTGCTGTTCTGACCTCCACGGGGAGCTCATTCCACCACCGTGGGGCCAGGACAGACAGACGTCGAGACCGGGTGCTAGTATGAAGAGGGGGGGGTACCAGTCGTCCCGAGGAGGCGGAACGCAGAGATCTGGCAGGTGTGTAGGGTCTGATGAGCTTTTGGAGGTATGGGGGGGCAGATCCTCGGACTGCCTGGAAGGCGAGCACCAATGTTTTGAATTTGATGCGAGCCATCACCGGTAGCCAGTGGAGGTCGATGAGCAGGGGGGTGACATGGGAGTGTCGGGGGAGGTTGAAGACCAGGCGCGCTGCTGCGATCTGGATAAGCTGAAGGGGTCTAATGGCCGATGCTGGCAAGCCAGCCAGGAGAGAGTTGCAATAGTCCAGGCGGGACAGCACCATCGCTTGGACCAGGAGCTGGGTTGAGTGGGTGGTGAGGAAGGGGAGGATTCTCCTGATGTTGTACAGGAAGAACCTGCATGCCCGGGTTACCACTGCGATGTTCTCGGAGAGGGACAGCCTGTTGTCCATCACGACTCTGAGGTTCCTGGCACCGCTCAGTCTCGAGACGATACCCTACGCTTTGCCTTCGACCAGGTGATATATGTTGATAGTCAGCTGGTGCGCCCTGATGCTGCATGCTCTCACCCATATTTTTCAATTATTAAGGATAGGTTGTATCGAGTGAGTCGTGACACGCAGACAGGTGAGGAGACGACCCAGTTGTTGGTACCGAAAAGCCGCCGGGAAATGATTTTCCAGGCGGCTCATTTCAACCCCATGGCTGGTCACTTGGGGTATGAAAAAACACTAAACCGGATAATGGCCCGGTTTTATTGGCCGGGCATCTGGGCGGACGTACGTAGGTGGTGTGCGTCCTGTCTAGATTGTCAGCTGGTAAACTCCCCGGTCATCCCAAAAGCCCCATTGCGGCCCCTACCATTAATTGAGGTCCCGTTTGATAGAGTGGGCATGGACCTCATCGGGCCATTTGAACGGAGCACTCAGGGATACCGATTTGTATTAGTTTTGGTGGATTATGCAACCCGGTATCCCGAAGCAGTGCCATTGCGCAATATCTCGGCTAAGAGTGTTGCGCAGGCATTGTTTCAAATAATCTCCCGAGTTGGAATCCCGAAAGAGATTCTGACTGATCAAGGCACTTCATTCATGTCACGCACACTACGCGAACTGTATGAACCTTTGGGTGTTCAGTCTATTAAAACTAGCGTGTACCATCCACAAACGGATGGGCTCGTGGAACGTTTTAATAGGACTTTGAAATCCATGATTCGGAAGTTTGTGCACGATGACAGCCGAAATTGGGATAAGTGGTTAGTTCCTCTATTGTTTGCAGTGCGAGAGGTTCCCCAGGCCTCCACGGGATTTTCTCCTTTTGAATTGCTGTTCGGTAGAAAACCACGGGGTATTTTGGACCTGGTTAAAGAAAGCTGGGAGGAGGGTCCAAGCCCCAGTAAAAATTAAATTCAATACGTTATGGACCTGCGAGCAAAACTCCATACACTGGGGAGATTATCACGAGAGAATTTGCTCGAGGCTCAGGAACGTCAGCAAAAACACTACAATAGAGGAACAAAACTACGGCAATTTTCACCGGGAGAGAAAGTCTTGGTATTACTACCGACTTCCAGCACAAAATTACTCGCCAAGTGGCAAGGACCCTTTGTGGTCACACGACGAGTGGGGGAAATCGATTATGAGGTGGAGCGGTCTGATAGAGAGGGGGCGAAACAGATTTATCACCTCAATCTATTAAAAGTGTGGAAAGAGGTGATACCGGTCTCCTTGGTATCGGTAGATCAGGAGAGAGATGAGCTGGGACCGGAGGTGCCAAATTCAAATGATCAAACCTCCCCCCTTTTTGATAGCCATCTCTTACCGAATCAGAGAACGGATCTTGCCAAGTTGCAAAAGCAGTTCGCTGATGTGTTTTCCCCTCTACCAGGCCACACCAATCTGATAAATCACCATATTGAGACAACCCCGGGGGTGACGGTGCGTTCGCGCCCCTACCGACTGCCTGAACATAAAAAGAAAGTGGTTCAGGCAGAAATAAAGACAATGTTGGAGTTGGGCGTAATAGAAGAGTCTAACAGTGCGTGGAATAGCCCCATCGTGCTGGTGAGTAAGCCGGATGGATCTGTTCGCTTCTGTGTAGACTATCGCGAAGTAAACGAAGTGTCACGATTCGATGCCTATCCCATGCCTCGGGTCGATGACCTATTGGATCGGCTGGGCACAGCTCGTTTTTTTTCGACACTGGATTTGACCAAGGGCTACTGGCAGATTCCCTTGTCTCCAGAGTCCAAGGAAAAAACGTCTTTCTCCGCTCCGGACGGGTTGTACCAATTCCGGACACTTCCGTTTGGGTTATTCGGAGCCCCTGCCACTTTTCAACGTCTCATGGACAGGGTACTGCGTCCGCATGCGGCTTTCGCTGCAGCCTATCTGGATGATATAATAATACACAGTGACAGCTGGGCTCAGCATGTGCGGCATGTGGGGGCGGTGCTGGAGTCCCTGAGACAGGCGGGACTCACGGCTAACCCAAAGAAGTGTGCGATTGGCAGAGCGGAGGTACGGTATTTGGGGTACCACTTGGGAAGTGGACAGGTGCGACCTCTGGTGGACAAAACAGCGGCGATCGCGACCTGTCCACGACCGAAGACTAAAAAAGAGGTGAGGAGGTTTTTGGGACTGGCCGGGTACTACAGAAGGTTCATCCCGGCTTTCTCGGACCTGACCAGTCCCCTGACCGACTTGACTCGGAAAGGTGCCTCAGATCCGGTTCAGTGGACGGAGCTGTGTCGGCAGGCGTTTGAGAGGGTAAAGGAAGCTTTGTGTGGGAAACCGCTCTTGTTCACCCCTAATTTCTCTCTCCCCTTTAATTTGCAGACTGACGCATCGAACAGAGGGCTGGGGGCCGTTTTGACTCAGCAGGTGGAGGGGGTCGACCGACCAGTGCTGTACATTAGCCGAAAGCTATCACAGCGGGAAGCGAAGTACAGCACGGTCGAGAAGGAGTGCCTGGCCATCAGATGGGCGGTCGGGTCCCTCCGTTATTATCTGCTGGGTCGCTCATTCACCCTCTGTTCGGACCATGCGCCCCTCCAATGGCTTCACCGTATGAAGGATACCAACGCCCGAATCACTCGGTGGTATCTGGCTTTACAGCCTTTTAATTTCAAGGTGATTCATAGGCCGGGAGCGCAGATGGTGGTGGCTGATTTTCTCTCCCGTCCCGTGGAGGAGGGGGAGGGGGGGGGGGGGAGTTGAGCATTGGCCGGATGGCTTCCCGGCCTAAGTCGGGCGGTGGGGGTATGTGGTAGGGGGGCGTGGTTTTAGGCGCAGCTAGCAAGAGAGAGAGTGAATGCGGGTGGTTTAGGGAGCCGGCACAGCTGTCGGCAATCGGGCAATTGGTGACGATTGATTATAGGATTGTTGTTATCAATTAACCAATTGCCTTCATTGTTCAATAGTGAGCCTGAGATCCTCAAAAGGAGCTGGAACAGAAGAGGAAAGGAGTGGAGTTGACCTGTACGATTGTGTGGGTGTTGGGAAATAAACATGCTGTTCAAAAGGAAATCTCTTGACTCTGGGTGCTGATTACACGAGCGGTATAGCACACTTCGCCACAATTAGTTACTAGTAACTATTCCAATTCTTACTAGTAATATTTTTATTCTTACTAGTGTAGCAGGGCTATCTGGTTGGATTGTTGTTGCTTGGGTGAGAAGGCATTCAGCTCCCCGGTTGGCTGACAGACAAACCAATTATGTCAACAGCCTATAAATAGGCTGCAGTAGCCAGGTAAGGAGAAAGGTCTTACCTGTTGCAGTTCCGGGTTTTCCATTAGGCATGCTGCTGCCCTCTGTTGTGAAGGTAGGCCGGTAGTTCCATGTTGATGCATAATGATTGTACTGATCCCAGGTAAACTGATGAGTGTTGTTCATTATAGGTTCCTGTAGATGGGCTGGTGGCGCAAGAGACTGCTATAATTCAGATTTAAGGTATTTTTATTAGCTGGGTACTGTGACCACAGAGAAACATTTAGCTTTCATGATAGTACTAAGATAAATAAGTATTCAAGTATAATTGACATGTTGGATTAGGTGCACATGGATTATCCCTACGGTTATTTTATTGGTAACATTGCGAAAGTGGTCTGTTTCTGAGACTGTAATGGACGATAGGAGCCTACGATATAAGGCGCTATTGCTACCTAGTTGTTACTTTTATTGTATTTTTTTATAGGACATTGCTGGCTGCTGTTTTACCTATACCACTCCCTGTGATCTGCACTGAGTTTAACGGAGTCATAACCACATAGCTGGCTATACGTTGGGTGGCCGGCCTAAAGATTTGCCGCAGTGAACCGCTATTATTTTATCCCTGTGTTGTATTTATTATTGTATGTTATGGTGGTTATCCACCAGTCTTTTAATTATTGATGTGAGATACGTGTGGGACTTGTGTCTCACTGACAAACTAACTGCGGATAGGTTGGGGCTTAGGTGCGCTAAACTGCCATTCTTATTTTCTTTGTTTTGTGCTGAAGGTCGAGATTTCGTGCTGGTGTAGCAGGGGGCAATAGCGCAAATCGGAAGGGGGACCTTTTATTCACTGCTTGCTGTGTATGTGTGTGTGGATATTATTGGGAAGATTTAAACCGCACGTACTGTTAGCAATTAAAATATATTGCTTTTCGTGGTCAAGGAGGTGGATCAAGGATACTCTTCAATTCAATTCGAAAGATTAAAACACTTTATTTATTTGTCAGCTCGAAGTCTTTACATAAGAATACAATGGGTTAATACATCTGTGGTCCTCTGGAAGCGCGCTGGAAGCGCGCTCTCGCTCGTGGACCCCCCCCCATCTCTGCTACTGTGGTGCTTATATACTGTTTTGCTAAAAAGGGGTATGTCTTCTACCTTCCATTTTCATACATCACTGGGCGTATAATTAAAACCAATCAAACGTTTAGAATTACACGTGTTCAGTTCATGTCTAGTATTTTTCCATTATGATAGAAACTTATGAGTTTTGGCGTTTCCTGTTTTGCATAAACACTCTGCTTTTGTGGCAAATCCTTTATCTGAAGAATGTTGTGGCCCTCCCTCTCAGAACTCTCAGAACACAGGCCCAAGGTCACCCATTCGAAACTTAACTACCACAGACAAGTTTATACACTATTACAACATACTTTTTATAGAATTAAATGTTAAATTCCCACAGTACTCACTTGGCTTATTTCACCCTTTGCAGTATGTGTGTCTGACAGTCACAGTGTGTGCTTGTCCCTTTCCGGTAAGTTGCCCTTTCTCGCCGCGCTGCTCTCTTCCTCATACACTTCAGCAGCGCCCCTAACTGGCCTGGGGGAAGAACGGCCGTGGTTATTTTATTGTGTTTATTATAACCTGTGCTTATTGTATATTTGTGGGTGCTTTTATTACTTTGTTATTTGGTTTAATAAACTCTGTTTTATTGATTGAATCCATGTCTGTTTGCTTCATTTAATTGAAGGTGCCTGAGTAGGGAAGCATAAGTGCTCGGTGCATGGTAAAAGAACAAAACTATTTCCTTGGGTGAAATTCCCAAGGTGGCGTAGTCTAACTGACGTAGTACCCGCCACATTAGTAACTATTTCTGTTTTACTCCCCAGATAGCAAGGAAGTATTGAATCAACATTGATGTGTGAACATTCACTTTCTGATGGTAGCTCATGGTCACCGATGTATTAGGTTGAAATGGAAACATTGTATCATTGTAACAATTACAACCAAAGTCCTCATACTGATAAATAACATTGACTTTTGATCAGATTCAGGTGCGCTTTCATTTTCAAATAAAAAACCGTTAGAATTATCCATTGCCTGTTTCTGCGGTCGCTGCTGTACATGCTAGCACGCTTGTATATGTGTAGCCTATGTTGCGTGGTAGGCTATATCAAACGCAGCGTAAAACGTAGCCTACAATATTAGGTTGAGTAACGCGGTGCTAATTTTGAAAATGTTAATTAATATTATTACACGCATTTATATAGTAGCTAATGCGTTATATTACCGTGTTACCTGTGTTCTGAAAAATATACTGTAGATGATTCATTATTTATATATAATTATATATCATACTGTAGGACCAACTATATGAAAATGTGGTGTTAATATGAATATGTTTTTCTGTGGTAGGATGAATTGCACAAAAGGCCCATATGTGCACAACAGCACATATTCAAGGCCTCAAATTCAAGGGCAGATACTCACGCCGGAAAATAAGCTCATTATTTGTATCAAAGTGTGGTCAATGAACAATTGTCCCAAGCTAGGCACACAGTATGAGCTCATCTCGACACCTGTAAATCAAGGACATATACACACACCCACATGCAGGGAAATTGAAGGAAAAACTCGCTCTCAGCGGAAACAGCCATATTGCGATACACTCCCTAACTTTCCCATGGCGAATTTTAGTTATCTAAAAAAAAGCAGGCAATGGACCCATTCATTCACACACACAGACACACACACACATACACACACACACATGGGCAACCAACTGAATGCTTCTAGCCCGTCTGAAGAGATAGCATGAATTACTCCCTAAACATTCCCTGTTAAAACGTCCGGCTCCCTAGCCTTGGAAATGTGTGTGCGCAGTTTTGAGAAATTAATAGAGTTTATTAAATCCAAAGAAAGAATTTCTCTTTTCCTTCACAAACATTCAGTATAAAAGACAATAAATTACCAATAAGTTATCATGGTAGGTTTTTAAGATGTTGTCTTTGGTTTATAAAGCAACCACCTGTGGTAAATAGCATTTAAAAAGCTCAGAGCCAGTATTATTTAACCCATCAGAGATGTATGGAACTACTATGGTTAGACCATGGTCAGACTGCTTCTGATATAAGTGTATTATGGTATTACATTAAAATTATTATATAAATAAATTCCAAGTGTAATGCTCAAATAAAACCAGCAGAGACCGCTGCAGACCATGAAAAAAGTAAAAACAGGAACCGGGGGAAAACCCCCCCTAGAAGAAGGGGAAGGTCAAAATAAAATATAAAAGGTCAGCTGAACTTCATGGTGACTTAGGTATTGGGTATTTTTTCCCTGTGATTCACGGACCTGTTTTACGTCTTGTTGGTGAGCATGAAATTGACGGACTTAGACTGGACTGTGTGATTGAGTGTTTTTAACATATGTATGTTTAGCCAATCAGCCTGGGTATGTATATTCATGCAAGTATTTTTTACAATAAATTACGTTGTACCAGACTCTGGAATGTAGTGTCTATTTGGAAGAAAGTTTGAATTACGTGTAATGGGATGGTCCTGACCCCTCCCGACAGGGCGGTTGAAAGGATTGTTCGATTTATTATACTTCACCTGAAACTAATATTATATTTTCAAACTGGTTTGATTTTGTCTGGAGTCCTGGCTGACTTGCAGTGACGCATCGTTGTCAATGTCAACAGCGCACAACAAACGCAACGAAAAACGGTTTGAAATTATCCATACTTCCGTAGCCTGTATAAATCTTGTATAAATCGTGTGATGTGCGACCCCCGAGTAATTCTCTGTCTTCCTAAAGTCGCCTAGTGTACTGTGCGCTGTATCGCGCAGCGATTTTTAAAAAAGACTCATTTGACAGTCGTTAGATGTGAGCTGCTCTCCCCGGACAGGATTTTGTAAAGATTTAAAAGTCGTTTAGTGTGTGCTTGGCTTAAGTAGCATTGTTTCAGGTTAGGCTCTGTTCTGTCCATCCTTTAAGTGTGGCGTATTGTGTCTTGTCTTATATCGTCTGTGTAGTAAACTATTTTTGGTATTGTAATATGACATTTGCTCTTTCTGGTTAGTGTTTTTTGTGTGTTATTATTAGTGTGTTCAGCGGGTTATTATAACTCCGACAAACTTTGTGACGTAACAATGGTTACAATGTGTAGATTATGAAGATGGAATTAACAAAAATGAAGAGTAGACAAATACAGGCAGTACTACAACCTGTAGGTTTTACTTGTTTATTTGTGAGAAAGTCGCCCACTCAAAAGCTTTTGGACGAAGTTGATATAGCCTATATGGTCTATAGCCTAATGGTCTTGCACTTCAGTGGCGCTCGCGTTTACTTATTCTTGTGATTTCACTGATATGCACTCCAAAACTTTTTGTTTTTGTGTTTTTTTCTTTTTGTATGTTTGCATGTTGCACTTCAGAGCTGCAAGTTTTTGTTTTTTCTTCTTGTTTTTGCATTTGGCACTTCAGCTGCGTTATCTGCGCTTCAAAGCCGAAAGTATTTGTTTTTACGTTTTTGTGTTTTGCACTTCAGCTGCGTTATCTGCACTTCAGAGCCGAAAGTATTTGTGTTTTCTTCTTGTTTTTGCGTTTTGCACTTCAGAGCCACTGTACTATCCGGTTATGATATAACGTTGTGCTCATAACATTTATGGGGCGTTCAGGGACGTTCCTGCAACGTCTGTTACTGGTTACAATATAACGTCATGTAATGAATGTCTGGGGGACTTTACTAGAACGTCCTGGGAACGTTCTCTGTGACTTCCACATAACGTTTAGAAAACCCTACAAAAAGACGTCAAGACGACGTCCTGATGACATTTAGAGACGTTCAGGTGACGTCCTGGGGACCTAATTTTGTTAGCTGGGTAGTTGTGAAATGCACAATATAAATAAATATTGATTTGATGTAGCCTACGCACTTTCTGACAATTTAAAAATGTTAATGCAAATCCATTTCATATAAAATTTCTTGCCCTCTATGACACAACCCTGCCATAATTTAAATGAAAATGAAAAACCACACTTGCATTATCAGTTTTGTATTGTAATTGCATGATCCATGACAAAAAGGAAATTATAATTAAATTAGCCATTTAACATATAATTTTCATGCTTTTGCGGCACAAGGGCAGGGGTGTAAAAACTACCCAGAAATTATACTTAAGTGAAAGTATGGGTACTGTAAGAGCCAAATCCAGGGTCACCTATATGGGACAGTGTGTTACTCCTCCTAGTGAGGTTAATTGGGTCAAGGGGTTGCTCCTCCCACTTTAATGGGAACAGGTTGCATTTAGGTAGGACCTCACCTGTTGTTGGTTAGGTGTTGCTGCACGGAGGGCAAACAGTTTTTGACCACATATCCACAGCCTACATGTACACACTTGTGTAGCGTTTGTTTGTTCAATGGATTAACCGGATTACATGCCAACGAACAATAAATGGACCAAGTGTACGCACAGCAGGTTGTATCGTGTGACGCTACCTTTGTTTACAATCGGTACCGTGTATAGTGCGTCAATTAGGTCAACCAGTGCAGCAGCGCCTCAGTGGCTTAAAGCACTAGGCTTAGCCATTACACAAGTCAAAAACTTGGCCAAAGGAAGCTGTTTGAAGACGAAGCCAAGGTGCACTAATTAGTGAAATCAGCTGGTGCAATCCATACTCTGCCCAAAATTGAATGAGTTTGATACCCCTGGTCTACCATTTTTTGAAAGGATTTTAAAAATGTACCTATATGACTGTTCAGTAATATCACTGAAACTGTAAGAGATGCATGCTCTTTAAAAACACAGAGTCATATAAATGTTTGTGCATATACTTAATCTGAGCCATAAATATGTCTCAATCACTAGAGCGCTGCACGGGAATGCGGACAGCGGTATTTTGTTTGGGGACAAAATAAAAAATATTCCCGCGGTGACAGAGATGGGCTTTACGGTGTTCCCGCAGAAACGATAATGACATGTATGTTAGCACCAACGGTAACGGTCATCAGATATTATGGTCATTATTGAGTTGCACTGGTAACAGTGACAAAATCATCTGCCAATAATGAAGATGCAAAAGGCTGAGCTCTCGTGATGGAACCAGTGGTCTATGAGCTCACATTAATGCATGCTCGGTGCTCAGATTAAACACATCCAGTAGCGCATCGCTGATGTCCTGGGTTTCATTTTAAGGAAGCTAGAGCGAAATGACAAACGCAATCGTTCACATGAGTGCGACAAATGAGGTAATATGTTATTTAATCGTTATTTAATTAGTTATGTGCAGGTTATTATTATTATAAATGTCTCTGAAGTGTCAGCTATGATTTAAAACATCCCTTTCTATCTATGCTTTTGTTTAATTTTAACAGATTGCACATTTTCTTATTGTCTGAAATATGAGCAATAAAGTGCTACCAATATTTTGCATGCACAATGACCTACATAAACAGGGGGTCATACAAAGAGTTTAATTGGAAAAATCAAAATAATTGTAACGATAAGAAAAGATATAAATAAACATTTCAGCATGACATTACATTCTATATGGTTTGGAAATCTTGTTACATTTTACTGTACTGTTTCCATAGATACATTTTCAGCAGAGGTTTCTCGAAGAAAACAGGCGAAGCAATGCTTCACAAAAAAAAGGGGTGAAAAAGAACATGCATATCACACACACAACATAGGCTTTCTTTAATATTGAATCATCACCGACTTTCCCCTGTGAAGCTAAAAAAAAGTGCTTAGACTTTTAAAAGGAACTTCAGTGAGGCAGTGTCTGACTGCTTCACTTGACCATTGAAAATCAATGGGGGACTTAACATAATTGTGGATTATGACGCGTTTTAGAGCCCACCCGTGAAGCAATGCCTCACTAAAGTGTTCAATAGAGTTCCAATCATGCGTGTTCTTGTGCGTGCTCTTGTCCTGATGATTGACATAATGACTAACCATTCAGAACGAGAGAGAAATGTATTAAATTTTTATGGTTGTGGCTGTTACGTCCGCCTCCGCCCTTCCAGTTCACCTTCCCTTATGTTCTCCGTGTTTACCCTCATTCCCCTCGTTTCGTGACAGTTCTTTCATGTTTCGTGTTTGTCTTCAGTGCGTGTGCAGTTTGGGCGTGGTACGATACGATACGATACGATATATTTTTATTCATACCAGCCAATGGTCAATCAGGTATCATACAGTTCATGTAGTAATCAATTGAGGTAGTATGAAAAGGAAAACCCCAAAATAAGCTGCAGCCGCTGCTTTTAAGAGGGGAACCCAGCAAAATCAAAACAAATTAATACATCTATAAAAACAAAACAAAACATTTTATATGAGACATGACACAGGGCAAGACATGGTACAATATAATATAATAGTACAGAGAGGGGTGTAACTTTCTGTAGACAATCATCAGTTATATGAGGACAAGAGTTTCTTTTTTACATTTCTTTTAAAGAGGGAGACAGACTGGGACATTTTTATGGAGTCATCGAGCTCGTTCCATATTTGCGGACCCCTGCACAGTACACTCAGGCTGGTACATTTTAGCTTTCGTTTTTTCCCTTTGATTAAATGTTTATTTCTGGTGACGTGTGTATGCAGGGGACGGTAGATAGGGACAAGCTCGTTTAACCGGTGGTTTGTCCTGTACACTACTTGATACATGATAGTAGCATTTTCATACACATTCAGCTCTGCAAGCTTTAATAGTCCAAGGTTGCTAAATAAAGGTCCAGTAGGCTCTCTGTAGTCAGACCATGATATGGCGCGTATTACTTTATTTTGTAATGTCTGTAGTTTTTTAATGTAACTGGGAAAGGTGTTGGACCATATGATGTTGCAGTAATTTAAGTCAGGTTCAAATAGGGATTTATATAAGGTGAGCAGGGCTGAATGTGGGAGACAGTGTCTTAATTTAAAAAACAAGCCAACGTATTTAGATAGTATTTTTATAAGATGATCAATATGGTACTTGAAATTCAAGAATTCGTCGATGTGGACCCCCAGGAATTTTGTGGAAGCTACTCTATTGATTTCTTGCCCATTTATTGCAAGACGGATAAACTCTGTGTCAGTTTTATTTTTATTAGCGCAAAATACTATATAATTAGTCTTTTTTATGTTGAGAGAGAGTTTATTACATCGGAACCAGGTATCCACCTTCTCCATCTCTCTATTTACAATTTCTTGAAGTAGAAATGGATCTTTGGATGACAGAAGCAAATTTGTATCATCAGCAAAAAGTACTTTATGTAGGATTTGAGAGGAGTTGACAAAATCATTGGTGTATAAGATGAAGAGGAGAGGCCCCAAAATTGAGCCCTGGGGGACCCCATAGTTAATGGATTTGTTTTGAGAATTTTGATCATTTATACTTACATATTGTTGTCTTCCATATATGTAGATTTTAAACCAATTAAGAGCTATGCCTCTGACACCGTAGCAGTTTAATTTGGTTAGAAGAATCTCAAAGTCAATGCAATCAAATGCCTTAGACAGGTCGAGGAAGATGCCAATGGAGAGGTCACCTTTATCAATGGCATCATTGATGTTTTCCTGTAGGTCAAGAACTGCCATACATGTTGTGCTTTTTTTCCTGAAGCCATATTGTGAGGAGTCCAGAATATTTAATTTATCTATGTAACTACTCAGTCTGGTATAGACAATTTTCTCAAACACCTTAGAAAGTGAAGGCAGTATGGATATTGGGTCTATAGTTGTTCTTGTCATTTTTATCACCCGTCTTAAAAACTGGAACGATTCTTGCGATCTTTGACTTGTTAGGTACGATACCAGTGAGAAATGACAAATTTATACAATGAGCAAGTGGGTCAGCAATTTCATTTGCGGTTGCTTTTAAAATTGAGCTACAGATATCATCCGCTCCAGCTGTGCGTGAGGTTTTCATGTTTCTGATGGTTTTTTCAATTTCATTTCTATCAGTTGGTGACAGGAAAAATGAATTTAGGGGACTACCTTGCAGGTATTGCCTGAAGCAGGCACCATGGGGTTGGGCAATGTTGTTTGAGAGGTTTTCACCAATGGAGATAAAATGGGTATTCATGTTATCAGCAAGGTTAATAAGGTCAGTGACATCTGCATTTCTGCAGGAACCTCTGTGATTCACCTCAGTGTTAATGTCTGGGAGCACAGTAGTTTTGTGGCTCCTGCCAAGGAGTTTATTTAGCACCTGCCAGGTTTTCTTAGAGTCACCTTGCGACGCATTTAGGAGTTCTATGTAGTGACCTCTTTTGGCCTTATGTATCATGTGTGTGAGTTTATTCCTAAAGTGTGTGTATTTTTCCTTATTTGTGTCACTTTTGTTTATAATATAATGCTTATAAAGTCTATTTTTATGATTAATAGACTTTAGAATGCTCTTGGTAAGCACTGGATGGAATGTGTAAGCTCATCAATCAAGGTGTTGTATGCAATATCAGGGTCCCTACAATCATAGACACAATCCCATGATTTGGCTTGTAGATTTTCACATAGTTTCAGCAGAGTTCTATTATTTAAAATTTTAACATTGTTTTTTTGAAATGACATTTCATGTTTAGTACCAATATCAATAAATAATACAATTGGGAAATGGTCAGTTATATCAGAGTGCAACACCCCAGATTTGATACATCCACTAAAGATATTTGTGATAATATTGTCAATAATCGATGTGCTCGATGGTGTTACTCGGGTGAAAATGTTTATGGTGGGAAAGAAAGAATTAGCCTGTAGTGTGTTGATAAAATCATGTTTTGCAGTATAATTTTTTGAAATATCAATATTAAAGTCTCCAAGAATTATACAGTCCCTATTTTTGCTGTTTATAGAAAATAACAGCTCGTCCAGTTTCATCCCAAAGATCCCAATATCAGAATCAGGGGGGCGATAGATCACCCCAATTACAAGCTTTTTGGCATTAGGCCTACAGGTGTTTATTTCAACAAAGAGAGAGTCGGAGTGACCATCATCAATGACCAGATTATCACAAACATTTACAAGATATTTAGAGTTAATATATAAACAGACACCACCACCAATTTTATCAAGTCTATTTTTGTTAAATAGTTTATACCCGTCCATGTTTAATGAGTCCATATGTGATCTCTCATTTAGCCACGTCTCACTGCAACCCAACACATCAAAGCCACATTCTGTGGTGGACAAGAGAGCGAGTAGATCTTCATAATGTTTATTCAGACTTCTAATGTTTATATGCATGAATGAATAGTTATCATCCTTATTAATGTATTTAATCTGGTCTGGGAGGTAGCTTTTACACTTAAGCTGCTCGTCCATGCAATGCCCGTCATCTCCATTACTTAAATCATCAAAACCCATAAATAGTCTAACAATAATATTGAATGACTGTCGATTTTTTTATCTCCACCTTTCCATATCCTTCCCTGTACAGTTGGTACACATACACGTATACAAACAGACACACACAAAACAGACAACACAGCAGACATCATAGACTTAGGCCCGGCAGCCAGAGCTATGTCAAGCCAAGGCATACCAATCAAATGGCCTAAAAAGTAAACAAATAAAAGAAGATAGGATAAGAAAAAATAAACATTAGGCCACTCCCAAGCCAATGTATTCAGATATTATATCCAAACAATGCCGTGAAAAGATAGACCAGAGTTCAGAGTTCAATGTTCCACTTTCCCATAGAAACGTACGCGATGGTGACGTCATCAGAATGCGTCAATGTTTACACCAGCATGAGAGTCATGCTGCTGGGAGCTCGTAGGAGCTAGTTAGCTAGGCACCGCAGACTTCATATTTTCATGTTTTCATCACCGCCACTAAGCCAGTACGTTAACTCAGGATTTCTATACAGTTTTCCATCAATGAAAAGTTTATCAATGAACAGACAAACTTTTTTCTTACTTTTTCTCGCCTCCGTCATGATTGGGTAGAGCAGCCTACGTCTCCGAAGGATTTCAAATGGAAACTGGTCGTTGATGGAATAGTTGGATCCTTTCAGCTCTCTACCCTTAGCCATGACAGATGACTTCATCTTTGAGTCGATGACTTTTGCCACAATCGGACGAGACCTTTGCTGCCCAACTTTTGCCTTCCCGATGCGGTGGACTCTAGAAAAGCGAATAGCTTCTGCCTCACTCGCCCTCATCTTCAGCTCGTCTTTGAGAAAAGATTTAACAACCTCTTCAGTCTTCAGGTAGGTTTCGTCATCTTTTTCTGGGACTCCGTGTATTATTATATTGTCTCTCATGCTCCTGCATTGGAGGTCCAGTATATCATTTGCCATTCTAACTTTCTCTTCATGGAATTCTACTGTCTGACGTTTTAGTCCATTCACCTCAATCCTGAGGGATGTGTTGTCAGCCTTTAGCACCTCGATTAAGGAGTTGTTAAATTCCACAGAATGCTTTAGCTCTTCCACCTCATTTGTCAGCTTCTCTAGTAAGTCCAGTTTCTGTAGTTGTTGTTTTATCGAAGATAAGGAAGCGTGAATCTCACGGAGAGGTGCTGCCGTATCTTCCATATCACTAGAGCTTAACTGGTCTCTGTTACGTTTGTTATCGGGTGCCTTTGCTGACATATTGTTGAATCGGGCGTCTATATAGGCTTCCAATTCTTCAATATTTTCGTCAGCAGATGAATCCAGTTTGGATTTCTTTAGATCATCCCAGTTATAATGGCATTATTGGGAGAATTGGCACAGCATACAATTCACAGTTTCATGTCGAGGTGCGGCCGCTAAACTAAACTAAACTTCCCTCTCGTTATTGTCATTATCCTTCATTCAATCACCCGCATTTCCCACTTACATTCCACACGCTGTTAATCACTCTAGCATACATTCTCATGCTGCACTCACTCATTGAAATGTTTGGACTCAGAAAACCCAATTGCAGACAGGATAAGGCAAAGAACGTAGTTTATTTCCAGTCCAGATCAAAAAGCCAGGTAATCAAATCAAATCAATCAAACCAAATCAAAAGTCAGGAGAATAGTTAGGAATCCAAAAAATCTGAACCGGGAAATCACAGGCAACGGTACAAAAACGGCAGGCAAAGGCAAAGTCACAAAACAATCAAAGTCAAAACAACAAAAGCAAACAAACAGAATCGAATTGGTGTGTTGAAGCTGGCTACAGAGTCGAATAGGCTACAATTCCTTTCAATTCAGCAGTAACATTTAAATAAATGTGTTATAACAACCGCACCCAAAATCTCAACTCGGAAAAGAAGAAAAGCGGGGGGAAAACAAGGAATCCTTGCTGAAGAAAAAATATCACCCCAAATGACTGAGATGGCGATTCACCAGTGGCGGGCCGTCAGGGCCAGCAAGGCCTTCTCTGCTGGCCTAAACATCATCAGAATATAAATTTAATTTTGATATATTTTTTCCACAAATATGTATTAAATTATTCCCCATAGTCTATTCTCTTCATTTCATAGCTTTTCTCTTGGTTGCGCTGCTTCCAGCCTCAGATCGAGATTTGGAGGGCTGGCCTTTATGTTAGAGCTTTTATCCAATCATATTTCAGCCATAATGTGTTGCCAGGGTCCAAGAAATCTGCCCTTAGGCCTTCAGAATCGACAGTGCGGGCGCCTGTAGCTTAAAGTGAACTGAAACAACCCTGTGGTGTTAACCAATCAGATTTCGAATTGGCGACACCGGGGCCAGCTAGCAGGCGTACGATAACGTCAGCACGTGCACGTCTTTTGATTGGATACGCACTATTGAGAGGCAGAGCTATCGCAGAGATAGTTAACTGAACTTGAACGAGATTTCTACAAGCTGTTTTTTTTCAACCCACAATGGCTGAAGAAGGAGGAGAAGAGATCGATTTGGTCGCAGATATAATTACAACGCCATTTTCAAGACGAACTTTTCAAGAAAAGCTAGCCATCGTCAGAAGAGAACGGCCAACTCCGACGCTAGCGAGTCAAAGTGGACATTCAAGGCTAGGAATACACTTTCACCACTGTCGCAAATATATCCTCTTGAACAAATGCAAATTATTTGTTTGTTTTCTTTTATTTTCAGTGAATAGTTTATGTGTCTTTATCGTCACGTTTCTTAAATGAAACTGCTTTGGGTGCGACAATGCGCTGTTTAGCGAACAAACTTGTTAAAGCTAACATACTTTTGGTGGACTTAATAAAACTTTGTAGACTAATCCCTTAAAAGCGATTTTTATTTTAAAGTTTTGACAGTATCCAAGCGATCTTAAAGTTGGTAGTTTAACACTCTTAATTGTAAATGCGGATTTATTGATTATAAATGCTTCGGAAATATTAATATAACTCTGTTGTACTTGACTATGTTAAGGTGATGCAACGCCCGGTTATACTGCGTTTCTGTCTAAATGTATAGTTTCTAGAGCCATGGCGTCATAATGATGGTATTAAGAGGTGGAATAATTCAGGTAGGACTGTGTAGGACATCACTGAAGGCCTAGGTGTGAAATGCACGGCCCGCCACTGCGATTCACACACGATTAATATTATCAGATGACCTGTTTTGTGCGAAATATGGTAGGTAATTTACGGTGGGGAATTTTGACAAATTACGGAAATGCAGATTCGCTTGGGATTAAGATCACAGACGACCTCCACAAATCCTCAAGTAATACTACTCCAGTGAATAGGGCATAATACGATTCAAAATGATCTGATCGAAGCCATTTCAGCTACGGTGCAGGTGGATTTGAGTATTTATCTATTGAATATGCATAGGTGATGAAATAATCTGGCTGCTAATAAATATGTGTACATAACTACTTGTCATTATATTCTATCTGGTGTTATTCATTTGATAGAAGCCAGCTCAATTTAAATGGTACAGCCATAGTGATGCAATATAAACCTGTTTTAAATGGCCACCAGCTCTTTTCTGCCTACAGCTGGTCAGTTGACATGGTCAGTGTTAAACAACTCAAAAATGGCCTAGCTCAACAGGTAAAGCAGGGTTTAGATTTTCACAGGTAGAAAAAAAATTGTGGGTTTGCTTCAGCAAAGATTCAGGTGAGCAGCCACCACTGGAAAATATGAAAATATGAATTGCTTCTGTTGCTCTAAAGCATGCAAGGACAAATGTTTAAATTATGTGCACGCGGGGACGGGTGGGAATGGGGTTTGGGATGCCGGGGACGGGGTGAGAATGGGGTTAGGGATGGTCGGGATGGGGACAGAATTTTGTCCCTGTGCAGCTCTATAATCCACGCCAACCATTTTGTCGTCCTCATCACTCATTATACTGTTGTTTGTGGCCAATCTGGCCATCTTCTGTAGCTTGTCACTCTGTCTATTCTTCTGATAGTAGGTGTCTAATCAAAAATCCCCGCTTTCTAGTCTTGCACAAGGACCAATCAGCATGGGTATGGGCGGGTTAATTTTACATTGTTGGGGAAACAAATATACTATGTAGGTCTGCATTTTAAATGTTAGGAGTAAAAAGTATGTTTTTTTTTCCAGAAATTTAATTGAGTAAAAGCATACAAACTTAATAATACTCGAGTAAAGTACAAATCCCCAAAAACAGTACTTAAGTATTGTAACGAAGTACAATTACTCAATAACTTTACACCCCTGCACAAGAGTAACATAATTCAAAAGCAATAGGCCTCAGAAGTCGTGTCTTCATTTCCTCCAGATTTGTTAGCATTTTCGAGACTTCCAAAATCAATAAATAGACGGCCTATGGGAGAAATGAATGGGGTTTCCCCTAATAATGATAAAATAATGACATTTGGACGTTTGTTTGTATATGAAAAAAAATCTGTTATTTTAAAAAGCTAATTGCTAGCAGCTAAGTGGTTAGCACCATAGATATATATCACACAGTGAGCAAGTCTGTCCAAACAGAACCACAACAAAATCGTATTGATATAGAATAAGACTTAGTTTATTTGCAGATAAACCAGAATGAGAGAGCTCTTACCAGATCTCCCTCCCGAACAGAAAACACACAAGACAGACATTTATAGATAATCCTTACTTATTTGCAGCAAGGGGTGGATTTCTAAACATTACAGAAAGACAGGGGGTGTTAATTTCCCGGTGTTTAGACTATAGATAACCCTTAGCCTTGCCACTAAGTCAGGAATGTTCCAACAGAAAAAACAAGAACATTCACTGCCTGTCTCCTGCAGAAATTAAATATAACAGACACAGAGAAAGCCTGCTTGGCCTTCTCACAGAGAGTATATGTTTAGTCACTTAATTCTATATAATTTAATTACTAATCATCAAAACTATAATAATGTGATTGTCTTTATGTTAATGCACACATATTGTAAAAACAGAAAATTCCTTCACAATTCCCTTCTTTTGTCATTCCATGACAACAACCAATTTCCTGATACAATCTACTTAATCAGTTAGTAAGTGATTCAGTTTAATACATTATAAATGATTACATGATTATAAAGATCATTACAATGGTAATGTGTGGATATGTGCGAATCGGCAGACTTGTGTGGGACTTGTGACTTGTACTCCCACTCCAGGTAACAGACCCTGTATAAACTTTGAACCCCCAGTCCAAAGCCGATGTTCCCTAGGAACAGGATTACTATCCCAAAACCCTCTCTTTACCCTGTGCAGGCGACGTGTGGTGTGACTATATGTGGATAAGACAGGAATCACATATGTGGAATCATATTAGGCAATGAGGGCACACACTCCACTCCAGTCAGGGGGGAGAGCAGTATAAACTGAATGCCCACAGAGCCAGTACCAATCAGCTAACAGCCGGCTCCCAAGGCGAGAGGATGGCGCTGTTCCGGAACAGTTAGCAGTCTGTGTGCTATTCCAAGGTAATGAGATTTGCGTGTGACCAGTTCTTCCTGCATATATCAGTAACCATGTCAGGGTCATTTATACAGTGGCTAGAAGGGTTACTCAGACAGTCAAAACACTTATCGAGCTGTATGAGCAGACAGTCACAGAAAACCATTTTACATTGATCACTGTCTAATTGACCTAGCACATTAGAGCAGTTACCTATAACACACTCCAAACTTCATACTATGTTTAAGTACGACTGGACCAGGCATTTTCCATGACACCCGTGGCCATGCTAGGTAATCTTTCAGGGAAAAACCATTTCTACTAATTACTGAAGAATGCAATCCTGACAGATTTAATGGCCCAGAGAAGTTAGCTTTATTCCACCGTTTTCCCATACCTGGGTGAGCACTCAGTCCCATCAAACACATTGAGTGCTCTTCCTTCAGATTCTGCACCTGTAGAAGAGGGCCTGCTGTGGAATGAGGCATGTGAGAGCAAACATAACCAGACTGGTTAAAGTGCTGCTTTGCAGTCCACTCAGCATAACGCCACCAAGAGTTAGTAGCATAATGATGTCTCACAGTTCCTGGTGTCAGCCAAGCTTCAGTCCCAGTGGTGGCATACCTTTTAGGCCTTTTAGTCATTACAGCTGTACCGCTTGGCTCACTGGTGTTGTTGTAGAGTGTCTCATGAATCAGGATGATGGGCAGAATGATTATGAGGCTGATGAGGCCTAGCAGCAATAGGCCTACCTCGAGGCTGCAGCCTGCTCTTCTGAAAGGGTTGTACCCCTCTGGTTTCCTGCTGTGGTGTGGCATGTTGAGAGCTGATATTACCGTCACATGCTCCTTGAAGTGGTGGTTCTCTTTGAGTTTTTAAACTCCGTGAGAACTAAGTTGTCCTGCGCGTCGGTCGAGGTGGGTCTTTCACCCTTATCCCTCCTTTGGTGCTGGTGGAGCCCTTTTGCAGTGGCTGGCGTGAACCCAAGAGGCGCGACCTTCCACTCGCACGGCTGTGGGCGTGGTGAGTAGTACCTGGAAAGGGACCCTCCACCTAGGCTGGTGCCACTTCTTCCTTCTGAAGTCTTTTATCACCACCCAATCTCCTGGCTGTAGGTCGTGCAGAGGGCCGCTGGCTGGCTCTGGGAGAGCTACTTTAACCTGTTGGTGCACAGATCTCAGAACATTGGTTAGCCGAACTCAGTAACTTACCGATGTGAGTGTCAATGCAGGTGTCAGCTAGCTCTTTGTCCAGCATCAGTCCTGGGGTTCACATCCAGTCCTCATGGGCCGCCCTGTGATCACCTCATATGGAGACAACCTCGTAACGGCGTGGACCCTCCCCTGCATACCTGTAAGGACAATTGGCAGGGCCTGGACCCAATCCAGACCTGTCTCTGCCATTACTTTGGTTAACCGATTCTTAATGGTTCCATTTGCCCTATCTACCGCCCCCCCTCCCCACTCTGAGGGTGGTAAGCACAATGGAATGACAGTTTCCTCAGGATCTCCCACCTAGGAACAAGCTTTGTTAGTAGGGCCTTCGCCACTGCTGCAACATCAGCTTTTCCTGTAGGAAAAACTTCAATCCATTTTCAAAACATATCAACGAACACCAAACAATATTTCTTACCCCTGCATGGGTGAAGTTCAATGAAATCCATCATAAGATATTCAAAAGGCTTCTGTGGAGTTAGAAAATCAGCTTGTGTCCCAGTGTCTGGACATGAAAGAGATCATTCCCCCTTTTTACACATGATCCAATCCATGTGTCAACTTAGCATAGTAAGGAAATAAAAAAACGAGGTAAACAGGGTTTACCAGTGGGGCCTAGATTCAGCTCAAAAAATTTTAATATCATGAAAAAGTAATATTTTTTTGTCACTCATTTCAGAAAGTGAAACTCATATATTATATAGATTCATTACACATAAAGTGAAATATTTAAAGCCTTTATTTCTTGTAATGTTGATGATTATGGCTTACAGCTAATGAAAACCCAAATTCAGTGTCTCATGGTGTCACACTCTAATCAGCTAATTAACTCAAAACACCTGCAAAGGTTTCCTGAACCTTTAAATGGTCTCTCAGTCTGGTTCAGTAGGCACAATCATGGGGAAGACTGCTGACTTGACAGATGTCCAGAAGACAGTCATTGACACCCTCCACAAGGAGGGTAAGGCACAAAAGGTCATTGCTAAAGAAGCTGGTTGTTCACAGAGTGCTGTATCCAAGCATATTCATAGAAAGTTGAGTGGAAGGAAAAAGTGTGGTAGGAAAAGGTGCACAAGCAACAGGGATAACCACGCACAGACGAATCCAGGACATGGGCTACAAATGTCGCATTCCTCGTGTCAAGCCACTCCTTAACCAGAGACAACGTCAGAAGCGTCTTACCTGGGCTAAGGAGAAAAAGAACTGGACTGTTGATCAGTGGTCCAAAGTCCTCTTTTCAGATGAAAGTAAATTTTGCATTTCATTTGGAAATCAAGGTCCCAGAGTCTGGAGGAGTGGAGAGTGGAGAGGCACAGAATCCATGTTGCTTGATGTCCAGTGTGAAGTTTCCACAATCAGTGATGATTTGGGGTCCACTGTGTTTTCTGAAGTCCACAGTCAACACAGCCATCTACCAGGAAATTTTAGAGCACTTCATGCTTCCTTCTGCTAACAAGCTTTATGGAGATGCTGATTTCATTCTCCAGCAGGACTTGGCACCTGCCCACACTGCCAAAAGTACCAAAAGCTGGTTCAATGACCATGGTATTAGTGTGCTTGATTGGCCAGGAAACTCGCCTGACCTGAACCCCATAGAGAATCTATGGGGTATTGTCAAGAGGAAGATGAGAGACACCAGACCCAACAATGCAGACGACCTGAAGGCCGCTATAAAAGCAACCTGGGCTTCCATTACACCTCAGCAGTGCCATAGGCTGATCGCCTCCATGCCACGCCACATTGATGCAGTAATTCATGCAAAAGGAGCCCCAACCAAGTATTGAGTGCATAGAAATGAACATACTTTTCAGAAGGCTGACACTTCTGTTTAAAATATCCTTTTTTATTGATCTTATGTAATATTCTAATTTTCTGAGACACTGAATTTGGGTTTTCATTAGCTGTAAGCCATAATCATCAAAATTACAAGAAATAAAGGCTTGAAATATTTCGCTCTATGTGTAATGAATCTATATAATATATGAGTTTCACTTTCTGACATGAGTGACAAAAAATATTGAACTTTTTCACAATATTCAAATTTTTTGAGCTGCACCTGTAGTTTTCCCCGTAGGAGTGGGAAAGCCTCTGTGCTTCCAAAGTGTTCCAAAATCATGCACTACTCCAAAAGCATATCTGCTGTCAGTGAAAATATTGACAGTTTTACCTTCAGCCAAATGGCAGGCGCGTGTGAGAGCGAAAAGTTCAACAGCCTGTGCTGAGAGGTGGCCAGGAAGGCGGGCTGACTCCAGAACGTGATGATGCGTCACCACTGCATAGCCAACCTGACTGTCTCCTGTGAGGGGACAGCGACTGGCAGAACCGTCAACAAAAATATCAAAGTCTGAATTTGAAAGGGGAGTGGTGGCGAGGTCAGGACGGGGAAAGAGAACTTGATCTAAAACATGAACACAGTTATGTGGCTCCCAATCCTCAGGAGTAGGTAGGAGTGTGGCTGGATTCAAAACGGTACGACGCTTGACTGTGACATTTGGTAAAAAGAGCAGCACATGTTGGTAGTGAAGCATTCGGGCTGGTGAGAAATGGGCAGTCTTTTGCTTTAGCAGAATTTCTCCTACTGCATGAGGAACAAGAACAGTGAGAGGGCGATAAGCCACGAGTGATGCAGACGCCCTGATAGCTGAAGCAGCTGCTGAAATAAGAGCGCAAACAAGGAGGAAGACCCCTTGAAATGGCATTGAGTCTCTGAGAGTAGTATGCAACAGGCCTGTGTTTATCACCATGCTTTTGCAAAAGAACAGCAGACATATAACCTGCCTTCTCATCAACAGTCAAGAGAAAAGGTTTATTCATGTCAGGCAGGCCAAAAGTAGGGGAAGAAGCCAATTGTTGTTTCAATTTCTGAAAGGAAATTTCAGCAAGCTTTGTCCATGTAACCGTATCATTAGCAGAAAGATTGTGGCCTTGTGCCAAGTCCTGCAATGGTTGTGAGAGTTCTGCGTAATCAGCAATCCACTGTCTGCAGTACCCTGTCATGCTTAGAAAATACATTACTTGCTTTTTTGTTGAAGGTTTAGGGAGGTCAAGAATCGCCTGGATTCTGCCAGTCCCCAAAGACTTCCCTTCTGCAGAAATTGTGTGTCCTAAGTATGTAACAGTAGGTAAACCAAATAGCAATTTCTCCCGTTTAACTTTGTGGCCCTGTGTGGTTAAGAATGTGAGCAATTCAAGTGAATCTTGAATGCAGCTGTGCTCGTCTGGAGAGCAGACGAGGAGGTCGTCAACGTATTGAATCAAAGTACTTTAGCCTGAAGTAAACTGGAACTGTTCCAAGTTTTCTTGCAGCGCTGCTGAAAATACAGCAGGTGACTCAGCGTACCCCTGGGGTAGCCGAGACCAGGTATATCTTTTTGCTTTAAAAGTAAAAGCAAACCAATACTGGGAATCTACATCAACAGGAATACTAAAGAATGCATGTCCAGGGCGTGCTGTTGAACGGCGCTGTTTACAGCTCGTAAATCTTGCACAAAACACCAAGACCATCAGGCTTTTTTACAGGCAAAATAGGGGTGTTGCATGGATAGTCAGGACAGGGAACCACCACACCAGCTTTTAGCAATGCATCAAACACGGGGACAATGCCGTCCTCTGCTTCTGGGCGTAGAGGATATAGACGTTTGCATGGTCTGTACTCAGATTTACAGGTTACTTGAAGTCGAGTAACTGCCCACAATTGAGAAGGAATTGCACTGAATTTCGAGTCTGACAGATGCAAATAGGAGTGTGTGTCACACAGCAACTTATGAATACTACAGACAGCTGTCAGAAAGTTTGTAAACTGGTGCGCAGTGACACGCAGAGAGGGAGAATATTTTGTCTTTTCCCAGTCTGTGGTGTTCAGACATAATTTCACCCATGGCCCTGTGTCCTCCCATTTTGTATTTGAGGCTTTGCACAGAGACACATTAGGTGCACTTCCCGCAATGGAATAGAATTGCTGTTGTGCTGAGCTCAATTGTACAGAAATCACGACCAACCAAAAACAATGCAGTATTCAGTGTAAAATCACCGTACCAGTTACTTTCAAATTCCCAATCTCTACCCCGACTGAAATGTACTGTTACATGCAGTTGTAATTCTGTCAGTCTGTTGCCACTACCTGTCCACTCACTTCCAGCCATTTGCATAGCTTTGGCTGTGACTAGTGATCTTTCCAAATACCACGCATAGAAAAACATTTCAGGATTTTCTGCCATAGCAGCTCTGTCAATTGTTCAACCGTCATCAGTACACTGTACAACTACACTGGATCCCTTTAAGGGTTGTTTCTTCTGACTTTTTCCCCCATAGAGTTCTATAGGAAAATTAGTCAGGAGAAATAACCCTTGCAGTGATCCATCCACATCTACTCCATATCTGGCAACAGAGTGATGGTTTGGGGCTCGTTCGATAGCTCAGACCTTTGATGACTTACAGCCATTTCGCCAGTCATGTGTTCCATACTGTACCAGTGTAATTTACAGCTGAATCAAGTCTCACCCCCCAATTCTCATAGAGATCCATTCAAATGCAGAGAGGTTATAGTAACAGTACCTGAAAATAAGATATCGAGAGTCTTTTGATGTTGATTGGTCACAGACTTCAGGAAGTAACAGCATACAAAGGATATGCGACCAAATATTAAATATGATACTTTAAAAATATGTTAAAGCAAAGGGTATGAATACTTATGTAAATGAGAGATTTCAGTTTTCGATTTTTAATACATTTGCAAAAATTTCTTAAAACATGTTTTCACTTTGTCATTATGGGCTATTTTGTGTAGAATTTTGAGACAAAAAAATGAACTCAATCTATTGTAGAATATGTCTGTAATGTAATAAAACGTGGAGAAGGTGAAAGGGATATGCAGACTTTCCGGCTTGTCTGTATATGAGCAAAATTAACTCCTCTGCAAAAATGCCTCTTCTGTACTGGTCTGTGTACATCATTCACAATTACTGACAATACATGATACCACATTACCAAAATCTTTTCAGAGCTCAAGATAAATATATATATTTTTTTATTTATTTGCCCATGGGTGGAAGCAGCATACAGCCTCCACAGTTTGAATCACTCAACAGAGTGACGAACCCGTCGGTCCCTAGTCAAACTTTTAAGTTGAGCGCCATACAGGCCTCGTTAAGTGCCATACAGGCCTCTTTCTACGTTTTGCCGTGGCCTCACCTGTGGTTCTTTTTCTAGGATTGCGTATTGATCACCCCAGACAGATGCCGTACTCTCTCGGGTCCGGTCGCCGCCGTCCTTCCTCTAGGTGACTGGTTACAGTTACCTCTCTCTGAGAAGGGTTGCGGTTTCGGGGTCCAAGACTCCCGGCAGTGCGCACTGTCTATGCCTTTCCTGACTTGAAAGGAATCTGTGTTGGAGAAAATCAAGTTAGCAATCCGATTATCGTCGCCAATTATTGTCATGGAAATTTTCCCTTTTACACACAGTGAGCAAGTCTGTCCAAACAGAACCACAACAAAATCGTATTGATATAGAATAAGACTTAGTTTATTTGCAGATAAACCAGAACTCCCTCCCGAACAGAAAACACACAAGACATAATCCTTACTTATTTGCAGCAAGGGGCAGATTTATAAACATTACAGAAAGACAGGAGGTGTTAATTTCCTGGTGTTTAGACTACAGATAACCCTTAGCCTTGCCACCAAGTCAGGAATGTTCCGACAGAAAAAAACAAGAACATTCATCTCACAGACTGCCTGTCTCCTGCAGAAATAAAATTTAACAGACACAGAGAAAGCCTGCTTGGCTTTCTCACAGAGAGTATATGTTTAATCACTTAATTCTATATAATTTATTTACTAATCATCAAAACTATAATAAATGTTTAATAATAATCATGTGATTGTCTCTATGTTAATGCACACATATTGCGCAGTTTCCGATTAATTAAAAGCTCTGCGGGTGACTGCCCACACTCCAGTGGAGCTGCCCTGTAATTCAGAATCGATAAATAGGGATCATCCCCGCTTTCTATTGCTTTCCTCAGCAGTCTCTTCACTATCTGAACACCCTTTTCCGCTCTGCCATTCGACTGGGGGGTAGTAGGGGCTCGATGTGACGTGCGTAAAGCCGTACTCGTTGGCGAACGCCCGATACTGTTCACGGTCACACTGCCTCACGTTGTCGGACAACGCCATGAATGGAATCCCGTGCTTGGAGAATATTGACTTTGTGTGCTTAATGACCTGTGTCACTGTAGTGTCTTACAGGAGTGCGAACTCTGGGTAGTTTGAGTGATAATCTATTATGACTAAAATAGTCTTTGCCTTGTAGCTGAAATAAATCCGTTGGCATGAGTGGATCCTTTGGCTGTTGGCACCTGTGGCGCTGACATATGTTGCATCTCTGTACTACATTCTCAATGTCACTATGCATGTACGGCTAATACAATACATCTCTCGCGCGCCTCTTGCATTTTTCGTTGCCTAAATGACCCTCATGCACCAGCTCTGCGCTTGCATAGAAGAGGGAATGACTATTCTCGTGCCTGTCAGAAGCACCCCGTCTGCCACAGTCAATTTCCGCAATGAAGTGCTGGTATGGTTTGGCGAATTTAATTTGTCCTGGCATGTGAATTTTCTCCACTATGTCCCTCAGAACATCATCCCTTTCAGTCTCTATGGCAATTTCCTTCCATTTGTTGTTGGACACGGACATCAGCGTTCTCACAGAGTAGACTTGTACATCATGCTCACGACTGCTAGGGCCTGTGTCGAGCAAACTAGCGATTGACAGTGAGTGCATCAGCCGCTTGCCGGGTGTGAATGTGAAAGTCAGGTCGTATTTCTGGAGACGTAACAGAAGTCTCTGTATGCGCAGTCGAGCGACACCCAAACCTTTCTTGAAAATCGCTATTAATGGTTTATAGTCTGTTTCTAACACCACTGGTCTACCGTAGATATACTTATGGAATTTCTCAAAACCGAACACTGCACATAAAGTCTCTTTTTCTATTTGTGCATAATTATTTTCGGCTGAGGTCATTGTGCGCGATGCAGAGGCTACGGGAAACCACTCTGTTTCGTGTTGCTGGCATAATACCACCCCGAGTCCGTCTTTTGATGCATCGACACTTTTGGTTGGCTTGCTCTGATCATAGAATTTCTAAACCTTTTGCATGCTCATGTGTCCATTGCCACTTCATCACTGTTTCCAGTAGGCTTCTGAGTGCTTTCGCATTCACTGACTTTTTTTGGAACAAATCTCCTCGTGTAGTTCACTAAGCCCAGCGTGCTGCAGCTCTGTCCTGTTTGTCAGCGCTCACGGCAATCTCCTTGACTGCCCTAACTTTTTCCGGACCTGGTTGGACACCCGCTGGTGACAGCTTGTCTCCTAGGTATGTCAGCTCACTCACTCCAAATTGGCACTTCTGTTTATTTAGCCTAAGCCCTGATACACGTGCCTAAGCCCTGATACACGTGCCGTTTCCAGCGCTTTGCGCAGTCTCTTGTCATGCTCGTTTTGTATGAACGTTGTATGAACGTTCCAATGCTGCTGTAACAAGCACTAGTACTTGAGCTCGATAACAACATAAACTAGCTTAATGTTGACGGAATTTTAAATTAACAAAATTACGAAAGCGTTTTCTCCATAGGTCTGCTCTCAAGTGCTGCTGTTTGGCTGGATCCAAACCATGTAGAAAAAAAATAGGCCTAAGTACATTCAAACTACTTATCAATTGTAGCCATATGTTGACCTGCCAGAGTCTACAATGTGTAAAACAACTTGACTATAACGTTGTTTGTCTCAAGTAAAAACATGCTTTGATTCTTATTCTTATATTGTAGGTATTATGGGTGTAACTGGGTTGAAATATGACTGTGTACCCCTTACTTTGGTAGAAAAATGCAGGAGTTTCTTCATTATAGCCTATGGGAACCATATTAACGTTAGTTGCTGAAACCCCTGGCTCCTATCACCTCTCCAGTTCCTATAGCCTAAGAGTTACTGGTTCTCGTTTTAGGTTTATATGAGATGAACAACTATAGTTAGGCTAACTAAAATGCCTAAATGGAATTTGTGAACCTTGCCTGTTACATTATACCAGCTAAATAAATTTTAAAACGGAACCAACTTGCTGCATCTACAACGTGGAGTAGCTAACCTCTCCGGTATTATGTCTGCAGTTGGCTACTACGATAGCCTGGATAATACAGACAGATAGTTTACAGTTAGCTACGTAGGTAACTTATAAACTCATAAAGTCAAATAAGTTTTGATAAAGCTACAAAAGTGCAATGTTTTATTTTTTATAATGATACGGAGAAGTTTACGGAAGAGTATAATTCTGAGGGAATGCCTCCCCCCACCCCCCAACGTGATTCCCTCCCCCCACCCCCCCAACATGATTCCCTCCCCCCACCCCCAACGTGATTCCCTCCCCCCACCCCCAACGTGATTCCCTGCTCATGAAGGGTGATCACAAGTTTAAATTGAATCAATGCGTACATGAACATTTCGATGTATGCTATGGAATCTGGTTTTTAATTGCAATAAAAAACAAATCGCTGGTTAAATTTAATCTACAGGCCAGGCCTAAATGAATTCCACTGCCATTGAGGCAATTTGCTATAAGCTGTCAAACTAGAATAGGCTACACATCGTCTTTGACATCACGATGTGTAAACCATTGCCGATGCCGATAAATTTGAGTTGCTAGACAATGGTAGGGTATTGTACATCAGCCCAACCCTATTGCTATATATGAAAGCAATTTAAAGAAAATTCTTTGCAACAACTAAATTATTTATTGATTTTAGGCTTATTTCTGCTCTCAAAACTCATGGAGAACAACCATTCTGTGACAGCTTTTTTGAAAAAAAATTATCCTGGGGGTGCATGCCCCCAGACGCCCCTAGTAGAGGCTTAGCCCCCATAAACATATATCTCTGGTGACACCCCTGCACCTAATTAGGTAGTAGAACATGTGTGTCTTTAAGTTCCCTCTTCATTTAAAATGTTTTTTATTAACAATGCAGGTTTGGCTCATTATAATTTTCTTTGTCTTTTCTTCATTATTTATCAAATGGTTAGTTAGTTTTAGTGGCCATATATCCACAATTTCACCAATTAGAAGCCTATTGATTCACCTCAGTCTTTAATTTGATCAGTTAAAAAAAGTTTTTTGTCTTTTCATAATTATTTGCAATATAATTTGCATGGTCATGACATGCATAGCTATTGCTAGCGTAATGTGGTTTAAGAGGGTAAATAATCCCTCTAAATATGACAAACACCTAATTAATAACATTTACATTTACATTTACAGGCATTTAGCAGACGCTTTTATCCAGAGCGACTTACACAGCTTTTTAGCATTTCTTTTACATATATTATCCGTTTATACAGCTGGATATATACTGAAGCAATTCAGGTTAAGTACCTTGCTCAAGGGTACAACGGCAGTGTCCTACCTGGGAATCGACCCGGCAAACTTTCAGTTACAAGGCCAGTTCCTTAACCATTATACTACACTGCCGCCTATAATAACAATTGACAGCTTGTTAAAATTCTGGGATTGAAACGAAAACCAGCATACAGTGGTCCCCCCAGGACAGAGTTTGTGAACCACTGACGTAGATGATTATAACATTCTATTTTCAAATGTTATTCATGACATCGTAACGTATTACCTATACTACCTACGTATATCCCCAAATACCTCACCTCGGATGACTACTTTTGATACTTAAGTACATTTAAGAACATGTACTTATATACTTTGACTTAAGTATACATTTCCAAGTGGTACTTTAACTTTTACCAGAGTATTTTTTTATGTGGGTATTTGCACTTTTACTTAAGTAAGGAATTTGTGTACTTCTTCCACCTCTGTTTGTAGTTAAATATATGATTATTTTATGATTTACAACAGTGCACAATTTAGTCATTTTGGATAGATTTGGAAACACTAAGGCACAACAGGGTACACTGCCTACATTTTGCATCATAGATCTTTAGTTGTTTTGCATATCAGTTTATGATCCAGGACATATATAGTTACATATAGGTATAGTTTTACCTGTTTTAGATACGTACTTCTCAATATTTATTTTTGCCAAGATTTCATTGCATTTGTGGAACTTTATTTCGACCTAAATTAGGAAAATAAACTAATCTAGCATTTAAAATGGTACAACTTTCTTGTTTCATTTAAGCCATTTTCCAAGTTTCTGTGATGCTCACATGTGGAGTTATAAAGCCTTGAATAGAACACCCCCTAAATAGGTGAGAATTGACCAAATTTGGCATCTGCGTGAAGAAGTTAATGACGAGTCAAGGTAAAATGGTATCTGACCCCCAATATTCTGTATTTAACATGCAGTTCACACAGTGCACATGATGCACAGAACTGTGTTATTCCCATCTGTGGTCAGCTCATCTTTTTGCTTATTTGGCTGAGAAATTGTACTCAGAAAATAAAACTAAAATGGAGGCATAAAAGCGAGATCAGTCTATGGACAGTCTTTCCCCACAGAACCGCTTATACCCCTTTCACACAACAAACCTGCTTTTTTCCTGCCAATACAGCTACTTTGGGAGATAACTGGCTCGCGAATACATATTAGTTTGCCATTACGCTGGCTTAACCAATTATGTTAGCTCCTGAATCGATAACCCAATGTGCTGCAAATCTTGCAATGCTTTTATGTAAAAAAACTATGTCACAAAAGTTTTAAGTTACATATTATTTGTTATTTAATATTAATCATATTAACCCATGACAACTGAGCAATCCTCTTCTTGCATGAATCTAGCTGTTGTGGTGCCAGGAAGGGAAGTGGGGTGCCGCCCTCAGTTGGACGGCACCGCCATTACACCCAGGCAGGGGAGCCAGATGACTGTAATTATACTCAGAGCAAGCTCAGAGCAGCTCCTGCTGCTCCCCGTTCACTGATGATTACAATTCCTTACAAAAGGGCCTGGTTCCCAGATTTCCTTACAAAAGGGCATGGTTCCCCAGACTTTTTTGGTTTATAGTACAGTGTGTTTTTTTGTTTGACCTGACCTGGCGATGTTTCTTGGACCTTTGTTCACAATTGTTGGGTGAGTCTTTTTCTGTTTGGTGCCAACAAACCAAATAAATTCTATTATCTATTATTAACCCTTTTCCTTGTTTTCCCTGTCCGTTCACCACGTGGTACAGTGACCTTCCCCAGCGCTGTGCCACACTGTGAATCTAATTAATGAAAATTAAGATAATAATATAATATATAATAATCCTGAGTTATAATATACATTTACATTGTTTCTGCACAAGTTAAACAGATGATAGGATTGAGGGTCAGTCAGCTAACCATGCTGCATACAGTAACGTGGTTGGGACCCATTCAGACAAACGCACGGCAACACAGGTTTTACCTGGGTTGTTGCATCGGTGTGAAAGGGGTATTATTCTACAGGCTGGTTGATTCATAATCATAGTATACGGGAAGTCAAGCCACTGCTTTCACCTTCTCCACGTTTTATTACATTACAGACTTATACTACAATAGATTGAGTTCATTTTTTGCCTCAAACATCTACACACAATAGCCAATAATGACAAAGTGAAAACAGGTTTTTAGAAAATATGCAATTTTATTTTACTGACAAAAATAGGTTATTTAGGGGTTACATATCTGTACACACCCTTAGCCTAATACTTTGTTGCTGCACCTTTGGCAGCGATTACAGCTTCAAGGCGTCTTGGGAAAGAAGCTACGAGCTTGGCACACTTGTTTCTGGACATTTTTGCCCATTCCTGTTGGCATGTCCTTGCAAGCTCCGTCAGGTTGGATGGGGAGGGTCAGTACACAGCCATTTTCAGCTCTTTCCACAGATGTTCAATTGGATTCAGGTCTGGGCTCTGGCTGGGCCACTCAAGGACATACACAAACTTTCTCCGAAGCCACTCCTTTGTTCTCTTGGCTGTGTGCTTCGGATCGTTGTCATGTTGAAAGGTAAACCTTCGCCCCAGTCCAGAGCGCTCTGGAGTAGGTTTTCTTCAAGGATCTCGGTGTACTTTGCTGCATTCATCTTTCCCTCTATCAGGACTAGTCGCCCCGTTCCTGCTGCTGAAAAACATCCCCACATCATGATGCTGCCACCGCCATGCTTCACTGTAGGGATGGTATTAGGCAGGTGATGAGCGGTGCCTGGTTTCCTCCAGACGTGACGCTTGGTATTCAGGCAAGTTCAATGTTGGTTTCATAAAACCAGAAAATCTTGATTTTCATGGTTTGAGAGTCCTCTAGGTGCCTTTTGGCAAACTCCAAGCGGGCTGTGATGTGCCTTTTACTAAGGAGGGGCTTCCGTCTGGCCACTCTACCATAAAGGCCTGATTAGTGGAGTGTTGCCTGGATGGTTGATCTTCTGAAAGGTTCTCCCATCTCCACAAGAATATGCTGGAGCTCTGTCAGAGTGACCCTCGGGTTCCTGCTCACCTCCCTGGCTAAGGCCCGTCTTCCCCGATTGCTCAGTTTGGCCGGGCGGCCAGGTCTAGGAAGATTCTTGGTGGTTCCAAACTTCTTCCATTTACGAATGATGGTGGCCACTGTGCTCTTTGGGACCTGTAAAGCTCCAGATTTTTCCGTACCCTTCTCCAGATCTATGCCTTGACACAATCCTGTTTCTGAGGTCTGCAGATAATTCCTTTGACCCCATGGCTTGGAGTTTGCTCTGACATGCACTGTTAACTGTGGGACCTTATATAGGCAGGTGTTGGCAATCCCCAATCATGTCCAATCAATTGAATGTATCACAGGTGGACTCCAATTAAGTTGTAAAAACATCTCAAGCAGTATCAGTGGAAACAAAATGCACTTCAGCTCACTTTGGGTGTCATATCAAAGGGTGTGCACACTACATTTTACATTTAGATTTTTTATAAATTAGCACAAATGTCTAAAAACCTGTTTTCAGTTTGTCATTATGGTCTATTTTGTGTAGAATTTTGAGACAAATAATGAACTCAATCTATTGTAGAATATGTCTGTAACGTAATAAAACGTGGAGAAGGTGAAAGGGGTGCGCAGACTTTCCGGCTTGACTGTATCAGTTGATTGTTTAGATTGACAGTCCGCTGATAATTTAGATCAGAGGTTCTCAAACTGGGGTCCGCGAAGGAATGCCAGGGGGTCCGCGAAGGAATGCCAGGGGGTCCGCGGCTAAATGAGAAAAAGTTAAATAAATTATATAATTAAAACACAAAAAAACTTTTAAATCGGCCTGACCATTATTACTCTAAATTATATTTAAATATTGAAAGTGAAATCATTGTTTAGTAACCTTGGTTGACATTATTCAGTAATATTTGGATCATTCTGATTCACTCACTCATTATTCCAAAACACGTTTTTTAATAACTTGTACTTTGCACGCTTAGGGGACTGTACAGTTACTTGTTTCCAGCTACACTCCAGCAAGTAGTAAGTTTACAAGTAGAGATATCTTTCAAGCTAATTTAGAAATATTTTATCCAGAAAGCCATGAATTTTAAAGTGGACACATTCCGCTGCTAGCACGTCAGGTCCAAGTGACCCAAGTTCCAAAGCAATCACCAAATACTTTTGGAAATATGAGACATTTTGGATAGATATCATACAAACCCCCAATTCCTAAAAAGTTGGGACAGTATGTAAAATGCACATAAAAGCAGTAATTTGTAAATTCTGTTTTACATATATTTAATTGAAAACAGTACAAAGAAAAAATATTTAATGTTTTACCTTATCAACTTTATTGATTTTGGTAAATATACGCTCATTCCAAATTTGATGCCTGCAACATGTTCCAAGAAAGTTGGGACAGGGACAAAAAAAACTGGGAAGTTAAAAGAACACCTGTTTGGAACATTCCACATGTAAACTGGTAATGCTTTCATGACTGGGTATAAAACGATATCAAAAGACTTGATATCTTATTTTCAGGTACTCTTACAAGCGATACTATAACTTCTCTGCATTTGAATGGAATTGTGGGGGGGGGGGGGGGTTGACTAGAGTAGCTGTAAATTACACGGGAATAGTATGGAACTCATGGTTGGCTAAATGGCTGTAAGTCATCAAGGGTCTGAGGTATCAAACGAGCCTCTAACCCTCACTCTGCTGCCAGATATGCAGTAGATATGGATGGATCACTTTAAGGGTTGTTTCTCATGACTCTTTTCCTATTGAACTTTATGGAAAAATAAGTCAGGAGAAACAACCCTTTTAATAAAACATGAAAGTGATGGTTTGAGACTCGTTTGATACCACAGACCCTGGGGAGATAAAATGCACACATGCAAATGCGTTTTTTTTTTTTGGATGGTGGGGGGTGCTCAGACAGAACCTAGACGGTTAAGGGGGCCTTGGCTTAAATAACTTTGAGAACCCCTGGTTCAGATGGACAGACAGACGATAGTTTAGATGGACAGATAGCTGATAGTTTCACAGTTTCAAGGGGATAGTATAGTGAATGTGAACATTTTATCACTTATTGGCTTGGGTATATTTTATCACTTTTGTGATGTTCTCAATTCGAGAAGGTTGGTTACAGTGGTTCCAACGCTTCCTAGTACAAAACCGCCGGCCATCGTGTCTCACCGTCTGTTAGCCTGTTTTTTTGTGTGTTTGTTTTCCTCTTTCTCTGCCAGGAGCAAACTGGCAAAGCATTGTCCTGTCAACCAGCACCCTTTTCCCTTTTGTCTTTATCTGTTGTCTTTTGTCTTTATTTTTATATTTTAATAAACTCATTTTGTAATCATTCTCTTTTGTGTTTGAAATCCTTTGCGTTGTAGCCCTTTGAGCGTAACGACATTCTTAATTGTTATTAAATGCCCATCTTCAATGCACCAACTTCAAAATATAGAAGTTCTGACCAAAATCTTCAACAGTACATTTATTGTTTTTGATGGTTTGAAAGACATAACTGCAAATCTCAACACAACAGTCTTTGCCACTCAGAGAGAGAGAGTACTGATATTACTGAGAATTCTGTACTACACTTCTATTTATTTTAGATACCTGGCATACACCAGGTAACAAAAAATATGGTACAAAACTGTTTTGCACATTTCACATTGGCAAACTTTCTTTTTTAAATGACGAAAATAATCTTTCAAATTTAAATCTTTTAAAATTTGGCACCCCCACCCGAATTTGGAATGTCCAATTCGTAAACTATGTACAAGCTTACTCATGTATGCCCTTACTGCTGGCTCAGGAGAGTGAAGACACTGTTCTCCTCTGAAACACGCGGTGCTTCCCAACTACCTCTTTTCACAACGCAGCCACGAGCCGCACAGAGCAGGGGCAGAGGAGACCGATCATACACAGGAGCAGAAAGCAAGCTATAGGCACCCAGACGGCCAAAAGGGTCGCTAGAGCAATGAAAACTGCTATCCCCTCTGACTGAATCCCTTGTATATAATCCATGGGCGATGCAAAACCAATTGTGCAGGGCTGTCGGCACTCACACGGGTTGAATTTGATCCGAGACCGTATTGCCCGTAGTGCGTAGGCTGCTTTTCTCAGTGAGCTACCCAGCAGTCCTTTGAATTATCAAATTGAGGGAATACTAAGAACTGTAACTCAGTAGAGAAATTTAAAGAAATGCATACAGAGAAACTAGCCACAAAACAGACAGTCCTTTTCAGAAAATTAAATAGCCCTGTCTGAAGATGGCACAGAAAAATAAGTACATTGCCAATTGTTGTGGATGTTGTATTCATATTTTTGACTACATTACTGCAGTATATGCACCAAATGGCACCAGAGACTTTTACACTCATTTTCTATTGCGTTGAGTGTGTCAAAAACACACCTTTCTCTGCATCAGGGCTAAATTAAAATGTATTAGAGAAGTAACAACCTACAGGCCAGGTTCAGTACAGATATGACAGTTTGGCCCATTTTGGCTGTGCCATTCTCACTCTCTCTCCGATAGGTGCTGAACAATATACACAGGGAAGGGGAAGGGGAGGAGCCTGGCATTTTATATGCCACAGGATTGGGCGACAACCAGGAGGGGGACGGAGGCAGGGTTTGGCACATCATACGCCGCGGGTTTGGGCGACACCAGAAGTCACTTGAGGCCTTCCTCTGTGCTCTTGAACATGAGAATGGCATTGTAGATCTTCAGAGCTGGTCCCAGCTTGATACTCATAATCTTGACAATGTCTGTTTGAGTCAGCAGCAAGAAAGCCTCTCCATCAATCATCTGTGGAGACACACCCACTGCTTAGTCTAGTTTGAGAGAAGAGAAAAACTGAGAAGGATTGGATACAGTCATTCAATGGAGAATACACCATGTATGGGAACTTAAAGGGACAGTTCATCCAAAAATAAAATGTAGATGTTTCCAGAGAGCTTTTACAGAGAGAGATACCACTTGCGAATAATACATGTTGGGGCAGAGCTTGCGGAGAAGACCGCCAAAAGGGCACGAAAAAAATAAGCAGACAAGAACTGACTGTTAAAGCGTTGGGTTCAATGGGAAATATTGAAGCTGTGGGGATCTTTTGCTTATATTGTCTTTTAACAGTATCTGAGATGTGAGAAAGAGAAGTGGCAGGAACGCTACTGGTGTCCCACAAACCACTGGTGCTCATGGAAGGCAATACTATTAGGAAAAAGCGGGATATTTTTTGTTTGTTATATTTGTTTAAAATGGCATAAATAATCCAGGACAGGTCCAGGCACTCAAGGTAGGTTTGAAAAATGAAATGCCTTTAATTTAATGGGCTGGAATCATTAAAAAAAAAAACACACCAACATGTGTCAGCTTGCGCCTTCTTCAGGGTGTGGAGTCGGGTCGCTCGTCCCGACTGCGGAGCTTTTCCACCCTAGCTCCCCAGTGGTGGAACGAACTTCCCATTCCCCTATGTTCCATGCCAACCCTGCCTACTTTCCGTCGTGGCCTGAAAACGCACCTTTTCAGACTCCACCTGGACTAATACTTATCTAGGACCTCATGGTTTGTGTTCTTGTTGAACTGTGTACTCAAGATAGTCAAGTTTATAATAGTTAGAATAGAACTGTATTAGAGCTGATTTACCCAGTTCACTGTGAACTGCATTGTGTTCATTACTAGGGATAGCTGCTACTGTATGGGAAGAATGTGCTTTCTTATCTGTTCTGTAGTTACTTCGATGACCTTTCTGTATGCACTTACTGTACGTCGCTTTGGATAAAAGCGTCTGCTAAATGAATGTAATGTAATGTAATGGAGACAGACAGAAACAACCAGAACAATGCAAGCAGCAATTGCGGGGACCAAGCAGACCAATGCACACCAGTAATACATTTTATTCAGAACCATGTGTCCTACAACGTGGTGAATGTTTCAAGCTAATCAAGCAAGTCTGCAGTAAATTACAGTATATCATTTGTATGTAAATACCACATTTGAATTTAACACTGAAGCCATAATCTTTCTCCAAGAAACTATTTTTATACCGAAAATACCATTTTAGTCCAAATTGCATGCAAAAGGTCAATGCTCAAGTAGAAAATCTGCTTTAAGTGCTTTACATTAATGCAAAAATGGAAAAGTGAAATAAAGCACACTGTTTATGGTCCAAAACACATGCTTGTTCTTTGTGAGGAGAGGATGTAAAGGCAGTCGATTCATGTCTGTACGATAATGTGCTCAGGAGTTATGGCTGTTTAACCCTTTAAACCCGAGATGCACGCCAGCGATCATTTTGTGCATGTCATATTAAAACATTTATGATAGAGCAATAATTTCTTCACAGCATGAAAGCAGACATCCAGCGCTACAAGTTGGCTTCATCGGTTGCGTAGCCAGCCCATTAACAGACCAAGCCAACTACTTGCGTAAAGTACCTCATTTGCATTCCTATGGTATTAGCTACTCATCGTGCCTTGTACTGTTATGCCTTATCCAAATGGTATAGTGGTCTAATTTGAACGTGACAAGCGTCCCTACAATCGTCATCACGTTGTTCTGCCAACAAATGCATTCATACTGAACAGAATGCGTTTCACTCTATGGTTCCGCGAACAACAAGCGAACAAAAGTTTTGGATTTGTTTTTCGGGTTTTTTGTTTTTAAGTTTTATTTGTTTCTGTTTTTTTCCCAATTTAGTAGCCAATTGCACCCCTATATGATTCAATTCCCCATGCAGCAACTGCTTGAGACTTCGTCGTTACAACCCCATCAGCCGGTAATAGGAAGGAGGGTGCCGCGTCCTCTTCAGGGCGCAACTACTCTAAACCCTGCGGGAGGCATTTGGTATGCCTAGTGCGTGCACTGCATCTCTACGTTGAGGCTACTGCTTCCATCAGACGTACAGGACAACTCTTTGTCTGCGCTCTCAGTTCAGAGCCTTTCCTGCTGGGTAGTGAAGGCGATAGCTGCGGCCTAGGAGGCTAGTGCTAGTCCTTTACCCACAACTGTCCAGTGTAGGCTAACTAGGAGTGTGGCTACGTCATGGGCAGCACTGAAAAGTGTACCACTTCATGATATCTGTGCGGCGGCGACTTGGGTGTTCCCCTGCACATTTTCAAGATTTTATCACGTCAACGTGGCGCCTGTGTCAACGGTCAGCTCAGCCATCCTGCAAGCGGCCTTGGCATCTACTTAACGGTATGTCTGTTCTTTGTGACGTGGTAGGTATAAGTAATCCGTAAATTAACGAAAAATAGACAATTTAATTCCCATTTTCAGGTCGTTTCACGTGTGACGTCACACGATAAATTACCACTCCCCGGTGTCTCAAAACTATCTATGGAACACTCCCCCATCCATGCCCACAAAAAAAAAAAAAAACTTGAATTTGAACTTCACCAATTTGCGCCATAACATCTTCACCCATCGGTAAGTTCACAGCCTTATTACTGGTTTACACAGAGCATGATTGATTATCTATTATTGCAAGCTAACTTTACTGAATTTATTGTTGGCTGTTTCGATAACCAACTTGTAACCTAACAAGGGTAATTCGAGTTAGGCTAATGTTAGCCAGCTATTAGCCAGCACTTTCTATGTTATATGAAAAACTATTTGATAACTGACCTTTAATAGCGTTAACATAACAAAATCTAAGTTGTCAAGAGTCGGTGTGTCGACACATAGCTAGCTAGATCTAACGTTATCCTGCTCAAACTACATCTTAGCCGTCCTGCTAACGTTACTGTATGCATCTGCTTTTGATAACATTAACCCTCCTGCGCTATGGCAGTACCATACACAGCACACTCGATTTGACCATACTCTAGCCTTACTTTATTGAACATACCCTTCCCTGGCATTAAACTGTGCTGTAAGGTTTCCGAAGTGATAAGTCAAGCTAGCTGAATCAATCCTTCCCAGCATGCTATCGATAGCGTGGCCAACTGCAGGGGACTTTGGTGTCGCGGGAGATGCACTATCGTTGTGCTTTTATCATACTTTTTTCTAAATTATGCAAATTCAGGGATATGGCCTGGTAGGTAGCATGTACCTTAACAATATTTGGAGGTTAAAAGCTGGTGTGACATCTCACATTGCTTATATTAAGGACTTTGTAAACGCCTATACACTTCCTGGTAAATCCAGTCTTGAGGTAACTATGGTAACTATCTGACTGACAGTTCACATTGATACGCATACAAAACGAGGTGCACTTGTAAAATGGAAAATTCGGGCATATAAAAAATAGTTTTATCGTACTTAAAAATGACTGAATAACAACATTGATGGACACATTCACTTTGATGTTACCTAAAGATAACTAGCATGTGTCACATTCAACCACCATGGTACCCCTTTAATAATATTCATGTTTTAGTATTGCTGTGTTTATTACTAACGCCATTATTATTTGGCTAAGATAACTAGCTATGTTATGTCATTTAATAGCTCGCAAGTGCATTGCTCAATTGCTTAGCTAGATCTCGGCACTGCTGTCCACCATTAGGCTCCAACGAAAACTTTGAGTTTCGCTTTCATCAGTGCAGTTTTAAAATAAAATAAATCATCATTTACATCAGCCAAAACATGAATGAGCTTACCTATTTCACGACTTGTTGATTTCAGACACAATGTAGTCGGCAATTACAGACAGCAGTAGACTAATAATCCTGCATATAAAATGTTCCGAAATGCAGCAGCACCTTATCTCTCTGTCCTGCTTGTGGAAACTAGGGCTGTGTTTTAAATTGCATACTAGCAAACTTGCATACTCTTGTGCTTGTAAATACACACATGATTTGCGCTCAAAAAGCCAGTTTTCCCATCGGGCTCCATTCATTTTTAACAGCAAATTAAAAATGTTTCCACTCATGCACGTGCATAGATAGACCTCAAAGGGGGCTTGAGCACCTGCCGTTTGGCCTCCTATAGAGAAGTGGCCTTTTTCAGTTTTTTATATTATTTATTTATTTATATAAATAAATAAATAAATTCCTGTTTGCGCACAGCCTGCCCTGCCAAACAGATATATTGACTGAATCTAAATATCGGGTCGGGAGATTGGTGCTCCCGGTCGATGCCCTCTACCCTCCCCCCCTCCTGGTTTCCGCAGCAGCAGCGAGCACTGTGTGGGCACCTAGCCTTTCTATGGTGCAAGAACGCACGCATGCAAAATTGCACGCATGCATAGGCACTCGACAGTCGTGAGTCAGTCAGTGTGATGAGTTACTTTGAGCCAGACATCAGGTATGTGGCCAAACAAATTGATATTTATAGCTAGCTAGCCTACTAGCTAATTGATAAAACAATAGGGAACAAGGTGGACCCTATAAAGGTTTATAAGTAGCCGAGAGTATTCTTTCTTAAAATAAGTGTAAAAGCTTTTCAGATTTATTTGACAGCCTGGAGACAAGAGGAATGGGAGCGAGTCACGCAGCAAAAGGTCAGATTCGAACATACAACATCTATTAGGGGTGGGACAATGCACCGGTGCATCGCGATGCATCGATCCGAATGTGTAAATACAACTGCATCGATCTGCAAGATTCGAATCGATAAGCATCGATTAATATCGCATTTTAAATGAATGTACACATGTATTCATTTATTCAAAAATTATTTAAAATATATATTTCTGAGACACGATTACTTTTAAAACTCTTGACCAGCTTCAATCCATGTTTCTGCTCCAACCCCAACGTAAGCGTGAGTTGAAAGTAGCGACTATGAGACGGACAGATCTGAGCGAAATGGCTAGCTGCGTGCTCGCTGAGTGCGACAAAAGAGACAGAAACTCAGAATTTGCTATGTTCCGAACAGAAAATCAGTGGTATGGAAGCATTTCGGGTTTAGAAAGAAGGAGGGTGTACTTGACAAAACCGCTGCAATATGCAAGATCTGCCAAGTAGAAATCAGATACACAGGCAACACCACAAACATGATAAACCATTTGAGCCGACGATACACAATTGACGTGAAGGACAGCAAGCGCATTAGCAAGCTGGTAAGCAAGCTAAACTCGGGAGTCATTGATGAGTTTCCTGGAGAAATGGCCAAACAGTTCTATTTTTTTGTATAATTGTTTTTATTCGTTTTTATACACATACCGTGTCCAGACAGTTAATTGTAAAGTGCTTTCTGATATTTAAATTTAAACCATTTTCTATTCAAAATCAAGTAGACGTTAGAGACAAAAAAACAAAAATAGTAAGACTATTTCCAATGTCTTACGTTCAATTAATTATTACTACGTTAACTGTCCGATTCACAAAATGAATGTCGTGGAACCTAGATACACCATACCATGCAGAAAATATTTGAGTGAAAAATGTATACCTGCTCTGTAAGAGGTGAAGAAAACTGTTCGACTGTCCTTGCAAAACGCTACGAGAGTAGCTTTAACTACGGATGGATGGGCATCTTGCTCCACCGAAGTTCTAGATCGTACTAAGATTTAGGAAAGTACTATGCATGACACTAACCTATAGGCTATTTCATTTTTCTTGGCCCAGTTTAGTAGTTGTTATACATTTAGCCATTTTCATTTTGTAAATAAAGGAAATGTATTAGGGTACCATGTCTGACACTGTTTGAAAAACAATAACCTAAATAGGGCAACTTTAGAAAATACACTGTTAGTCATGTTTATTGCTGCATCATTTGCTGCAGACAGCTGCAAAATGTATGGCATGCCTTAACAATAAACATAATGCTGTGAATTTGGTGTAAGGTTCTAATTGAATATTTAATTACTGCTGAATGTATCGGTATCAAATCACATTAGCATACCTATTTAAAGTATCTAAATTAATCGAACCGAATCGAATCGAATCGAATCGTGGTCAAACGTAAGATATTATGATGCATCGAACCTTTGCCTAAAGAATCGGAAACGAATCGAATCGTGATGGGATTGAATCGTCCCACCCCTAACATCTATATATAATTGCTGACTTGTGGCGAAAGTGCCGCCGTGGTGATAGATTTACCTTAACATCTGTCCCAAATTGTAAACAGGTCAGCGATTTTCACGGTAAGAATACATTTTATGACAACACTTCGCCAAAGTCCCATACAGTCGACATTTCCACAGTGACCTATCGCATTTAGAGCTGAAATAACAACAGCAACGTAGACTATGTAAAAACACACACGGTGTTTTTGTAAAAAAAAATAATTATTATTAATTTTTTAAAAACTTGTAGCTACACTTATTTTTAATTTCTGTTTTAGAATGTTTATTTATTTTTCTATTTGTTCTATCAAAATAGCCTAAATGGTGTAATATTCAAATATTCAAAAAGCTTCAAGGACCTTTGTTTTCTAAACCCTAACCCCTAAACACAACCCTACTGGTACTTTACAACCAAAGCCTACACAGGCTCTTTGTACTCCAAAAACTATATTTACGGTAAAATTCATGCAAAAAATATTGCTGCTGGCGCTTGCATAGTCTACGTACTGCCAAAACCCATTTCTCTGCCTGGAAAAACTCTGAATACATACATTTTAATATCCTATTAACAGTCTCGCAAAAGTAGTCATTCCAGGCATATATTTATTTAATTACTGGCAAAAACATGAATGAGCTTACCTATTTCACGACTTGTTGATTTCAGACACAATGTAGTCGGCAATTACAGACAGCAGTAGACTAATAATCCTGCATATAAAATGTTCCGAAATGCAGCAGCACCTTATCTCTCTGTCCTGCTTGTGGAAACTAGGGCTGTGTTTTAAATTGCATACTAGCAAACTTGCATACTCTTGTGCTTGTAAATACACACATGATTTGCGCTCAAAAAGCCAGTTTTCCCATCGGGCTCCATTCATTTTTAACAGCAAATTAAAAATGTTTCCACTCATGCACGTGCATAGATAGACCTCAAAGGGGGCTTGAGCACCTGCCGTTTGGCCTCCTATAGAGAAGTGGCCTTTTTCAGTTTTTTATATTATTTATTTATTTATATAAATAAATAAATAAATTCCTGTTTGCGCACAGCCTGCCCTGCCAAACAGATATATTGACTGAATCTAAATATCGGGTCGGGAGATTGGTGCTCCCGGTCGATGCCCTCTACCCTCCCCCCCTCCTGGTTTCCGCAGCAGCAGCGAGCACTGTGTGGGCACCTAGCCTTTCTATGGTGCAAGAACGCACGCATGCAAAATTGCACGCATGCATAGGCACTCGACAGTCGTGAGTCAGTCAGTGTGATGAGTTACTTTGAGCCAGACATCAGGTATGTGGCCAAACAAATTGATATCTTTCATGATATCAATTTATAGCTAGCTAGCCTACTAGCTAATTGATAAAACAATAGGGAACAAGGTGGACCCTATAAAGGTTTATAAGTAGCCGAGAGTATTCTTTCTTAAAATAAGTGTAAAAGCTTTTCAGATTTATTTGACAGCCTGGAGACAAGAGGAATGGGAGCGAGTCACGCAGCAAAAGGTCAGATTCGAACATACAACATCTATATATAATTGCTGACTTGTGGCGAAAGTGCCGCCGTGGTGATAGATTTACCTTAACATCTGTCCCAAATTGTAAACAGGTCAGCGATTTTCACGGTAAGAATACATTTTATGACAACACTTCGCCAAAGTCCCATACAGTCGACATTTCCACAGTGACCTATCGCATTTAGAGCTGAAATAACAACAGCAACGTAGACTATGTAAAAACACACACGGTGTTTTTGTAAAAAAAAATAATTATTATTAATTTTTTAAAAACTTGTAGCTACACTTATTTTTTATTTCTGTTTTAGAATGTTTATTTATTTTTCTATTTGTTCTATCAAAATAGCCTAAATGGTGTAATATTCAAATATTCAAAAAGCTTCAAGGACCTTTGTTTTCTAAACCCTAACCCCTAAACACAACCCTACTGGTACTTTACAACCAAAGCCTACACAGGCTCTTTGTACTCCAAAAACTATATTTACGGTAAAATTCATGCAAAAAATATTGCTGCTGGCGCTTGCATAGTCTACGTACTGCCAAAACCCATTTCTCTGCCTGGAAAAACTCTGAATACATACATTTTAATATCCTATTAACAGTCTCGCAAAAGTAGTCATTCCAGGCATATATTTATTTAATTACTGGCAAAAATCGCCTGTTTCCACTAATATATTGATGTTAACCTACATTATACAAATAATTTAAATAACTCTAATTAGGCTAATTAATAAAGTAAAATAAGCAGAATGTAGAAAACTGAAAATAGTAATCATAAACTCGTCTCTTCTATGAATAGGCTAATGTAGTAACCGTAGCAACAGTTTACAGCTGATTTAACCCCTTTGCACAGAGGCTTAATTTTACCCATTTTCATCTGTTTTGTACCGTTCTGTTTAAAGATTTATAACTCCAGATATCAATGTAACAGAAACACCAATAATGGCTTAAATTAAAGAAGACCCTGGAACCATTTATTAGCATGCCTTAAATTTTATTATTTTCATAACTCAGATGCAAATTATGGGCAGTGAATGTACAACCTCTGGTGAAAAACAAGGTTCCACCACTCTAGTTTAGAATGAACACCTGAGAGTCAAATATGTGAATGCAGTTAAACTTTACATTTTCTGGTTTGCAAACCTCCTGTCTGCATGTGTACAAAATATGAAAGTGATATGTATTACTGCTCAAATCCTATGAGGCCATTTGAAACGGTGTTTTTGGTGTCCAAAAATCTACTCAAAATAGATAATTGTGCATCACAGTAATTCAGGAGATAATCAAAATTGATCAACAGATAAACTTTTTTGACTCGTTGGAATTCTATTTGCATCTATATCATTAGACAATTTCCAACTTTTGCAAAAGATTAGGAGAATGGCTATAGGTGTCCAAAAACCTACCCAAACTCATGTGCACAGTATCCAAGCTATCCACAGCTATCCACGCTATCCAAATCTATCCAAACATGAACATAGATTTAGTGTCCATTTGCACATTATTATGTCCTATGTAGAAGTAGTTTTAGGCTCAAAAGCCTCATATGCAAAAGCTACAACTATATAAAAATTTTTATATGGAGTGTGAGTGAAAAGCACTGAAAGTGGGTAGAAGGTGAAGGGAGGCAGAAGTTTTCTGTCTTCCAGGGGCTGTTTGATAATAGAAGATAGGACAGATCATGCGTAGGCTGAGCAAAGGGATGTATCAATAACAGAAGATAATACAGATCATGCGTAGGCTGAGCAAAGGGATGTATCAATAACAGAAGATAATACAGATCATGCGTAGGCTGAGCAAAGGGATGTATCAATAACAGAAGATAATACAGATCATGCGTAGGCTGAGCAAAGGGATGTATCAATAACAGAAGATAATACAGATCATGCGTAGGCTGAGCAAAGGGATGTATCAATAACAGAAGATAATACAGATCATGCGTAGGCTGAGCAAAGGGATGTATCAATAACAGAAGATAATACAGATCATGCGTAGGCTGAGCAAAGGGATGTATCAATAACAGAAGATAATACAGATCATGCGTAGGCTGAGCAAAGGGATGTATCAATAACAGAAGATAATACAGATCATGCGTAGGCTGAGCAAAGGGATGTATCAATAACAGAAGATAATACAGATCATGCGTAGGCTGAGCAAAGGGATGTATCAATAACAGAAGATAATACAGATCATGCGTAGGCTGAGCAAAGGGATGTATCAATAACAGAAGATAATACAGATCATGCGTAAGCTGAGCAACGGGATGTACCAATAACAAAAATATGATAGATCATGGTGACCCAGATACAATTGTAAAATATGAATAACGAGATATGGTCTGATCCGATTTTAGCAGAGGCATGCAAAACAACTTTATTTAGTGGACCATGAGTGCCCCCAAGCACATAGGGTAAGAACTGATTATATAATGAACTTAATTTTGCCTTTTCATCTATTGGCTAAAGGAAATTATGATTATAAGCAATTATAAGGGTGTCACCTGAACTCATTGGTGTATTAGCTAGGAAGAGGAGGGGTTATGAAAGTATATAAGCAATTGTTTGTTTTTGTTCAGAGAGCTCCTGAACCCTCTGCGCAGGAGAAAGGACCTCCCACTGGCCAGTGCTCAATAAAAGGCTATACTGAATACAAGACTCTGCAAGACTATTTCCTTAATCTTCATCCAACCAAAGGTGAGACTTCTCCTGCTTAAAACCCACCTAAAATTTTGCCTGATGAGGAGAAAGTAGACTTACCTTCCCTGTTTAAATAAAGGTATGATGATGATGATGATATTGGGCAAGCCAGCCAGGAGCCCAAGATCCCAGGAAGGACACAGGACGGAACCACCAGCATGCTGTGTTTTATCCTCAAGTTAGAAACCGGTCAACCATAGTGAAAGGTAAGCACTTTTCATAAAAAGTCTGTAGAGGAATGACCCGTACTCTGTTAGCCCCAAGTGTGGTCCTCAACCAGGTGACGGGCTACAGTAGGTGAGTTGGGGAAAAAAAGATAAATAAGTATAAAAATTGTGATGAAGAGAGTGTGAAATAAGCAATAGTGTGAAAAAGTGTGGAAAAAAAAGGAAAACAGAAGCGCTAAAAAGTCTGCTCAGATATAGTTAAAAGTTTCATGTCGGGGAGCAGGTCGACAGCACTATAGGGGAGCAATAGGACTCCAAGATAGCTAACCAAAATCTCTGAAAGATGAGAATACCTGGGTTGTGTGCAAAGGGACGCCTTTCTGAGCAATCAGTCCGCCACAGACGGGAATAGGGTGAAGCAGTCGAAAGAAACGGCCACAGCTATATTATGCAAGGATAGGGACAAATAGGGAAACCTAGGCTATTTGGAAAAGTGTTGTGAGAAATAAAAAATAATAACAAAAAGAAACAACATTGCGTGTGTTCGATACTATTATATGTTCATGTGTGTATTACGAGTGCTCATGATTTTCTGTCAATTGCAAATGTAAAAGCTAAAACATTTTTGGAGTGTACTCCAGTGAGGAAATTAAAAACTGAAGAGAAACTGAGAAAAATCAGTTCAGTATCATTTAGGGGGAAGAGCTGCGCGAGTCACTAAGTGGGAGTTGACAGGGTTAAAGATAAAGGTGTGGCTACCAAGGACAGAAAAATCGTCTGAACTTTTAATAAGACCACAAACCACGGCAGCACGGCTGGAGGAAGGTAAGCCAGAGGCAGCCCGGAGTGAGAACCGAGAAAGTGAGGTAAACAACTCAAATAGCGTACCATGTCCGACCCTCTGCACGCCTCATGGCAGTCCAGCAAATCAGGAAAGAATAAGCTGCAAGAATAAAACAGTAGAACCAATTAGGGCAGATAGTGAATAAGAACGATGCAAGAAAAAAGAAAAATGGGAAAGACAGGAAGAAGAGGAAATAAGAAAAGCTTCAGAATCTGAAGGAAGCAGCAGGCAAGGTTATGCCACCAGATATCGAAAGGCAATGGAAGAAACCAAGGAAGGTGTTGAGATATGGGAGTGAGAGATGAAAAAGAGAAGAGAACCAAGGAGAGCTGAGAGACCAGAGGGGAAGAGAATATGACATCAGAGGAAAAGTGAAACTAAGGTTAACTGCCCTCCCCCTGATGGTGACGACTCAGACAACAGTATCTCTCTCTCTTGAGAGGAATGAATGAGAATATAACAAGGGGAATGCTGGAGGAAACCCGAAGGGAGGTGAAAGTAGCAGAACAAGCATTCCTGTGTGAGAGAAGGGGAATCTCGCAACGATGGGTTCAAGAATTAAAGCAAGTCTACGATATCAGTAGAGATATTGAAAATTCTCAGGAGAAGCAGCAGGAAGAGAAGAGCACCAGGTCAATACCGCCCAGGGGATGAAGAAGAGGAAGAGATTGAAGAAACCTTCCTGGCCCCACTGCAAGTGATACCCCACCTGGGGGGACAACACCCACTCAACTAAGTGCACACTATGGTCATCAATGGATCTAGAAAACATGATAAAGGATTTACTAAAAATAACAAAGGTAGAGATAAAAACTACCCACCTGCCCCTGTGCATGGGAGATGTTAAGCAGCTGCTAGCAACAGACACAGACCAGGTGTGTGGGCCCCTTTGAGAGAGTTGTTTCCACACAAAGCAAACCTTGCAGAAATAACAAGTGCAGAACTAAAAGAAAGAGAGTACATCTATGACTTCATCAACAGAATACAGGAGGCATGAAACACAAATATGATGCATCGCCAGGAACGCTGACAATGTTCTTTCACATGTTATGCAAAGCATTGCCCGAACCAGTAGGGAAGGCCCTAAACAGGATTGTGGGACTTCCCCAAGAGAATTGTGAGAAACAAAGAGCTCATCTTGTCCACCACGTGAGGTTGTACAGGGACAATGTAAAAAGTACTGAAGGGCAGAACAAATCTCTAAAAAAGAAGCTGTTACTTCTCCAGATAGCCAAGAAGGAGAAAAAAGAACAGGTAACTCAAGCAACAGTGATAACCCAGACACCACACCAAGCTCCAGGAGGGCAGGGCCCACCAATAGGATGGGCAGGACCAAAAACTAAAGGCCGGTGGCCCCATGGAGCCAGCCAGGGCAGTGGCAGCTGACAGACCAGAGAGGACCAGGGCTAAGTGACGGAGAATGCTGAAAATGCGGGAAGATAGGACACAGTCCAGGGACTGTTGGACGGGTCAGAGAAGAGGCTGGGGCAACCCCAGAGGAAGGGGAGGATTTCAACCAAGAGGCCACATGAACTAAGGAGCAAACCCTGGGGGTTGGCCCCAGAGAATACTGTCACATCAAGAACCCAAGAACCAGATGGCAATGACCCCACAGCAAAATGCATAAAAGAATCAGCAGGAGGGATGGCAGCCACAACAACAATGGGGAATGGGCCCCTACCACAATAAATAGGGATACCCTGATAATCCCACACCCCTAGGAGCGGAGGGGAAGTGTGAGGCAAGAGAAATTGTATCCATAACATCCAGCTGAGCCACAGCTGAACCACAAATAAATATAGCCATAGGAGGGAGTACATGCAACTTCCTAATAGATACTGGAGCGACCCACTCCTGTATTAGTCTGGAATGGAGCACACTTGCCACTCACAACACACTGGGCCCTATCTTACAACCGGGGCCAAGCGGCGCTAACCCAAATGCAAGTGTCTTTGCTATTTTACACCCGGCATAGGGTTCATTATAGCCCCTAGCGCTCACGTCGTTTAAATACCAAGTGATGTTGCGCCCATAGAAAGTGAACTGGGCGTGTTAGTATTAAAATAGCAAATAGCAAATGTATTGCTATCTTGAGCCAGCAGAAAGCGCTTGCGCTAAAACCACCACAAACCTGATCTAAAGTCATGTCGCAGTTGTTTACATGTTATTTTAATGGCGCATATAAGTGCGTCTACATAAGCGTGTGCACAACGCGCTTACACCCTCCTGTCTGTTACACACAGCATGACTAAAAATATCAAGATTACAATGTGAAATATTATTGTGTAGGCTATATCAAAAAATGCATAATAATAAATTGCTTTCAGACCACTTCATCAACATTTAGGCGATGTGCGATGGTACGTGTAAAGGTTACATGTATAGACTATTCACAATTATCCTGGATCGATATGATAATTCCAATAATTCCTGTAATCTTCTAGGGGGACAATCTTTTGTTACGGGACAATGGCTATCCATTAAAAACTTTGCTGATAATAACACCTAGATCAAACCTGATGCGCAAATTGTCATTTACACCTAATGCATGAATTGTCATTCAATGGAAACCTTTGCACTGCAATAAACGGACATTTGAGTTCATAAAATGCACTTCAGATGTCATTACAATACAGCTCACTTCACCTAGGCCTACAGCCTGTAAGTAAGTAGAATGGTTTTGACTGAAAAAAGTTCTAAACTTAATCCAGCATATTGTTTTTCAAATAGCCTAGGCCAGGGGTTCCCAAACTTTTCCATGCCAAGGACCCCCAAATAGCCGTAGCCTCTGGCTGGGGCCCCCCTATTGCGAAATGGCTTTAAAAAGAAACTTTTAAATTACACTGGCAAATATAAAAAAATCAAACATACAGCTTCTTAATACACAACACAATACTTTTGACCCTATTTTGATTCCATAATCGGGCCGTTAGCAGCTCAACGTAACGCTTTGACTGACAGGCAGACGGTTAGTTATTGGCTGCGATTGAAAGAAGGGCATGGCAAAGACCTAATTTCGATATGAAAGGATTTATAACAATTTATATCTTATTTTAAACCGGCACAGTAATCTTATGAATTGAAATGTATTTTTTTAATACATTTTTTATTATAATTTTTTTTTTTTGCATTTTCCATTTTCCTCTCCCTTCCAATTGGCCCCCCTGGCGGCCCCCACTTTGAAAACCCCTGGCCTAGGCTACAGTCCCCAGGATTCGCTGTGCATAAGGTTTTTCCGATAGCCTACGTTTAAAAAACTGAGATTAATTAAAATGTCACCATGTTAACTGAATTTTAACCTTATTCTTTGTCCTTCATATTTTTTTAATTACAGTGACCAGGTTTCCATTCTCTCAGCTTATTAAAACCCAGCTGATTTCACCTGTTATTCCATAACTGAACATAATGATTTTAAAGAGTATATCAAAGTATATAAAGTATATCAAAATTCTATACATAAATTTCATAGAGCTTAATCTAAAGAGGCTGTACACCATATTTCAAGCAAATTGGTCAATATTTGTAGGAGGAGATAGATTTTATGGTTTTTCATCAAATTAAAAATGGCGGAAATCCAATATGGTGGACATCATGGATTATTGAGGCAGATTTCCCCTACAAGGAGAGACATGTATGGTAATATAAAGCTCATGGCATTACTTCAGAGTTAGAAACAACCTTGTTGAAAAACTCAAGTTTCATGAATTACTGTAGCGCCCCCTATTGGCCTCACCAAATTTGGCAAGTTAGTCCCAGCAGTACATTTCAAGATGATTGGCCCTCAATAAGTGAGTCTAACGAGTGCTGAAATTTGATTGGCTGATGGTGGCCATGTTTTTTGAAGAGTCACCTATGGGCTGTGTCTCAAACCGCATACTTCCATGCTCCGAGCATGCATCCATCTTGGAGTGCGGTAGTCCAAAAAGTGCGGTAGTACAGAGCATGGAAAAAGTACCCAGATGCGTGCTCTGTTTGTTCAAAATTCAAAGTATGCATCGATGCTTGCTCTGATCCCAAGGCTCTCTCCCTAGAGACAAATTTCCCAAGTTAATAAATATACTCTGCCTAACTACAGGGCGTCTGTCTATTTGTGTAGTACTGACACCTAGTGGTTCAGATTGGAAACTTAAAACAGTGAAAACTGTACATTAGGAGTTTGTATATGAATAAAGTGCTACAATGTGAATGAACAACACAATATGCAATGTAAAATTTAAAAAAATTTCATATACATTTTTTAAGTTTAATGATATGTAATGTTAACCAGTGTAGCTAGCTAGTAGGCTGTATAAGACAACCTATGTCAGTGCTGACAAGTGTAATTGTCCTACGAAGAGAAGCCCTCCTTTTCTCCCCAGCTCTCCGGATGGCTTGCCTACGTCGGATGCCGTTTTCAATAATGATCCGCCGTCTTATTCTGGCAGCAGCCCGTCTTTTCTCTATTTCAATGGAAAACCACCCCAGAAGCTACAGCATTGCCTCAAATATTATCGGCTTCATTTCTACTAACTGCATAGCCTACACAGTTGGTAAACAGCGTGAAAATAATCAAAACACAGACACGATCGTTTACAATGCAAAGACAATTTTATTATGGGGTTGATTGTTTACTTAAAGGTATCCAATGATGTAATGAATAGGCTGCCTTCCTAGCCATCGTTGCCTTCCTACTTTTCTGGAATAAGAATTGTTGCGGATATTGCTGGTTCTATCAGAATATTTCAGGAACAGCCAATATAGTACAATGCCAGCAAACAACGTTATGCCTCTCAGGTTTAGCCTACTTACTCATCGGAATTTCCCCGATAGTTACGGGACAGGTTGAAGGTTATAGGTCAGATGTCGCACGAAGTGCGTCCCACGACTGAGCAAAACTTTCCGTGCTACCGTGCTTCCATGCTCCAGAGTGCGAGCTCCCAAGCCTTGAGTGTATGATTTGAGACACAGCCATTGTCTGTCTGGACCAAGGGGCCAAGACTGGGCTTTCGTTTTGAAGCTCACTTCCTGGTTGGGCTGAGAGCGGCCATTGTGCTGTTGCTCACTAGCCCCACTGCAGTTGGCTCCAGTATAAGGCTTTCACCATGTAAGTCAATGGCAGCAATGTGGTCAAAATACTCAGTCAATAAATTTTTCCCACAAAAACATTTAATTGCAATAGGTGCCTTCCCTTCATCTAATGCCTCTGCTGATTTTTTTAAAATATTGTGTCGTTTTGACAGGATATTAACATTTGTTCAGGACCAATCAGAGGGACAGGTTGAATCCTCTTTGGCTCCACTGATTTTTTACGAGGCCGTGGGACGGCAATGGGTGACGTCACAGTGTCTTTGTCCATATTTTTATACAGTCTATGGTCTGGACCTCTGGCCAAGACACAGCATACAAAATTTGAAGTACTTTGGTCATTTAGTTAAAGAGTTATGGGTAATTTCACATTTTGCCTGCAATTGCGCCACCTATTGACAAAGTACAATTTTTTTTACAGCCAACCTTGGATTGACATGCCAAAAACAAGTTTTGTGACAGAGACATTTCATTCAAGTTATTGGCATTTTTGTGATAAGCATACATATTCATTGGCTCTTTATTCATCCGTTTTTTTAACATATCAAAATTCTGTATTTAAGTTTCATGAAACCTGGTCTAAGGAAAGTTTGTCCAGCAAAGTTTGTCCAAATCGGTCAATTTGTAGCAGTTTTAGCATTTTATTTACAAAAAAAAGTAATTAGTAGAAGATTCAATATGGCGGACTTTATGGGTCCTTGAGGCAAATTTGTTCGGCATGAGCAGAGGGACGTGTCCACCAAATTTTGTGATTCTAGGTCAAACGTGGCATCGGCAGTGGGCATGTCAATGTAAAAATGTTGTCACATGCACTATATCGCCACCAAATTTGGTGCCGACCCATGTATTACATATCTATGTTCCAAATCAGGGCTTTTATCACTGTAGCAAGTTTGAAATCTCTGCAAATAAAAAAGAATAGTCTGTTTGAAATTGATATCATGTAAATTCTGTTAATTGGCCAGATACCCGTCTACATGCCTGTTATTCAAGCAGCTAAGTTACTTAACGCGCACAAACAAAGGTGGAGCAGCTGACTATAGTTTCAGTAAATTCTGTGTGAAATGATCTGTTGACAGCTTAATGTTTAAAGCCTATCGTTAACCATGAAGCCTACTTTTTAGCTAGAACAAAAAAGGCACCAGCCACCAGCATTTTCTTCTGTAACGGTTAAATAGCTAAGTTTCTTAACCCATCTTATTTGTTTTATCCAAGTGTTCACTGGTGTAAATGTTTTTTTTTTTCGGGAAATACGTTGGCTAACTCTAAGATGGTTAATGTTAGTTTGCTTTCTTTAGTTTGTACGAAATTTATGATTATTTTATTTTGTTAAAGTGATGGACAGGGAAAATACATAATATGCTTATAGCCACGTTATTTATGGCTATTATGGTATGTATTGAGCACCAATGAGTGGGCCTTTAAATAAATATAAAAAACTCGATAAATATGTGTGTGGAACATGCATTTGGTGAAACGTCGCCTTGAAATTTAGCTTGCTTTAAATAGACTAACGTTAGATCAAATGGTTGCAATACTCTGCTTAGGGTTTAAGTTAACTCATTTTGATTGCGAGCTTGCATGTGATATTTATCTCCTGATAGCAGCCGCAGTATTTTACTTTGAACTGTTTGCATTAATTCCTCGCCGGGTTTATTTAAACCTTTGGTTCAAACCACAGAACTGTATAAGAACAATTATGTGGTTCAAACATGTACGGCTTGATGACGTTGATGGCACTCGGGTTGAGTGCTTTCAAGACTGAGTTTATTAGCTGACTTTGAGATGTATATTAATATACCTATTGATATTTTCTTGAAAAGATATTTGTAGTGGATACATCCACTCTGTGATATGTTGTGGTTATTTGAAGTTTTTAGAATCCCTTGTTCATCACTTTAAGTAAGAAGTGTCTGCCCATGGATGAAGATCTAAGTTAGCAGTTACTTAGCGAACTAGTTTAATGTTCAAGTGAGATGCAACCAAGACAGTATGTTACGGTGGCTAGTTAAAATTTGTGAGCTAACGCTACACAGACAGACCAGAACCTCAGGTTTAAAAATACAGGGTATGCAACAAAAAACAGTGACCCACCTCAGCTCACCTACGCTTGCAAACTAACATTAGTCCACCTCAGAGTATGTGAGCGGAGTGGAGCGGCAGAGGTTTTCCCCACCGGGTTTTCTATTTCCTACTCCTCGCTCGCTCCCCGCTCACTAGTGAGAGAAAACACGCTCCATGTCACTCCATAAAAAAAATTCCCTTTCTTCTCCATTGTAAATTTCTTACAATATCTTTTTATTTTTTATTTTTTTAAAACCTCTGTACCCCTAGGTTAAGAATATGTATGAGATTAAAAAAAATAAAAATGATATAGCCTATTATAGCCTATCTGCACCATGCAGAATAGCCTATCCAGAATTAAATAAATTAAAAGGTTAATTAACGGGAAAAAAAATGCATTCTTGTCTTTAAAAAAAAAAACTAAAATTTGAACATTGGTAGGCCTATAGTTCTATGAATTAAAACAAATCACGTAAGCTATTAGGTTAACTGCTTTCTCAATATAGGCTATTTTTCAACATAGGCTAGGCTACTATGTGTCTCAGGTTTTTGTTCGTTTGTTAAATTCAATTCACTATGAGAAATCATGTTCGCAAAATTTCCATACAATTGCGAGGTCTACGCAGTATGTACTCATGTACTCATTAGTATGATGAAGTTAAAAGTTTGAATAGCTAGCCTAGGCTACTCATCTGGGACAGGAGACACAAACCCCACCAAACATTTTTGTGCTGAAAAGTCGGTGAAAGCTGAAAAACCGGCCACATTTGGTAGAAAAGTGAAAGTTTTCTATAGCCGACTAGGATGTAGGTTATATCTGGGTAAAACCTGAGCTAACATTAACCTAGTCCGTCTATGTCAAAACATCTTTCAAGATTTCCACCCCTCGATACATCTAGATTCCGGATTTTTCTCACTGGGACATTATTACCCACCCACTCATCGTGTTTTCTAGACACGTCTTTTTAGATTCCACTCGTAGTAATCACATATCCACACCCACATTTACCCTGTGCGTCATTTATTTTTTTACAAAACATTTGTAGGCTATTCTTGTCCAGACTGCAGCTAACTTTAACAAAGTGTATAACAATGACGTTTTAACATGTGTTCGTGGGATGGAGCGGTATTGGAGTGATCTTGGAGCGAGAGAGAACGCCGACGCTCTGACGTTCTAAAAAGCCACTCCTCGTTCCAGGAAAAATCACACATCTCCGCTCCCCACTCCACTTCCACTCCGCACTGCTCACATACCCTGGTCCACCTTTACCCAATGCAATTAGCTGGAATGCTAAAGTTATGAATGTGCCTGTTGGTACCGGCCAAACCGGTGATATCTAAGTAACAGTAACAGCAGCTCGGTGATCAATATAAACCTGTGTCTCTTTACGACATGAACATATAAACATGCAGAAAAACGTTTTACTTTTTAAATCTCATGACCAGCTTGCTAAAATGTAAGTCTCCATTTCTGCATTGTGAGCTAGCTTGCTAATTAGCTAGCTCGCCAGCTGGGAATCCCACTTTCATAAGAGCAACGTTCAGTTCAGCCAACATTATGCAAGGTTTGCTGTCACTTGCATAACTTAGTATTGAATTCTATTTGATTTTGTGTCAAAAATAGTCTCACAGTAGCCACCTACTCCATTTGCTTTCAACGTAGCCTACCTCTCAATGTATCCACAGCAGCATACAGTCAGTTCATGTAGCTTAACCGTATCTGTATAGCTATATTTAGTTATTTCTCCGGACAATCGGAAAACACAGCACAACGAATGGCCGCTTAATCACTCCTTGGTTTTAAACCTTTTTGTTTTTCCGGGACCAACAACAACACAACTTATTCCTTTCTCTTCTCCCGCCTCTGCCCTTGCGCAGTAGAGCAATGCATAAACAGGAATGCAATATTTCATGATAAAAGTATTTGTAATTAAATCTGAATTTAAACCTTCACATAAAATAATTTTCAAAGAAAACAAATTCGATCAAAATAAATCCGATATTATGGTAGTAAAAGGGGACGGGGAGTTAAGCTGCGTTCACACATCCAGCAACTTCGGTCGCCCAGTCGCCGGAAGTCCATTCATTCTCTATGAAGCTGAGCGACGGTCAGCAACCTGAGCGATTAGAAAACTGAGCGACCAAAATCGGCCGATAAATGTTGCCCGAAACTTAACTTTTGAGCGACCATCGGCCGTAACAGCCAATCAGAGTTCCGCGCTTCATATTTCTCCAACCGATACGAAACCATTTCGTGAAAAGGGGTTCCACTGTTGCCAGCAGCCGGTCGAACTGCTTACAATCCAGCCGAAAAAAGCGGTCCCCGTCCAGGCGGAGTTCCTGCACCAGCCGGTGAAATTCTCCGAGCTGCCGGTGGCGTTGTATGGTGCTATGCACCCAGATCCTCCGGCGCTTCCTCCGACGTAAATAAATTAGGGCGACAGCTAGCAGTTTTTTTCCTGGTTCATTTTCCAAAGTGGTAATCATGAAGCTGAAGACTCAATTTATAGTAAAAAATATCCCTCCAAAACGTTCAAATAAAGGAGGGAAAGAATCTAATTGGAAGTTTAATATAATTTCATGAACGTAATCTACGTAATATTGCCTATCAAACTAAGCTAGGCGAAATAGGGTTAGCAGCGGTAACAACAGTAAATAATTTATATATTATCATTGTATAATTATCAGTGTCATAACATAACCTTAAAGGATATATGTGGAAGTTCTACCAATATCACATTGAGCCCAAACTACATGTTGAGTTTTATACATATATCTATCTATGTATCGATATAGATAGATAAAGATTACTAGCTCGCGACGAAAATAGATATAGGCTAGCCTATCGCTAGCTAGCGAGAACACATAATTATCAGTGTCATGGCATAACTATAAAGAATAGGATGCATCGCAAATATGTCTTTGTTATACGTAGGCTGCTGCCGTTGTTTATCTGTATCAAAAAATTGTAGCAGCACGAACTGACTTGGATGACACAACGGGAAGCTCTTGCCCCGCCTCCAGCCTAGTAGAATTGACCGACTCAGCGACCAGTCGATCGCTGTGTGAACACAGCGTTAGACAGCAAACTTTTTACCATAATTACTAAAAAATTTACGAATTAAATTTTCAACACTCAAAATTTGTGCAAGCGCTTTTCAACATCAGTATATAAATTATGAAAATAAATGAATTTAAGACATGATAATAAATAGTAATTTAAGCCATTATTGGTGTTTGTGTATTGTTATAAGGCTTTAAGCAGAACGGTAAAAAACTGACGAAAATGGGTTAAAAAAAAAGGGGTTAAAACAATCCTGCATATACATTTCCAGGGTTTTCTTAAAGCTAAGTTTATCATTTCAGACAAACATGAATACTGTAATTGGGACAGATACGTCTACCACAATGGGGCCACCGTGGATAGGGTTAATAGAATAGACAACTAAAACACACTTATTGATAACCACTCAGCCCAAATCAAAACTAGCGAGCAAACGTCCACAAGCAATACGTTTCTCTCGTGTGTGCGCCCCGTGAACTCGGGGACAACGCCCCCTTAAACAGGCTGGAAACCCGACACATTTCACTAGCCCGTAAAGCAACCCCTGGAGTGTCTTGCCCTCCTATACTATCTTTGATGTGTTATACCCGAAGTGCTATCTATCCATCCAGGTAGTTTCGCTGAGAACTCACTAGGTTTGTAGATATCTGCTGCAACTCACCTTGACATCGCCCCGATAAGTTTGTGGCGGTCAAAGCACTAAAGATTTAAAATGACCGCCTTGCGGTTGTATGCCTCCGCCAACAAGTCAAGTTGCAGTTTACATCAATGTCTGTCCAGACTCCAGACTCATAAAATATATGTAGTGAAGACTTAAGGAATTTAATTTAAAAGGTATGAAGTGTATTTATTGGCAAAATGGAAGTTATCACTATAATGATATAATTTCCAGTGAGAAACATGCTGTCTTCACTGATAGAAAAGCTAATTAGCCAGTCAATACAGTTTTGTCATTTTTTTATTTGCAAATGAAATTAGGAAACTGTACAGTCATGTATCTGAACATGTTAAAAAAACATTATATCACAGTGTTGACCTTTGAACTTTTGGATATAAAATGTCATAAAATTCTGTCATAATTAGCGTAGGAATTATTGAGTTATAAACATATTTTGTGAGGTCAGAGTGACTTTGACCTTTGACCACCAAAATCTAATCAGTTCATCCTTGATTCCAAGTAGACATTTGTGTGAAATGTTGTCATAATTAGCGTAGGAATTATTGAGTTATGGCCAAAAACGTAATTTGTGAGGTCACAGTGACCTTGACCTTTGACCACCAATAAAGTAATCATTTTATATATTTGGTCGCATATACTTTGCATGCCATGACTTCCTGATGTCTGTGACCCAACAATATAAAAAAACTCTTGACATCTTATTTTCTGGTACTCTTACAAGCGATACTATAACTTATCTGCATTTGAATGGATCTCTATGGGAATTGGGGGGTTTAACTACATTTAGCTGTAAAGTATGCTGGAACAGTATGGAATACATGGTTGGTGAAATGACTAAGTCATCAAGGGTCTGAGGTATCAAACGAGCCACAAACCATCACTCTGCTGCCAGATATGCAGTAGATATGGATGGATCACTTTACGGGTTGTTTCTCCTGACAAATGTTCCTATTGAACTCTATGTAAAAATAAGTCAGGAGAAGAAAACCTTTTAATAAAGTTGTCACTAGTGAAAACAGGCGAGAATTGGCATATATTGCCCTTGGTAGGAAGAAGTTAAACCCCCCCAATTCCCATAGAGATCCATTCAAATGCAGAGAAGTTATGGTATCGCCTGTAAGAGATACCAGACAGAAATGGTACTGCTGACAGAAATGTTTTAACCAAAGTGCTTAGCAGCCAATAGAAAATTATGGCACTCACACGTTAAAACTGGCCAAACAGGTTAAAGAAAACATGTGAAATTGACGTCTGGAATTACGTGTTGTCCAGACGTCACGTTGACACCGTGCTGTCAACGTGTGAAAAATAAACATGTTAACAACACGTTGACAACACATTGACAACATGTAGACAACACGTGATTCCAGACATAATTTTCATGTGCTTTTGACCTGTTTGGCTTTCCATAGCTCACATCACAGGCATTCTCGCACATGCGAGCTTCCTTTTTTAAGCCACAGTCTTTGCTCATGCAACAGGCTTTGCTCTTACCATCAGGATTTGGGATTTGGCGTGAGGCTTCTCCAACCCTGCAGCTTATTTCCACTGGCTGCATCCAGGTGTCTGGGCTGAGCTAGGCTTGCCTAACCTTGTTCTTATTTCAACTTTATTTGAAAGAGATTCTGAATAATAGCTCACATAACCTTAAAATGAAATTGGGAAGGGAGTGATTATTTTTCTCTCTTTTGCTTTCTTTTTCCTTTCTCTGTTTTAGTCCATAAGAAAAATAAGGAAAAATAATTCTCGTCAGTAGAGGGTGTTATGGTTACGCAAATGTCTGCATGCATTTATTTGGAATGATTTTTTTTATATCACCACATGCATTCTTTAGCCTTATTCTACTCTCCTTTCGCCATGGATTTTCCTGTCTGTGTTTCTAATTTCTATCTCAATTTCCCCTTATCTACCCTTTTTCTCTCTGATCTCTGTCATTCCTGTGTGTCATAATGTGTCTGTGTCTTTGATACCCTCTATGGGCCTGATTTACGAAGACCTTTAGCAGGTGCAAAACCATTTAGCACCAATAACATGACCAGATATTGGTGCAAAACAAATTCCATGACCAATCATTGGTCACGTTATTGGTTTTGCGTGTGCTAAGTGGTTTTGCACCTGCTAAAGGTCTTCGTAAATCCAGCTTTTAGTGTGTGCAAAACCCTTTAGCACACGCAAACCCAATAACATGACAAACTAGATTAACAATTTCTAAAGAAATTGTAGGTGTGCTTCAGTGTTATCAATTGCTGGAAATGGCATAGAAAAATGGCAATATGGTATAGTGTGAGGTGGAAAATAAAAGATGGAAATGGTATGAACTGGTAATGCGGTATAAAGGGATCTAGTGAAGGTGATGTCGCTTATTTTGTGGAAGTAGTCGAAAGAACCCGGAAGTGATACAAATAAGTAATGAATTGTGATAAAAGCACAAAACGGAATCTGGGATAGTATCTGGGTCATAACAGTGTTGTAGAGGAAGGCATTGTGAATGCCCAATTTACTGCGTCCTGTGTACTAGTATACTGCTTACTGTAGGCTATACTGCAGTGGCATGCAGTATGCGAAATATCCTCCATATAACCCTGGACTATATCTATTATATATCTACTATAAAGTAGGCTATATCAGTTGCCTTTACACTCTTTGGCTATATCATCTGGGGATATTGAGAACACTCAATTTGGCTGTGCAGGTAAGGCTAGCTTCATTTAACAGCTTTTCAAAAAAAGTATACTCAACTGGCATACGCAAATAGAAGGTAAGTGTGCTGATTCTGACTATTCGGACAAAATATTGGCTCATACAATTTTTGCCTAGGTTTTAACCAAATGCTCATCTACTGATTTCTCCACTTTATTAAACAAACTCTGATTCCGATTACAGATCTCACCATTTTGTGAAGTCCAAACCACATGTTGTGTGCTGAATTCATCTATTCATCTAGCCTATTGCATGCCGCTATCATAAAGCAATAATTAATCATTGTTTGGCTCATAGTAACTAAGTTTAACTTTGGTGATTCACATAAACTTGAGATTATAACCCAATCATGTGTAGCGGATAGTTTATTTGCTGTAGCTATGTCATTCATAATCGATTGCATTTAGATTTGCTAACGTAGGCTACTGGCACCTGTCACCTTGGCATTTTCATGCAGACTGAAAGATTTGTTTTTCTTAGTAGCTTAACCACAGTAGTCTAGCTGGCTTATACTTTTGTCATATTTTGTTAGGAAGTTGTCTGTGCTAACGTTATTAAGAGGTAAATCAGAATTCGTTGAATAATGTTGAACGGAGTGAATAGTAGGCTAGATGTGCATTTAGCTAAAACATAGGCAAAAATTGCAACAGCGCTAAAAATATTTTTTGTTCATAATTGTGTTTTGTAACTTAGACAACATAACGTTACATGACAATAGATATAGAACAATAGATGTGACATATCTTGTGATGGAATAGTAATTTGGTGTTCTGAAATGGAACAATTTGGCAGCCATCTTACCTGGGTACAGTTCCTAGCTAGCAATAGAAACCTATGGCAAATGTTCCATGTACTGTCTTTCTAACCCATATACAGGTGCAGCTCAAAAAATTAGAATATCGTGAAAAAGTTCAATATTTTTTGTCACTCATTTCAGAAAGTGAAACTCATATATTATATAGATTCATTACACATAGAGTGAAATATTTCAAGCCTTTATTTATTGTAATTTTGATGATTATGGCTTACAGCTAATGAAACCCAAAATTCAGTCTCAGAAAATTTTAATATTTTGCTTGTAACAGTACCTGAAAATAAGATATCGAGAGTCTTTTGATGTTGATTGGTCACAGACTTCAGGAAGTAACAGCATGCAAAGGATATGCGACCAAATATTAAATATGATACTTTAAAAATATGTTAAAGCTAAATATTCAAATTTTCTGAGACTGAATTTTGGGTTTCATTAGCTGTAAGCCATAATCATCAAAATTACAAGAAATAAAGGCTTGAAATATTTCACTCTATATGTAATGAATGAGTTTCCCTTTCTGAAATGAGTGACAAAAAATATTGAACTTTTTCACGATATTCTAATTTTTTGAGCTGCACCTGTATATATTTATTTTAAGGTATCAATTGAGTTTTTTAAGTATTGCAGTGTTTGCATAGATGCTCTGGCAGTCTGAAATAGTACAAAATGTATTTAGATTTTTTTTTGTTTACTGCACAGCATGTGCCAGTCTTTTGGAGACCAGCCTCCTTATTGTCAATGTCCACCTTTTCCTAGCCACTGGATATTTTGGAAATCTGTTGTGAAATACCAAGTTACGGCTTGGCGGGGCATGCCCCATACCTATACAGCACAGAGAGTTTGTCACTTTTCAGGGTTTCCTACAGAAGTAACCACAATGACCACAGACTCAGCCCTTAAAAACATTAACTTCTGTATATTCTGAACTCAAGTAACCACACAGCATTCAAATACAACTTCACACATCCACACAATAAAGCCGCAAACTTGGGTTATTTTGCCGGTTTTTCTCCTTCCTCTTCTGCTTCCTCTTCGATCCTCCCATTTTTCCTGCCTCCATACCCTCAAATAATAATTCTCCCCATTGGATAACAACATCACATACCTTCTATCCCAAGCTTATAAACCAATAAAAACACTTCAAACTAATGTGGACACATCACAGAATCACAGACAAAACCGATATATGGCTTTGTGTTTTCCATGAAGCTAATGTGGCCTACTGGTTGGAGTTGGTGCCTCCACAGAGGATTTGGGGTTCAAGCCCAACAGGGCGCAAGTTTATTTTCGACAAAAACAATGTGCAACTGTTGTTCACACTAACAAACATATTTTTATTGCAAAGGCAAAAGATGTTTACAATATTAACTGTTCAATGTTTCACTTGTACTACAGCGAAATGGTGGCAGTCAGACGACACCACTTCAGGTAACGTTACGCAGTACGCAAACAAATGTTCCATTTGCCATAGACACCGACAAATGGCCTATAGCCTATTTCATGTGACTGTACCCAGAAGCTTTGGTGTAGTGGTAAGCGTCAAGCCTTACCATGTGAGAAATATGGGTTCGATCCCCACCAGGTACTAAAGTGTAATTTTATTTTGGACTAAAACAGTGTGCACATGTTATGGTTTTCTCATACAATAATGTTTTTCTCACATTAAAGAACGTCTTTTTATTGCAAAGGCAAAAACATTACAACATTAACTGTTCACTTGTAGCCTGTTACTTAAACAATTCAGTTACTGGACCCCACGGCAGTTATGCAAAAGCTAACGTTATGGGAACAGGTATCCCATGGCCATTTGTCAAACAAAAAGAAAAGTGTTAACACAGAATATCATCTGGTTAAGATCGCGTTGTTGCATTAATGTAAAAAAAGTATTAATGACTGTGACAGGCTACATGTTTTCACAAACGTTTGTTTTAAAGACGGTCATTACAGAAAAGCCGGCATAGTTCGGTAGGCTATCGCTACTACTGCACATAGTTACAGTAGGCTACCGGAAAAAACATCCATGCGTAGCGTAGGCCTACCCTATGTTGTCATTTCTTTATTAATTTGTGACAAAAGAAATGTGCACTTCAGCTCTGTTCACTTTATGCTTTTCACACATAACACAATGTGACCATAAAAATTATGTAGGCCTACTAGGAAAATTAAGAATTTTACTAGGAAAATACATTAAGAATTGACGATAGCCTACTATAAACTGCAATCCCTTAAGAAATCGGATTTATAAACAATACATTCCCCAAACATATCTGTTTCATGGTTAGTCACTTTAAAAAATTACAATAGCCTCCGAACATGGCTCTAGTCTATGCTACTCTGTAGACAATGTAGCTTACTGCAAACACTTTTAATTATAATAATAATCAGAATAATAATCTCTGGTAGCCTACTTTCTTAGAAGTAGGCCTAGCTATTGTCTTCCTGGGAAATATGCGTTGTCCAATTAAGCTTGTTAGCCAACGTTAATTTTGCCAGAGAAACGTCAGTCAGCTGCTTGTCAGAAAGCAGGTACAAGCTAGGCTAATGAAGCGAATCAACATGCCTTATACGTCCATTGCAGTACAGAAAACAAAACTCAACCTAGCTATATGGTCCGGTACCAAAGGATTTCCCACCGGTAACATTACACTACCGAAATAAAAAAAACTGCGCTGGAATTATGCTGTGCTGAACTCGGCAGCTCGTAGCCCAGACATGGAAGCTTGGAGTTATGCATCCGGCAAGCCAGTGTTGAATAGCCTAACATTAAATGTATTTCTATAGAATACTAATAGGCCTATTTTAAAACTGTATTTCCTTATTTTACTTATGCAAACTATTTAGGCTGTATGTATTTCTTTCAGCTAGAATGTGTTTGCGTCTAGCCTATTGTGAATGCATGTCTCCATATAGACATGGTTCATTCATTTACATGCTTCTTCATGATCCATAGCTCAGGTGGTGCTGTTCATTGTATTTTATTAGACATAAAATTCACCTCATCTACAAACTCTTTTAATGTAATTGTGGGCTATTGGTAATAGGAGAAATGTTATCATTCTCGTCAGTAGAGGGCGTTACGCAAATGTTATGGTTACGCAAATGTCTGCATGCATTTATTTGGAATGCATCTATTCTGTATCCTTAAGGGATTCTTCTGTACATCTCTGAGTGGATGACTACCCATCACCTGAAGCTCAACCTCGACAAGACAGAGCTCCTCTTCATGCCATACAAGACCTCCCCACTACTTGACCTCTTCATCACCTTTGACGGGACCATGGTGGCTGCCTCCCGCTTTGCAAAGAACCTGGGGGTGGTCCTAGACGACGAGCTGGACTTCAAAGACCACATCAGGGCGACGGCATGGTCCTGCAGGTTCCTCCTGTACAATCAGGAGGATTCGAACGTATCTGACCACCTACTCCACCCAGCTTCTGGTCCAGACTATGGTCACCTCACGCCTGGACTACTGTAACTCCCTGCTCGCAAGCTTACCAGCCTGCGCCATCCTGCCTCTTCAACTCATCCAGAACGCAGCTGCCCGGCTTGTGTTCAACCTCCCGAAATTTTCACATGTCACCCCCCTGTTGAGGTCACTCCACTGGCTGCCAGTTGCAGCCAGGATCAGATTCAAAGTTCTGACCCTGACCTACACTGCAGCCAATAGGACAGGCCCCGTCTACCTGCAGGACTTGATCCAGAACTATGTTCCTGCTCAACCACTTCGCTCATCTACAGCAGGGCGACTCGCACTCCTCCCCCTCCGTGTCAATGGCACTCGCTCGTCCCGACTGCTGAGCTTTTCCACCCTAGCTCCCCAGTGGTGGAACAAACTTCCCATTCCCCTACGTTCTATGCCAACCCTGCCTGCTTTCCGTTTTTTCTGTGAAAACATTTATTTTTACAATAAATTACGTTATACCAGACTCTGGAATGTAGTGTCTATTTGGAAGAAAGTTTGAATTAAGTGTAGTGGAATGGTCCTGACCCCTCCCGACAGGGCGGTGAAAGGATTGTTCGATTTATTATACGACAGCTACTAACTGTAACCCTATGTTTAAACTAAAATTCCAAAGCGAGTTTTGAATTTTACGTATGGTTTAACATTTTTCTGAATCACAAGAAGTGTGGGCAAATCAACTCGAGAGAGCAAGGTGGAAAACAATATTTTGCCAGGGCAGTGATCACAGCAGTTCCACACAACTCTGACCAAACAGCACCAACTGTAGGTAACGTTAACCGAGTAACAAAGCTAGAAAGAAAACAGCTAACTTCGCTAGCGAGAAACTGATTATGTTAACTTAGCTGCTAAGGTTACTCCTATCAGACATGTCCACAATATTATCTGTAATGTTAATGAAGCTACTAGTGCCACACCATGTGAGCTATCAACTAGTAAGCTATTAGACTAACCTTAAATCCTACAGTTTTTAAAAAGATGACATTTATGCCAGTATGACAGTAATGTTAACTCAGTTAGCTAACTTAACGTTAATGACGGAAGCATGGTTTATCATCTAAAACTCAATAGCCTAACTTACTTAACATATAACGTTACGTTATTTTCGGTACAATGCAACAAAAATAATTATCTTAGCCAAGTCAAATAACATTACCTAATGTTATATCTTCCATTGCAATGTGGCGCTAGCCAGCTTGCTAACTTACATTGGGTAAAAATGAAATTTAAAACTGGAAGAGCCTGACATTGACAGATTGTTTAAGAATTGTATGTGTCAACTCTATTCCGATGGGATAAGTTTTATGGGGGGAGGTGGGGTAATGTAGCCTAATTATAACCAGAGGATCTCCGTTATTTTAGTCCCGTTGTAGCATACGATTCTTCCCAGCGTATAATTTTCCCCACTTCCGGGTCCGTTGCTTGACTGTACACTGTACATCTCGCTAGCAACTAGCACCTAGCACTGAACTGTGTCGATTATAAACTGTATGCTAGCCAGCAATCTATAACTGGTTTGATCATTTTCATTTAGCCTGTAAATAAACATTATTATCTAGTTCATACACTCAAATAAAATTAATTTAACTACAACTATATCTGTTGTTGTTGGTCATGATTCAATCCGTTTTATTTCCAATGTGTTATGAAATTTGTAATGTTATGTTATTATGTTATAGGCTATGTTATGATATTTGGAATGTTATTTGGTCTTATACTGCTCTATTAGGGTGCTCTCAAGGCACATTGATTGAACTTTCTAGCGGTATGTAGCTGTACATTTTCTAGCGATTGTGTAATCTTCAGTTATGTTTATTCAACGTTCAAGTGGATGTGTAACAATAGTTACGATGATAAAAAAAACCTACTCTAGTGGGACCTCTATAGCATAATGCAGCAGTCGTAGGCCGCTTACTACGAATTAGGCTCTTTGAGAGAAGGTTTGAGCCAATCTGCCCAGTGATGAGTTTGAAATACAGTAGACCAACACAGCTACAGAACTTAGAAAATCCTAAATACAGCATAGCAGTCAGATATTAAAAACGGAGCACTGGAAATCCCTGATAGTGTAGAGAGCTGAAGTTTGGCTTGGTGGTGCTCATTTGAATTTCCTGTCTTTTGCGGCTTTTGACCAAGCCAGACTTCACACTTAAAATGTAGTTTTTTGTTATTAAAAACTATTACAGGAAGAGATTTTAACACAGTTCTGGAACCAAAATTAGACTGTTCTAATAAAAATAAATTCAACAATAATTCAACAATTATTAAACAATACATAAAAAATCTGGGCCTTGGAGATAGTTGGAGGCTAGAAATCCAAACAAACAAAATTTTCAGCTCACCATAAAACCTCCTCATGTATTGATTTTTTTCTTACCAGCAATCCAATACTTCACAAAATATCCAATAACAAAATTCACACAATGATTATATCTGACCATGCCCCAATTAGCTTTTGTCTTACAATTAATAACTACCAGAAACCAATTTCCAGATGGTGCTTCAATACATAATTAAATTAAAGACCCTGATTTTGTCACTTTTTTCACTAGAGTGGACATCCTTCATTGAATTGAACGACTCCCCAGAGATACCACCCTCACTACTATGGGAAACAGCAAAAGCAGTTATGAGAGGAAACATCATGTCATACTCCACTTATGGGGGGGGGGGGGAAATTATAAAAAGAATTTAGAAGAAAAAGTCAAACTCAATGTCTCATACACCGAATATCCCTCAGAAGAAGTTTATATTAAACTAAATGCAGCCAAATATTAGCTGAGTGAACTCATAAATATGTTTGTAATAAGACCAAATTCATTACACAAAGACTAAAACAACTGTTTCCAATACACTGATACATCTAGTAAATTCATACCCAATCAACGAAAAAATTTAAAGGAAAAATCTATCAAAGGTAACATTACTAAAACACAGACATCAATAACGTATTTAAATCATTATACCACACTTTATACAAATCTACTTTATAACACGCTTTTTATTTTTTTTAAAAAGATGGATACCCAGCCAAATTCTACAAACACTACAAATCACTTCTATCACTACTTTTTATGAAAATGATAGCTGAAATCAAAGAAACCTCAATTATCCCAACACACATGAACACTGCCCTAATTACAGTCTTATTGAAGTCCAATAAGGACCCTACTCTGCTAAGTTACCATCCTCTCTCCCTCATAAAGATAGACATTAAAATAATTAGTAAAGCACTAGGCATTAGACTAGAATCTGTAATAACAATCCTAATTCACCTTGATCAGACTGGCTTTATTAAAGGTAGACGTTCTTCTAATAACATGCGTCTTTTTAACTTAATTAGTTGCTCATAAAGGAAAAACCAAAAATCACTTATCCTATCCTTAGACGCAGACGAAGTCAACTGGAAATTTCCATTTGCCACACTTGTGGTTTTGTGGAGTCGCACATGCAATGGATAAGAACACTATATCACTTATCCACTGCTTCAGTCATTACAAATGGTCTAATCTCACAATGCTTCACACTTCACAGGGGCACAAGGCAAGGATGTCCACTCTCCCCCTCCCTATTCGCAATATACATAGAGTCACTAGCAGCTTCCATCCGCCAAAACTCTATGATTACAGGAATCCAAAACACTACAACTTCTATGCATAAAATTAGTCCTTACTAGGGGCGTGCAAAACTCATATTTGTCATGGTCGAATAATCAGTGGGTGGTATGAGCGAATAATCGATTATTCGGATGTGCCGACAGGATCAAAAATTGACACCTGTCAAGTGCGAAATGCAGTAGATTTTTCTAACGCGGTAAAAGTTAAACGACTGCACATCACTCTGAGGCGTCAAATAAGCAACAATATTGTTGTTGCAGCCACTATTGTAGGCCTATGAATTGGCCTTAATTTGTCTGATCTTAAATAGTGAATGCTTAACACATTATGGTTTCATCTTGCGGCTTGTGTCGGCTTAACCCTCGTCCCTCCTCCCGCTGTCACCCTTCTCGTCTTAGTAAATTCGCTAAAGCCAACTTGGATTTCCAGATTTCTTTAACCCGATCCAAGTTGGACCCCTAGTGGTAGACGTATCTGTCATAATTACAGTATTTATGTTTGTCTGAAATTAAAATCTACAGCTTTAAGAAAACACATGCAAGAAGCATTAGGCTATATTAAATAGGCTATTTATTCAATTGTAGGCCACACAATTAAATTGTGGCAATTCAGACAACAATTTACAAGTAACAATTCTATAATATAAAATACATAGATCAAGGAAATTACATATTTATATGAAATAAAAAAGAACAAAATTTCTATATACAAGTAGGCTCTAATGTGCTATAAACAAATATCTAAACATCGAACAAAAAGTTCGGAAATTTGTGTTTGGTAGATTATTTCTCTGTTGTAACAATGCTTCTTGGCAATAAATTTTATACCGTTGGAAAGCCTGTTTATTTCCCTTTTAAATGGTGTCCCATTTGTAAGGAACATGCATTTGTGGGATGAGCAGCACAGCTGAGTATGTGGGTTGCGCCCATGTAAAATTTGCCAAATCTTCTCTGCCAATGCCAGATGTTTATATCAAAATATGCCAAAGCACATTAAATAGCATACATAGCTGCAAACAACGAAATAACGGCTGTTTTATCTGTTTTCAGTACTTTATTCACCTACCCTTTGCAAGGATTACACTGCTGTTATCTAGTGTCCTTGGCATGCCAGCCATCTTCGCTGATATTTTTTCAGCTCGAGGTTTGTCATATTTGCGAGTTTGCAAGAAATAAGACGTAGCCTGCACTGTGCCGGACTCTGCTTTTTCAACGATGTCTGTTTTTGAGATCATCGTCGAGGTTGATCCGTGGTAGGATTGCACTGCACTTGGTTGTCCCCAATTGTTTTAAATTGGTCCCAGGCTGAGCTTTTTATAGCTTTTTTGGACACTGACATTTTTTCTGGCTTACTGGCTAGCTAGGAAAGGCTAATGCGTCACCAGCGAGAAGTAGTCTCTAGGTGTTTCACACTAATAGTTTGACGGAACCACAAACTGAAGTGCATAATGGTTCTGTTCAGTGATTTGTATTTATTTATGAAACAATAAACTCTGCAACCCTGTGGGTGCATCCCAATACCTGAAAAATGCACCCTCCTTTCTTCCACTACCACCTCCTCTTCTCCATGCCCCAGGAACGGATCTTTTGTGTTTTAATTTAATGTTGATGTTTACATCTTAATTACGTATTAATGGTTACATATTAATGAATGTCTCGATGCAAACCGCAATGTCAGGTACATTGTATACTGTACATGCAACTACTTATACTCGAAACGTTCATGGAATTTAGCATACTTCCAGATAGGAGAGGAGTGGTAGTGGGGGAGTGGAGGAAAGGAGGTGGGGAGTGAAGAATATTGGGACGCACCCACGGAGTTTGTTACACTTAGCTTTCATGTATCTCCAGCACCTGTGGTCTACACAGTCTAGTATGCAAACTACATAAGAAATATGAATTGTATGTATTTATTCATCCCCAAAATACGTTTCACAAGAAAGCCATAAAATATTACTTATTTTTTGAGGGAAAACTACCTACACAAAAGTCGTTGCCCCTATTCCAAAATTCGATTCAGTAACTTTTTTCTTCCCCCCCCCCACCTTGGGAGGTCAACTTTGTTTTTATTTAGAATCATAATTTACAAAAATGAGGAAAGGGTATATTAAAAAAAAAATTTATATAAAAGTTTTTTTACAGACAGATAAAGACAGACAGACAAATGCATAGGTAGACAAATATACCAGCAGACAATCCTATACAAGGACTAGACCTTTTTTTTCTCCATGGCAAGACACAAGACAAAACAGTAACAGAACAACACAACGAAGACAAGAACGGTGAGTGCAGGCCAGTTAACACAATTTCATCAAAACAGGGATAAGAAAACAGGTGTATGTGTGTTTCTGTATGTATGTATGTATGGATGTATTTATGTGCGTGTGTGTGTAGTCTAAACAGTCAGTCTGAGATGGGGTCTATAGGATGGATGGAAGAGAAAAAAAGAGTCAATAACAAGATGGAGGAATCAGGTTTGTAAAAAATGAGAGGTATGAGGGGTAACCAGATGGGGTTCTGTTGCATTATTTTTGACAGAGGTGGATACATTTTCTATAGAGATGTAATCCATAAGTACATTTTTTCCAGTGTGCAATATATGTATTGTTTTTTTGATTTCCAGTTCATGAGGATAGTGTTCTTGGCGATAATTAAGGCTACGAGGAGTAATCTGCTGTTTGTTTCATTCAGGTTGATTGTTGATATGTCTCCTAGTAAGCAGAGTAGGTGGATAATGGGATGTGGCAGCCCAGGAAGACGGATAGTGACTCTGATTTTTTTTTCCAAGAGTGTTTAACAGGCGTGCAGTGCCAGGTGGCATGAATATAGTTATCTGGGCTATTTTGTGTGCAATGTGAACAGATTTCTGATGAGAATCCCATTTTAAAAAATTTTTGCACGGTGAAGTGAATTCTGTGGAGTATCTTATATTGTATTAGTTGTAGGTTGGCATTTTTTGTCATGTAGTAGATGTTTTTGCAAATGTGGTTCCAGAGGTCGGCATCAGGAGTATTGATGGTATTGATTGGTAATTCCCATTATATTGATGGTATGGATATTGTTTTGTCAGATTGTGATATTATTCTGTATATTTTGGAGAGGAGTTTTTTGTGTAAGAGATGTTAATTAATTCTGAAGCTGGGGAAGGGAGATCTAGGTTGGTGGCCGTAATGTTACATTTTGTTTGAATGGATGATTTAAATTGCAGATAATCCAGAAATTGTTTGCTCCCAATGCCGTACTTCTGGACCATGTGGGGGAATTAAATCAATATATTATTGTGGAAGATGTGCTTGAGGTGTGTGATGCCTCTTTCAGTCCAGGTGCGGAAATTAATTGGTTTCTTGTTACTTAGAAAGTCAGGATTGTTCCAGATGGGAGTAAAATTATATGGTGCAAAAGTGGTGTTTTTGATTTAGTGGTAATCCTACCTAAACGGAAATCTTTGGAATGCTACACACCTGCCACTTCCTACTAACATCACAACAGGCAATATCAAATACTTAGGCATCAACATTTCCTCCAAGCTGTCAGACTTATTCCATCCCAGTACTAAAATAAATAGAAAATGACCTGCAACGTTGGAATAAGTTACCTCTTTCACTTATTGGCAGAACTGCAACAGTTAAAATGAAAATTCTATCCATCAGTGATCTACCATTTAGAAGGTAGTAGAAAGTAGTCTTCGAAAAAAGCATACACAATAAGGTCTGTGGATGTCCGTGAGTAACCCGTGTCATTATATTTGTAAAGAGACATTGCTGTTGATTTTTTTTAAATGTACATTTTTGGCTGCAAATTTGGACCTGTTGAAGTCTGTTCTATCAGGATGACATCACGGTGAGCTCCAAATACATTTGGTCCCCTAAAATGGGGGGACTATGTATAAAAATGGCTACAATTGCTACACGGTTCACCCTATATGGATGTAAAAAAAAACTCAAATTAAAGCTGCACTTTAGTTACTGTTCCATTTCAAATCCAATGTGCCGGAGAAGAGAGCCAAAACAACAAAAATTGTGTCACTGCCCAAATACTTACGGACTGCACTGTATCTACAAAACTATTGAGTTCTCAGCGAAACTACCTGGATAGATAGATAACACTCTATAGCACATGAGTATGTAGAAACATATCAAAACTTTTTTTTTGGTGAACTGCCCCTTTAATTGTGCTAAAGGACAAATAATCCTTCTTCTGTCTCATACATTAGGCTCTCACCTCATCTCTGAAGAGACGACCTTGTTCTTCACAGCCAGTCAGATTCTGAACAAAGCCAAAGACCTGTTAAAAAATGTTTAAACATTTATTAGTATCAGTGGAATATACACAATTAAATTATAGGTATAACCATGAGCTGTCTCCACCTGGCTTCTGAACATGCATTCTGCTGTGTCCAGTGACAACGGCAATGGTTCTATTAAAATCTTTTAAGTGCTGTCGGCGACAAAAGTCAACAAAAAGACCAACGTTATAAAGTGCCAAGGGCGATTTGTGCAACCAAAAAAGTGCAAACAGTGAAAACTTAAAAATCCTATCAAAATGCTGTTACCAGCTAAATAAACCATGACATGATGCACAAAATGTTTCTGTATGGCAGTATAAGTGGGCCGAGCTCACAGCAGAATATTTTTTTACTTCGGTCTCAGATGCACGTCCCAGCAAGAGTGACGAATAAATAAATAATTCTGCACGTAGTTCAAGATAATGTGTGGGCTGACTATTAATGTTGAGTTATGTCTGAATGAATGCTCTGTAACAAACTTGATAGTCGCTACAGCTCTGATTTTCTTTTGGGGGGGGGGGGATTAATTATTCAGTGGTGGTGCTCCAGGATTTGTAGTTAATACATGCGTATGCAAGGCTAGGCGCGGTATACACACTGCAATCCATTGAATGCCATTTTCTCCAATCCGATTCTGCCACACAATCACCGCTTGAGACCAAGCTCAATCAGCTGGCCAAATAACCTAGCTAATATCCTACACGCAAGACACTGGCATAGCCCATAACTATTTACAGTGGTGTCTGAGAAGGTGGGTATACTGTGAGTATAGGGTGGTACACCATTCAATTTAGTAAATTTTAACATCATGTTAGGAGGAAATATTGGAGGACCAGATGCAATAGATGCGGGATCTTAAAGTGTTCCAATGAACACCATTGAAACGAACAATAATCCGTAGCGGAATGGGAAAAAATAAAGAGAACACAAATAACCTCGCGATAAAAACGAGGAACTCGATATCCGAGCAAAACAAAAGAAATAAGCAGTCATGCTTATCTAACTCCCGTTTGTGGAGCGAACAAAAGAAAGAAAAGACAAAAACTCAAAAGACCCCTAAGACTTAAGGTGAGAACACTCGTAGGTATGAGTGGAAACAAAGAAACGAAAAACCTCTGCTCTGAAATAAGAGCGAAAAGATCACTTAGCTTTTTCTAAATTGTACTGCCAACAAGTCCCGCGTTGAGAAGCAAACCTTTTTAACGGCTCGAATGTTACGTGAAATAACATGGAAGCGACGAGAAAGGAAGGAAGCGGGGTATAAGTAGTGAGCGGAAATAAATGACAGGTGAACTCACTAATCACAGAGGCAAAAGCAAAACCCGTAGCGGAACACAGGAAAATCCGATAGATTACCGGTAAAAGACAAAAAGAATAAAAGACGCGGAGATAAGGGAAAGAAGGCATGATCCATGACACTGTTAGTAAATATTAGTACATACTGTCAAACTTATCGTCTCAAGGTAGCATGAGCCGGGAAAGCATATAGGGTATTCAGAGTAGATTGTTACACACAGTGGGGGTAGGTTGTTGCACTTTATAGGTCTTTCACATATCGCTGTAATCAAGGAACAGGGCTCGACATTAACTGTCCGATTGTCCGGGACAAGTACAAAAAAGTGGTCGGACAAGCATAATAGGCTAGGCTACACATTAGCTTGCCCGAACGGACAAGTAAAAAAATTAAAATAGGTTAAACGTAGGCTATAGCTAAGAAAGTGCCAGTCTGTCGCACTGAAAACTCTCATTCGCCTATCTGCATTCCGCAAATATCACTGGGGTCAATGATTTGTAGAAAGGTGTTTGTGGCGCGAGTAATTTTAGTTCCAAATTAAATTAAATATCTTCTCTTTTTGCTGTTTTCAATTAAACATGTAAAACATATACAAATGTACAAATCACTGCTTTCTGCTTTTATGTGCATTTTACATACTGTCCCAACTTTTTTTGGAATTGGGGTTTGTACATTACAGGCATTGTTGCACTCTCATCTTAACTTTCTCATCTTGTTTTTCTTAAGGCCACTATAGGCTTAAATTTTTTACATTAAATTTTTTTTTTTTTAAGTGTTATTTGTTTAGTTTTTGTAGGCTAATTTAAGGCATGTTTCAAAGGCCTACATAACATTTGAATCGGTTTAAATAAATGTGATATTTAATATCTTGTCAATGTTTAATTTTTTAAAATGTTATTCTCGTTAATCTTGGCTGTTGTATTTTTTAAGCACACACGTAGGCCTATGCTTTATAGCTAGGTTATAGAACATAAATGAAGTGGCGCCAACCCAAAACTAATAAAGAATAAATAGCATACTGAAATAAAAAAGTGTACTTACCCAGGAGAATTGATTGTCATTAAAATTGGAGACGGAAAGGGGATGACAGACATCTGAGAGGCTGGCCAGGAATATTAAATCAACTCAGGTAACGTTAGCTAGGCCCTAATTTGGATTAAAAAAAAATTTCAAATTTAATATTTTGTATCTTTACCAGTACAATTGAAGAAAACGTTAATACAAATACAATTTGTTTTAAAACGTAATTACTAGTTTTCCAATACTTTTTATTTTATTTTTTAAAACATGTAATAACTGACCCCACCAATTGTCAAAACCTACCCCCGTTGGCGCTAACATGGAGTGTTTTGTTTAAGTCAATTGTGCCTTTCACATTTATGATCGAGCTTAATAAACAGCAGCAATAGTTAATAGAGAGATAGAAGTTATTAACTACAAATTATCAATGTTATGCAAGCAGTCTCCTAGTAATCGATTAAAGAAATTATTGTCACAACCTACCCCGACCTCCCATGATCTTAACGTGAAGCTTAGTATTATCTTAATGTTAGTAGTCGTACCTTTCTCGACTGTTTCAGTGAGCGATATTAACTTATCTCGTGAACTCACAAGTCTCGCAGAAAAAAAATGAATGCACTGTGTCATAATACCTGGTACCAGTATTCCCTTGGTCCAGGGTTCGGTTCCCTTTCACATATGCATCCTGAAACGGATCAGGCCTCTAAATGCTCCAGGAAACAGATCAGAGAGCCATATGTGAAAGCGCCCTAAAATGGTGAATTTAATTATCATTTGCTTTTTGTCATGGATCATGCGACTACAATAAGAAACTGCTAATGCAAATGTAGTTTTTAATTTTCATTTAAATTATGGCAGGGATTTGCATTAACATTTTCAAATGGTCAGATAAAGTGTGTACATTAACTTGAAAATGAAAACGCAAAATGACCTTTTGCATTTTCATTTGAATTATGTCATGGTTTTTGCGCACATGGAATGTAAACAAAATGGAATCGCCGATTTGCATTTTCATTTGAATTTTGGCGCGGATATGCTTCCATACACACATACGTACCATGGCTAAATTTTAACCAATGCGAAGTAGACTAATGCAGCGCTCATGCTTTGTGAACGTTAGGTAGGAATGTCACAAACATATAGAAGAAAATTCAGTAGTCCCGCAAAGGAATATCTCAAAATGTTGACGAAAATTGGCCTTTTATTAACATTGTTATTTCGTCCTCCGTGCTCTGCCAGTCAACCTTCCTATTGTTTTCAGTGTTTTCCCTTTCCCTTTCGTCTCACGTCATGTTTTTACGTTTCCATTTGTCTTCCATATTGTGCAGGCTGGGAGTGGTTCTCCTCCTTGTTTCCTCATTTCCCTTCTCATTCTCTCCAGCGAATTACCTACCTTCCCCGCTTGCATTCCACACGCTCCAATTACCGTTCAATCACTCTCGCATACATTCTCACACTGCAATCACTCATTGACTCATTAACTTCACTATATATTCCCTCTTTGTTTGTTGTCTTGTCACCAGTTCGTTATGCCTTGTCACTATGTTTGTCATGTCTTTGATGCCTAGAACTCGGCCTTGTCTTGTCTTGTCGCGTTTTACTAACCTTGTGATTTGCCTTTCTAGTTTGCCCGCCAGCCTACATTCCCTGCCCCGCTCCAAGCCACGCTACCCTGCTTTCCGCATCTGCTCTGCCCCTGCTACACCCAACCCAGGATTCAGCCACCATCCAGCACCTTTCCTGCTTCCCTCACCTGCTCTGCCCTCCGGTTCTGCTCTGCCCTCCGGTTCTGCCCAACCCAGGATTCAGTCCCTTGCCTGTACTCTGCCTTGTGTGCTTGCCTAAATAATCACTGAGTTCTGTCTCTGAGTCGTGCATTTGAGTAGAGTTCCGGTCCCAGACCTTACAATTGTGCCACGAGTCTTTAAGTGCAAGTCACAAGTAAGTCGCAAGTCAATTCAGCTAAGTCCAAGTCAAGTTGCAAGTCATTTTTTTGGCGACTCGAGTCCAAGTCGCAGACTCGAGTCTCCAACTCTGCTATATTCACACACCCTCTAAAAAGACCCGTTTTTACATTTTCTCAATAACCACGTATTTAAATTTAACAAATTTAAATGTTTAGTGTAGTCTATAGCAGGAAAATCAGCATCATAGAAGCTAACCGCCTCATCTTACAGCAATGAGGAAAGCAGGGTTTTTCCTGGCTCAAAAAGAGGCTTAGGTGGTGCCTAAGCACAGCCAACCTAGCTTTGTCATCGCGGCTATCTTAAAGGGTAACTAACCCCTAGATCACATTTTTAAAAATCTGTCAACGTGTTTGTATGCCTACCTTATAATGAAACTTATTCATGCATTCCGTTATTTCAACAATTCTGAAATAATAACATAAATCAGGAGAAACTGGTAGAAAAGCATCTTTGTGCTGCCCGTAATGGTTGAAATTTCCTTTCTGCTCCCCACACTGCCCCCGCCCTAATCATGATGTCAGAGTACCTTTTTGGAGGTACCTCTACGTCATATGGATAATTGTTGTCACCCACAACGCAAACAGCCGGCACCTGATTGGTTAGACCCACTACGTTACTTTTGTTTCGGCTCCACGATTTTAAACCGGAATAACGTTGCGTCCTGTTCTTAAACTCTTATTCCACCTAAATAGTCCACTAAAATATGTTTCTGAAAATATCTGAGGTGAGAAATAGGCCATGCAGTTGCTGAATCTTGATTTATATTTGATGTGCAACGTCGAGTTTGACAGTTTGATCCACGTTATACCAAATAATTTGTACAATGTCTGTTCATTTATGCAAATGACGATGGACGCAGCTCCTCCGCCCCCACCCCTCTCTCGCTCACCCCACAAAGTTTTTAAAAAAAAATCTTTGTGGGCGGAGACAGGCTGAAACAGTGGGGTTAGTTACCCTTTAACACCTATACCCCTTCTATTACAATTTTATGCTCTGATAGACACCAGTTTTTGGCATAGATTAATATAACCTAGTTTATGCATTCTTTAGATTTTTCAATTTAAAAATGTTTTCCATGGCTAAGAGGACTGGAGCAGGTACATGGAGTTGGCAGTACAGTGTTTCCCATAAGTTTTTTTTCTGGAGCGGTGGCTCATAAGGTGGGGTTGGGGGTGGCAGTGGATGGGGGATCAGAGTCAATTTTTAATTTACAAGAGTTTGTTTCATGCATTTCTTTGAATTTTGAGAGGTAACATAACAGTGTCTCCCATACCATTAAACAACAGCAGCACACCACTGCAGCAATAATCTGGCCATTGTTACTATTATGTACCTGACAATAAACTACAGTATCTCACATGGTCTTTGTGTTGCATATTCTACATGTTATATCACGGCATTCTTGTTACATCCGCCATTTCCCTCCAGTCCATCTTCCTACCTTCCTATCGTTCTCCCTGTTTTCCCCATTCTTCTTGTTTCATGTCATGTTTTTCTTTTGACCTTGTCTGTCCTTCTGTGTTGTTTCCTCATTCTCTCCCTAGTTGTCCCCCAGCCAATCCCTCACCTTCCCCGCTCATATTTATTACTTCATTCACATTCCTCACGCCCGGTTCATTTCTGATCTCCCATTCACCTGTTTCTCCCCTTATTTATTTTGCTCTCTTTGTTTGTCTGTGCCAGTTCATTCCGTCTCTTTGAGTGTTTGACGTGTTACTCGGCCTCTGTTTGTTTGTGCTAACTTGCCAGTCTGTTTCCAGTTTGCCCGTCCAGCCTGCTTCCCGTATCTGTACTCCTGTATTCGCCAGCCCTGCATCCAGCCCGTCACTTAGCCCATCTGTCTGTTGCCCTGTTCCAATTTGTTCCTGCCCAGCCGTTTGTCTTGCCAACCCCGCATCCTGACCCTCACCTAGTGCCCCTGTTCACTGTTTTGCTTGCTTCTCATAAATGATCTGCAATGGTTCGGAGTTTGCTATTGAGTCTGCCTCCGGGTCTTGCTTTTGGGTCCAGTCAGTCTGAAGATCGTAACAATTATTTTGTAAAGAAAATTGCCGTGATTCTCTGATTATGCACAGCTACATGAGAACTAATTGGGTTGAAGATACTGGAGATTTAAATATATTTCGAAGTTGGTTACAGTTCCTCTTTAACCAGAAAATAATTTTATACTATCATAGCAACAATAAAACATAAGGTTTGCTGGTTTTGCGCAAGAGAGCGCATACTAGTGTTTAATATTGTCCTGAAAATTTGCTATTTTTAAACCCGGGATTATAACACCTCACTCCCAGGAAATCCCATCAAAAAAAATCAGGGGCATTCTAGTAGGCTATTATCTAATGTGTGACCCTACTTATTGGTTTACAGGCTACCGGCATCCATATGCCATATAAAATGATCTTTCAACACCATGGCATTGTCCACTAGCGTACTATTGGCTGAGATTCTTGAATATTGATAACAAACAGTTTTTCAAAGACGTTTTATGAATAAAATCAACATATTTTCTGTACACAATTATGGCTGCTTCAGAACTTCGGCCATCTAAACAAAGCTTATAGGGCTATTAGGCGTACCTGAACCATGAAAAGTAATAACTGGCTATAACTGTTCACAACAAAAAGGCTTTAGGTCTACAGGCAAACCGCCAGTGTCTACAGGAAAAGGACTATACCCCCCCTCAAAAAAAATAATGCCTACATATTTTTACCTTCTTCTTTGAAATGTTGAGGGTTTCGGCAGTGAATGCCCAAAACTGAGAAATTTGGAAATAAAGTGTGTTATGCAAAAAATTCTCACGTTTATAACAAGCCAATAATTTTTTTTTACCAAAATAAAAAATCTAGGTTTTTGCTGCAAGAACTGAGAATGTGAGTAATAGGCCTACATTATATAGTCTAAGTAAATGTTATGGCATAAATACAATATCTCCAAGACACATAATCAAATACAGTGGGGGAAATAAGTATTCAACATGTCAACAATCTTTTTATTAAACATATTTCCAATGCAGCTATTCACATGAAATATTGACCAGACATTGGTATTAACTCAATAAAACTACACAGCTAGAGAAATTGTAACATTCCAATCCTTTAAAAAGTTATGCGCAATAAAGTGGAATGACACAGAAAAAAGTATTGAACACGCTAAATGAAATGTATTTAATACTTGGTGGAAAAGCCATATTTTTTATATTTGGTCGCATATTCTTTGCATGCCATGACTTCCTGATGTCTGTGACCAAACAACATCAAAAGACTCTTGATATCTTATTTTCTGGTACTCTTACAAGCGATACTATAACGTCTCTGAATATGAATGGATCTCTGTGAATTACACTGGAACAGTATGGAACACATGGTTGGCTAAATGGCTCTAAGTCATCAATGGTCTGATATATCAAACAAGCCTTTAACCATCACTCTGCTGTAGATATGGATGGATAACTTGAAGGGTTTCTTCTCCTGACTTATTTTTCCATAGAGTTCAATAGGAAAATTTGTCGGAGAAACAACCCTTAAAGTGATCCATCAATTGGTGACTTGGATTTGTATACCATTTGTTTTGCAATAGAAAATGGTGGGTTTGGTTAAGATCAGGTCATGGGCTTCTCCACCCCGAACAAGAGGCCTTAGAGAGAGAGACTGATATCTCTCTATCTCCGCCATTCATTTTTTAATGCTTCATTGAAGTACAGTATATGGCGCCCCTAGTGGTCAGCTTTTTTTGCAGTAAGTGTAGAACTGAAAAAAAAATGGCTGGGACTGCATGGGGCTACATGGCTAAAAGTATAAATTCTGTTAAAATTAAAAAGTAATGTTCTTATACCATTTTAGTTTTGACAAGGCCTCAATCGTGAGATTCATAAATCATATTGATTACATGATTCATTATTATTGTTTGCTCATAAACAACTAATATCTAACATAACTGCACTAGCACCCATGCTAACCACTAATGACAGGCCCCACAGTCCATGAATGGTGGAGTAATTCAGAATGTATTTTATGACTGTATCAGAGCCAATTTGCTATCACTATCATCATGCCGAAATTGCATTTTGTTTTCACATGATTTTTTGATGATTGGTCAACAAAAAGTAATATATTTTAGAGGATATATCTATATAGAGGATATATCTATATATGTTATCTACATAATTTTTTGGGCTTATCTAGTGTGGACGTGGTTACTATATTGTAAAATCAAAGAGAATCTGTAAATATTGATTCAAATAATTCTCAAATTATGATTTTGTGTACAACTCTCATTGACCCCCATACACATCTACACTTACTGGGATCCCTATCGCCCCCTAGTGGTTAAGAAATGCAAAACCAGGAAGTACGGGGCAGTTGGATGTCTTTCTATTATAAGGTCTCTGCCCCAAACTGTCAATCATACTGTGCCCGGACCATGATGACCATATCCGGTTGACCCTGCTCCCGACAAAGTCACTTTGGCGCCACGGAGCAGACACAATTTGTACAAACATGGCGGCAAAGAAGACTTCCAGAGACTCAAAACTGTTTTTACGAAGCCGTGGGAAGGCAATGGGTGACGTCACAGTGACTTTTCCATATTTTTATACAGTCTAGATAGCGTACATATCCCCGTTCATATCCATGAAGGAATGTTGGAAACAATGGCAGATAGAGTGAAGAAAAAACTTTCGCAAATTTAGCAAATTGTGAAACGGAAACTTTAAGAAGAAAATAAATGTTCTTTATGGAGTGGCATGAATCACTGCAGCAGTGAATGCAGTGTCAGTTCAGAGGTGTGCACATTAAAACCATATACTTACCATATATACAACCATATATTTACAGCAACCAACTCGTACTTTCACTTCAATCAGCTTCATATGACACTCAATATCAGCCTGTCGTCAAGCGTTAGCAAACTACGGTGTTGATGACTGATGCTACTCCAGCATTTCTTACGAATTTCAGCATCTTGAGGAAAAAATGACACCGTATATTATCCTCTGTTTGCTTGCAATGCAAACAGAGGCAATAACAACAACTAAGTTATAACTGTTAATTTAGCTCTAGGGCTAAGCTCGAGGGCTAAAGTATTGTAGCTAGATAGCTAGGTAGCATCACCACGAAGGGACACAGAAGGTGGGAGAAATTAAATAGCGGGTTGAAGAAGGAGAGATACTGGAAGAGGTATAAGGTTGGTAGCTACAGGGATTAAGAGCGGAAAAATCTGCTAATTTTTGGTCGTGTTGCTCCCAGCACAATCTGCAAACGTAACTATAGGATTAGAAATTTTTTGATAACACAGACATAGGTTCTCTATGGCAAACGATTGTTTTGCTCAGACTCAAAGAGGCTGTTTTAGCGGGATATAATAGTTTTATTTGCCTCTATGAGAGGAGATATGCAATGACATTAAAACATGTATTAGCCATTACGTCTGGTGGTTCATGACATCATGAATCACCTGTCTGTGGCCAATAGGACTGAGCCCAGTAACAATTTGAACTCCACCCATTTAATCCCCACAATAGATGGATATAGATCGATATTGCAATGAAATTGAAATATCATACTGTTGCTGATACTTAATACATGACATAACAATCACATACAATGTAGTCTGAAGCATGGATTTACCTTTACAGTCCCTTTAATCTTCACCTTGACGCGTCATTACTCCTCACTGCACTCCACAAGTGCGGATTTGCAAAATGCTGAGAACAGTTGCTCTTAATGCTCTTTGTTAGTACTAGCTAGCTGAGCCTGTAGCTAATTACTTTTATTACAACATAAAATAGTTACCAGCTTTAGCTTATCATCATCATGATCCAGTCTTTTTGTGACATAAAAAAAATCTGTATGCTATTGAAATATTGGCTGTATTGAAATTTTAGCTAGCTAATTTGTTTTAAGTTTCCTATACTGGGAAAAGGAGAAGTGGCTAAGAGGCTACATCCCAGCAAAAAGAGACGCACCGACGATGAGTGCACCATTTTAATATGTGTAGCCTAACATTTTATCCTACGGTTGTCTGTCTGGCACCCTTGAGCACTTTACCCTTAGCCTACTATGCTTCATTGATAAAGCCTACTTCCCTATTTGCACTGGACTAATTTTACCTGGGGACCTCGTGTGATTTGTAGGCAAATAATTGCAGTCGTCTGTGATCTTAATCCCGTTCAGGGTGAGAAATTTACTTTCTGACCTACCAGTGATGGTGGCTGGTAGATGTTACTAGCCGCCCCAAAATTTTACAAGACACCTTTAAAAAATATATTTTTCTAATTACACTAAAATAACGTTTCAGACACATTATAGAAAATGCATACTCCTGTTTAGTAGCTCTAATAAAATAGTATTTAGCCTATAATAAAATGTATTACAGGTCAAATAGTCAAATACCTAAGTACAAACCCCAATTCCAAAAGAAGTTGGGACAGTATGTAAAATGCACATAAAAGCAGAAAGCAGTGATTTGTAAATTCTCTTTTACATATATTTCATTGAAAACAGTACAAATAAAATATATTTTTCATTTTCCTATTGAGCTCTAAGTCAGGAGAAACAACCCTTAAAGTGATCCATCCATATCCACTGCATATCATGACTCCTTTTATACAGTCATGATAGCATCACCTATTAACCTGTGGAATGTTCCAAACAGGTGTTTTTTGAACTTCAGTCTTCTTTTTGCCCCTGTCCCAACTTTTTTAGAACATGTTGCAGGCATCAAATTCTGAATTAGCGTATATTTACAAAAATCGATTAAGTTTATAAGGTAAAACATTAAATATCTTTTCTTTGTACTGTTTTCAACTATATATGTAAAAGAGAATTTACAAATCACTGCTTTCTGCTTTTATGTGCAATTTAAATTAAAGGCTACTTTTTTGGAATTGGGGTTTGTAAGTAGGATAATACAGAGAAGTAAAAGGATAAACAGCTAGGTAAAGCTTGAGACAACATAAACAAAACACATTATTTACTTTAGGCGTTGTTGCTGCCAGTGGTGTGGGTAATTTAACTCCTGTTATATGTATTCACGTCAGATACATAATTATCTATTATCTAATAATAGATACGTTAGCTAGTTTGCCGCTTTCCTGAAAGGACAAATGCCAGCAACGTTAGAGCGAGCTGTCTGGAGATATCACTTTTACTTCAGAGCGTATTGGTCAGTTTGTTTTACTGTGTGATGCTGGTCGTCCTGGTAGAATTGCTTTATGGTAAATCGAACGCAAATCAGTTCCACGACGGGCTCGCCTCGGATATTCCAACAGGCGCTTTTTTACCGTATCACATTTAGCCAATCAGAGAAATAAATCTGAAGTTTTTTCTTTCTTGTATCCACTTTGCTACATGCCACTGTGGCGGGAAGGTTTGATACATTTAACTGACAATTCTGAAATCTACCCGCATTTGGCGGGTGCTAATTTCCCACCCTGATCCCGTGCGAATCTTCCAAGTTTGTAATTTGTAAAGTAAAAATTGTAAACCCTAAATTAGGCTACCATATTTCGCAAAACACAGAGGTCAGGTCTTAAATCACATGCTAATGTAATACTAGTCCAGTGCGAATAAGGCGTAACATTCAGTTAATTTCACTATGCTTTTTGTGATTAATTGCCTGCTAATTTCAGTAATTAGTCCCATCATTTAGCTTTTATAAAAGCATGGCTATTGTCAGCAGTTTAACAATGAATTCTTAATTAATTTAAATTACATTAGTTTGGGTCGCGAAAGGAATGGATTGATATCCTTGGGTTATCGCTGAAAAAGTTTGTGCACCCCTAGATAAATGTCATGTGAAATATGTTACAGACTTTTAACCCACACAAGTCCTGTTTCATTTGTATTACTGTTTATTATAGAGACAATATGAAAAGGAAGAAAGGGATTGGAATATTGCCAGTTTTTCCAAAGAAAAAAACTAATATTCAGCAGGATGGAGAGAGGGGGAAAGATGAAGGACAGGAGGAGAACAGAGAGAGGGAAGGTGATAGACCTATGGAGGAAGGTCAGGGAAATTATAGGAGAGGAGAAAGAAATGAGTGGAGAAGAAGTAAGTGAGGGAGATGAAGAGGAGAAACTGAATGATTGAGAAATTTGGAGGGAGAGGGACAGAAAGACGATGAGAGGGAGACTGACAGACAGACAGACAGACAGGCAGCCTGCAAATGGACCCGCTGGAGCTCATGGTATGTTAGTTCACGGTTTTAACAAATAAAAATTCCAAGTTCAATAAGTAAGGTGAAAATATATGGCATAATTGATCATAAAATGTTGTTGGTTGATTCATATGCAATAGCAGATTGCTACTTTGCTTATAATTATCTTCAAAAAATATTATAATTCCAAACTAATTGTGGGTGTGTGAATGAGTGGGTGATGGTGTGGGGGGCCAGGCTGGGGTGTAGGATAGTTATGTGTAATAATAGTGTATTACAGTATATTCCAAAAGTAATTTTGGGTGGGTGAATGGGTGGTGTGTGGGGCTAAAGGGCATCGAATAGTTAAAACTTGAATGACTGTATATGTTTGACCACCCCCCGAGAAATCCTTTGCCACCCCATTTAAAACATCCTAGAACCGCCACTGCCCAGCATAATAACATTTTAAAAAAATAAACGGGCAATAATTTTTTCCCTGTGGTGTTATGAGATCACTTATGTTTTGATCTTAGATGAGAAATGTCACAATACCTGTATAGATTTCTGTGAACTGCTCACCTTTTCCACAGTCCAGCTGGCCACCATGCTGGCGTGAATTCCAGCCACACCAGGCAGCAGCTTACAGTGTTGCTCCCAGCACAGGGACAGGGAACGGTCAGGATGGGCTGACAGTGCAGACATGAACAACGAGGGGTACATTGCCTCCGCAGACAAGCCTGCAACACACACACACACACACACACACACACACACACACACACACACACACACACACACAAACACACACACACTATAACCCCCGCCACATACAGACACACAATATAATCCACACCCACACAAACAATATAATGCACACAAATACACAATATAACCCACACACAAACCAAACACATACAGTGCAGGCCGTAAGTATTTGGACAGTGACAGTATTTTGCCTCTGTACTCCAGCACATTGGATTTAAAATGGAACAGGGAATATGAGGTTAAAGTACAGACTTTCAGCTTTAAGTTGAGTTTTTACATCTATATCGGGTGAACCGTGTAGAAATTGTAGCCATTTTTACAAGGGATACTATAACCTCTCTGCATTTGAATGGATCTCTATGGGAATTGCGGGGGTGGCACTAGATTAAACTGTAAATTACATGGGAATAGTGTGGAACACATGGTAGGCTAAATGGCTATAAGTCATCAAGGTTTGAGGTATCAAATGAGCCTGAAATCATCACTCTGCTGCCAGATATGCAGTAGATATGGATGGATCACTTTAAGGGTTGTTTCTCCTGGCTTATTTTTCCAGAGTTCATACAAAAATGATTCTTGTAACAGTACCTGAAAATAATTTGATGTTTTTAGGTCACAGACATTAAGAAGTTATGGCATTCCAAAGGATATGCAACCAAATATTATATATGATGACTTTATTTAAGTTTATGTTAATTTGTCCAATACTTACGAACTGCACTGTACACAAAATATAACCCACATACCCACAATATAATCCACACACAGACAATATAACCCCCCCCCACGCACACACGCACACAATATAATCCACACCCACACGCATACACACAGAAACAATATAACAACCACATACACACACAATATAACCACCCCCACACCCCGCACACACATAATATAACCCACACACACACAATATAACCCCTCCCACATATACTACACACATACAATATAACTCTCCCCCCACAGACAAAATACACAAAATATAACCGAGACACACACACAATATAACCCCCCCCCCCTTGAAGAACGTCACATGGCTGCAATGACGAATTGCAGCAGCCTTCTGTCAATTCATACATTTTTCTCTAATTTAGCCATCTAAATTGTAGGTATTAAACTTTCAACAAATGCAACTCTTGGACTTCAGTGTTTTCTTAAAATCCCTTTAATGTAATGATTGAAGTGGATTGTCTAAGAAAGAGGACGCCAAGGCAACTGGGGAGGACACAGAAACTGGAACAATGGAACAAATGATAAAGAGATACTGTGCACACTTCCCTATCAAAGTTAACCCCTTTGAGCAGACCCCCTAGAGCATAGGTGTCAAACTCCCGGCCCGCCACGTCATTTTTTGTGGCCCGCGAGAACTTAATTATCTGACGCGGAATCCGGCCCGCCACGTCATTTTATGCGGCCCGCGAGAACTTAAGTATCTGACGCGTACCTACGTGGCTGGTTAACGGGGATTTACTTTTACGTTATAACAGACAAACGCAGACGCAGACGCACACCCGCGGTACATACGTTAAATAAAACGTTAAATGAAGTTTGTATAAAAAAAAAAGAAAAAAGGCGATTGACCCCCCCCCACCCCCCCCAACAAAAATTCTTGATTGCGCACCCCCCCCCCGTCAACAATTACAATCGAGGTCCGCGAAAATCCCAAGTATGGTTATATTTATAGTCTTACAGTTACAACCGGCCCTTTGAGGGCAACCATAATGCTGATGTGGCCCGGGGTGAAAATGAGTTTGACACCACTGCCCTAGAGGCTATGGTGCCGCCGCAAGATTTTGCTCAACTCAGATATTAATTTCTCCTGCAACCAAACTATGAGTGGAATCCACAAACTCCATGTTTTACCTTTATTAGTACACGATTGACAACTCTGCCAAATAGTTTCTAAGCGTCACTATTTTCCTGTTGCTAGTCCATTTAATAAGCAACCCTTATTAACAGCAACGTTTGCCATCGTTGCTGTGCTGTAGGGGTGCACATTTTGCTGGCTGTATTTCTGTGTGATTCCCCGTTTTAAAGGCCGGTTTTAAATTTGCTTTGTGCAAGTATATTCAGTTTGTGTTGCGGCTCCTTCGAGCCAGGGTCGTAACCGCGAGTAATACCCCCCACGCTCTGCAGACCTGTCTCATTCATTCCAGTTCATTCTGGTTTCATTTTATCCAATTATAACCATTGCAATGGTGTATTCAATGTCTTATTGAATGCTTTGAACAAAAAATTACAACCAGATGTAACAGCGTATCTAGTTTTATTGATTTCGTTTTACGTAAATATCTTAGATTGTACATTTGGTCACTGAGGCGTAATAGTTGTCTTCCTGTTATTTTCACAAGTTTTCACAAATTTACTAAATCATCAGCATGGCTAGAGAAATTCCAAGCCTGCTTACATGGATTTTGGGAGTGGGTCAGAAGAAGATACCATAGATGCCATACCATGCCCGCAATGCGCAATGAGTCTCCCCCGCCGAGTCCCTCCCCCCACCCCGGTAGCGGCCGCCAAGTGCCACTCCCTCAAGGCACCGGCTATACTCGGATCTGGTAGGAACAGGGGCACAAACCCCTGATCCTTGGTGTGAAACTGCACCAACTCAAAGTTGGCGCTTTTAGCGCTGCACCACCGCGACGCTGGCTTAGTCATGTTTTATGTTTGATTTCCACTTAAGATAGAACATCTGCCAGCATTTTCCTGATGGTGGAATATTATTTTACTGTAATCTTATCGTACATACTATACACTATGGCGTATTAGTATCTCCCTGGGCTATACTTAGGGCATGAAAAATACTCATTCCAATTTACTGTGCTAGATTAATTTTCCTTGGAGTGAGTATGAATTTGTATATGCTTTATAATAGACAAAAAATATTTATTCATTTTATGACAAGCTTTGGATAGGTTTTTGGACCAATGGATATAGAATAGAATTACTTTTATTTTCTCGATAGGGACTGTCAGTTGTAGCCACCAGCAACAACAAAAAAAAGACATAGACAGTGGGGCAGACCCACAGCACACAAACAAAAATATAAAATAATACAGCCAAATGTCATGATTAAAATAGCCCCCGCTGTCCCGAGATGTCCAACGCCATCAACAAGTCCAACACACAAACCCTGACATTTCCTCCATAGGCTAAATGCAGTGTTGCGGTCTCTGTCCACTGTCGAAACGGAGCTCAGCCTTCCCAGTCAATGCGGGGGAGGAGTGAGGCATTATCTTCTCCTTCCCTATAAAAACGAGCATCAGAAGTGCCCCGGAAAATCTCCAGCCCGCTTCCCCGTCCCACAACAGACACACAGCGCATGAAAAAAACAAAAGACAAAAGCCAGACACAACAAAACACATTCAAATTAACAAACAAGAAGACGAGAGACAGCAGGACTACATGCCGCCATTACAGCGCCACGTGACATCACGTCATTATCTAGCCCCCGTGATGCAGAGCTGGGGGTGGCCACTCATCACATGGTGAACAGACAGGACTTGCTGCCTTTTATTAGGGCAAAAACCTCAAAACAACAGAAATGCTTTATAAAAGAAGAAAAAGACCAAACTGGCAACCAAAAGAAAAGGAAAAATGGTCCACAAAACTTCAAAAGAAACCAGGCAACTAAACCTAACACCCATCCAGCAAACCGGTCCTCAAAGTAATCCTGCCAGAGGACTCCCTGTGGCCTGCAAACAAGGCCTTTTATTAACCCCAAGGATTAGGTAATGGGCAACAGCCGAAGGGATTACAGTGAATCACAGCTGTTGCAATACCTGTACGTAGGGCCGGTGCTACCCCCAGCACCACAATTGCAATGAGCGTTATGTATATTTGATCCTACTGGATTTTTGTCACACTTCACAATAAGAGTCAAGAGTCTTTTTCAGGAGATATGGAAAAGAATGGAATGGAATTGAATGGGATGAAGACCTTCCTCTTGACTTGACCATGAGATGGAGACAGTGGTGTTCTGATTTGCAGGTTTGGAAGGTCTTACCATTCCAAGGATTATGATGTAAATTATCACAAGAGTAACTCAGATACAGATTCTGTTAAAATAATTAATGTTTTCAGTGATGCCAGTGAAAAGGCATATTGTGCTGAAGCTTATATGCATATCATGAATAATGATACCTGCAAAACTAGTTTAATCTCAGCAAAAACCCGAGTAGCCCCACTGAAGAAAGTAACACTTCCCAGACTCGATCACATAGGTGCATTAATAGCTGCAAGATTGGATCACTATTTAGTGATGCAACAGAAAAAGCATGAGAATCAATTACACCTTTGGACTGACTCAATGATAACATTTCACTTGATCAAGAACACAGCAAAACAGTGGAAACCATTTGTTGCCAATCGAGTAATCAAAATTCAAGGTGTAACGTCACCCTGTAACTGGCAACATTGTAGAAGCAAAACCAATCCCGCCGATTTAGGCACTTGCGGAGCCGGAGTAGAATCATTGAAATACGACTCCAAGTGGTGGACTGGACCAGAATGGTCGAAAATGACAGCTAGAATTCCAGACGATAAAATGACAGAAAACAAAACTGAAATTGGTCAGTTTATTTCCCAAAATCAAGTTGCATAGTCCGACACTGTTGACAAAATCATTGAGCCATTATTTATGGCGCAGGATAAGTGCCAAAAATAAAGACTAGAGAAGCCGGCAGAGACTACTGAAAGTTGGCAAATAATCTAGTGACTGATAAACTGGCGCTGGTAAATGACAGGCCAGCGGTGGTAAATGAGAAACCGTTTATTGATTCGCCAAGGCCTGCAACTCATGTGCCTAGCTTAGCAACCCACTGGATTTTTAACTGACTTGGCTGGTCACTAGCATTCTTAAGCTGGTCAATCATGTAGCCTGGCAACCCACTGGATTGGTGATTTAATTACATTTTTTACTATTTCTGAATTAACTTATCATCTCATTTGCATCTTGCATTTGCAGTTTGAGTCTGGAGTACCAACAAGGAAACAGTCATTAAATTTAAGCGAGGGCTTCCTAAATCAGTTAACCCTATTAACTTTGGCCCACTAGAATCAATTTTCACCTAGTTTTTACTAGTCTTATTTAAGTGTCAATATCTCAAAGACTATTCACTGCACATCCAGGTTTTAAAGTTTGAATCGAAAAAGAGGCTTCCCAGGTAACGAGCATGGTGTTACATTTCTGTCATGTTTATGCCACGTTTCATGTTTAGTGTTTGTCACAGTTTATTTTCTGTTCATGTCATGCTTGTGTTCTGTTTATGTTACGATGCAGTTAATTGGTAGCATACACATTTCCATGTTTTTCCGCAGCCATGCTGTTTCTTTCTCTTGCTGTCGCTCACGCTTCCCTAATTGTTTCATTCTCTCATGTCTATTTACGAATCTACTAACATTAGATCAGAGAGAGAAATATGATTCGGTAAATGTCAAAAGTGATTGATGGTGTCAAAATGTCAATTTTATGATTAATGAGGTTATGAAAAATAATAATTTTTTTTATGATTATGTATTATCATTCGGGGTGGGGTGTGCGGTTTTCGTTTCAAGGGTTTGGTGATGTCATTTTATTGGGGATTGTTGTAAATTGTTTTTATGGAGGACCTTGGTGCTTAGGGAAACATATTAGCTATTTATTAATTGTACTTTTTTATTAGAAAAACATCGTGAAAAAGCCACAGCGTGTTAAAAAGAATAAAATAATTCAAGCAGGTTGTTAAAACGTGAAAAATAGCCGAGGGCTATATCGAAAAAGCATTATATCGAAACATTGTAACGGCGTGTTAGAAGCCTAGAAGGAAACAAAAACTTAGCGTTGAAAGGCAAACTCAATACATAGGCAGTGAACATAGAAGATTTACGTGAATTCGCGATACTGTCCAAAATAGACAAACTGAATAGGTAAAAAAATACAAGATAGAGAGTTTAAAAGAACGCCTAGAGACTGATAAAGAAATAATTTAAATAAAAGAATATGTTATGTTTTAAAGAATTAAAACGAAAATACAAAAAAGAACTTGGAAAGTTTTTGGCGTTGCGGAGTTCCGTGGGATACGAAGTCGCTGTAGCTAGACGAAGAGACAGTTCATCGGCAGCTTGACAACATAGCGTATGACTAAAATGCTTCGGAGCAAGTTTTGTGTATATCCAACAGGTATACGCCCCCACCAACATAAGCCGGTTACGTGGAATTTGACGGATGTTTACGCGGACCAATGATAATGATAGCTTTGCAAAAGTTTGTGTCAAGACCCCACGCAGAGTGTTTTTAACAGGTGTAGCTTGGTGCGGGGGTTTGGGGCAGGGGGGTCCACGCATGCGCGGAATCACCGGAGATAGAGGGGGTGGTTGCCAGTTGTGGGAGCTTCAAAGGGTTAATTAAATACATGGTTTTTAAATATATAAACTAGAAACAAACCTCCAGAAAACAAAATATAAAAATCTTTTGGAAAAAAAAACTTTTTTCCAAAACAGCGTAGCTAAAAGTACATGTCCTATTAAAGCGGATTACACAGGAGGCCTTTTATAATGAATTTATTTTTCATATCTTTTAATTATTTTTTCGGTAGGTCTAATAGGCATGTTTGGTACCGATTGGCTTGTAAAAAGATGGGGCTATGCAATTTAAACAGAGTTGCTCTATTATATGTAGCATATAACGTGTAATAATATTTACTTTTAAAAGTGTATCTAAATGATTGGATTTATGCAAACCATTTGGTCAAACAGTTATGTGGGTGTGGGGGTGTTGTGGGCGTTTTTGTAAAAGCATGGAACAACCAATCAAAGATGAAGGCGCCAATAAAAAACATGTTCAATTTATAAAGCCTCGCATTTACAGGAGATCAAAATTAATATCTTTGAAGACACCCCTGGCTGCTACGCGCTTCGAGAGAATGAAAAGACATGTCGGCAGGTTATTTTTCAACACAAGGTAGCTATGTGTTCCTATATTTCATTATTGTACAAGTATGAGGTTTACAAGTTATTAATTAAACATGTTGAATGTTCTATTTCTTAACTTGGCTTTTGTTAATGTAAATGTATTACAGACTACGACGTTATATATGCTAACGCTGTGGACGCTAATGCGTTGGAGCCCGAACACGTGGCCGTCCTAGACGATTTTCTCAGTTTGTTACCCGCTGAAAGCGAATTAAGCAGAGCGATAGAACTTAGAGCGGGTAAGTTTTATTATACATTTGTTTAAAATGTACTTTTAAAGAGGTTATATATATATATATATATATATATATATATTTATTGGCGAATGTTTAAGTGTATTAGACACGTGCTCTCTACACAAGGCTGACAATTGCTTATATACGTGCTCTCTACACAAGGCCGACAATTGCTTATATACAAAGATTCTCAATACGTATATATATATATTCAGAGTCGGAAACTTTTAAATACCTTTGTAAACAGCTGTTTTTGGAATGTTGAACATTGTTAGGGGTTTATTTTCCAGATTTTATTTCACAAAGACATAGACATTAGACAGAGTATGATGTTTTTTTGTTTTGTTTTTACAGTTGTTTAAATGGTCCTTTTATATATATATATAATTGTTTGATGTTTAATTGTTTTAGACACGGGGTTTACAAGACCTACACTCAACACCGAGGCCCAGGTTTTGGCATCGTTCGAGGACGCTCGATACCCGTATATTCAAAGTAGGAAACGTTTAAGCATTTTGTTTTATCTGATTAGGAATATTGATCATATGTAGTTGTCATTTATTTCTGACTTATTTTATCTATGTATATATATGTTTTTTTTTTAAAGCCCCTGAAAGCCATCTAGAAACGTGTACATCTGATGCTGACAACAGACCCAAGAATTCTAATTGTTTTACAAAATGTGTACTCAGGCTTGAAAGCATATGTGTATGTGTGTGTGTGTGTGCGCGTATGCTATGTTTTTTAAATAATAATGTTTGTTTGTTTGTTTGTTTTAAAATAATTTTTAGTGTTTGTGTGTGTGTGTGTTTGCTTTAAATTAACAATGATTATTTAAATATATAATTTTCATTTTAAAGTATATTTAATTATTTCCTCTTTTTTTATTTTTATTTGTGTGTGTGTGTGTGTGTGTGTGTGTTTTTTAAATTAATTATGTTTATTTAAGTATTTTTAATTTTTAATTTTTTCTTACAGACGGTGAAATAACGGATGAGGAAATATTGTTGGTGCGCGAACTCGAAACCTCTGAAGAAAGGCGACCGAGCAAACGTGTGGCCACAGAACAAAGTACAGCGCAAGAGCCGGACCAAACAACACGCGAGACAGAAGCCGCACAATCCGAGGACAACGGGGACTGCCGACTGTCTCCGAACAGCTCCTAGGTATCTTTCAAAAAATTGTGGACAACGATAGAGGGCGAACAGAGCTCTACAACAATTTCCTGATAATTGTAAACAGGCATCTAAATAAAAAATGGCACCGAAAAGACATTGTGTGGGTCCTTGTTCAGAGGGGTCGAGCGGTAAAAGACCTGCCACGGATAATGCTGAAAACCAAAGCACTAACCGTTAATGCATGAAAATGTTAACCCGCATCTCTTAGCGCTTGTTGAGGATGTTAATCAAGGCTCTATTGACACGCATGAAACAAATAATGAATCTGTAGAGCATGATGTTTTTGCAGGGTTATTAAGAGCGCTGGACGCTGTAAACCGTGAACGCGCACGTGTTGAAACAGATATGACCCCAAATAACTCCGAAAATAACACGCATGGCATTTCAGCGTTAGAGATGTCCCAAATCCCTGTAGATAATAACATGTATGGTCTTACAGAAGTCAACCAAAATGGTGGGGGTATTGATGACACAGACATTCAGGTGATACGTAGGCCCAAATTCAACAGTACAGAAATTTGGCTCCGTTTTAACTTTGCATCAATGTACGACGTTGACAACTACGCAGAGTTTTATGTGTATGTCTTAAACACTTTAGAACATCTACTGGCTAAAGTTCGTGAGTTGTCGAGCCCCAATGATGTCGTACAACTAGAATTAAGGGGTGATTCGCTGTCTGAGGGTGTAACTGTACAGCTAAACGGCAACAACATTGAATTGGACTTTTTTTTAATATGATTGAAAAGTTGATACAGAGCAATTTTGATATCCTGGCTGATGAAACTCTGATGCTTGTGGCTCACATTACTCAGAACCCTAATGGTGGTACAGGAGACCGGCGAAAATTATCCTCATGTCTCAAGAGCGAAATCATTCGCAAAAAACTAAAACATTTAATTGTTAGCTACAACAGCGGTAACAACCTATGTTTTGCAATGTGTTTGATCTTTTAAACCCGACATTAAAAACGTGTGAAGCTGAAAGAGAGGCTGAACAATTACAGCATTCCGTAGGTTTGGGTGTTCAGCACAAGGTTTGTTTTTCGGACATTCAAATGTTTGAAAGGTTTTTAAACATCAAGATTGTTGTGTTGTCACACGGTACAAATAACGGGGTCTTAAAAAGGTTTCAAACATCCGAGGCTATACATGCAAAAACACTATTCCTCTACCTCGATGGCATGCACTATTATGGCATCAATTCATTGAAAGGTTTCTTAGGCAGTCAATATGTTTGCACCTTTTGTTACATGCTGTACACATCGAAACATAACCACAAATGCAAACATCATTGCAACGTCTGTTTACATGCAGATTGTTTTAAGCATCAGTCGGCAACGATAAGGTGTAACGACTGTATGCGAATCTTTCAATCAAGTTTTTGCTATGCAGAACATAAAGTTTTGAAACAGAAGTCTGGCGACAAGATGCTCAGTTTCTGTGATACACACAAGTTCTGTGACAAATGTGCACTAACATATGTTGTCAGTAAACCGTCTAAACCACACACATGTAGTCTAAAGACATGCACAGCCTGCAAGGCTTTATTGACCCCGGATGTTGAACATGTGTGCTACATACAACCTGTGAAAACTGAGCACCCAAGCGTACGTTATGTGTTTTATGATTTTGAGTGTCGGCAGGACCATGGTGAACACATTGCAAATTTCATATGTTGCATTGATTTTAATGGCGAGCGTTGGACTGCAGAGTTGTGTACAGGCTTTTTTTAAGAGGTATCGAGCACCAAAGTTCAAGGGCTATACATTCATTGCACATAATTCGAAGGGTATGACGGGTACCTGCTGATGCAGAATTTGGTTAAGCAAGACACCAAACATCATAGCACAAGGTAGCAAACTCCTGTGTGTTACAGACGATGCTTTTGGGCAGAGGTATGTTGATTCACTCTGTTTCCTGACTATGAAGCTTAGTGACATGCCCAGCGCTCTAGGTTTTGACAATGTGAAAAAGGGGCATTTTCCCCATTTCTGGAATAAAATTGAGAACCAAGATTACATCGGCCCGTACCCGCCACCCTTGTACTATGGGTTTGACACAATGATGGAGAAGGATAAGGTTGAATTTAGTGCATGGTATGATAACGTGTCTGGGGGTGTGTTTGACTTTCGTAAAGAAATGTCAGAGTACTGCCAGAATGATGTTGTTATTTTGCGGAAAGCTTGTTTATGGTTTAGGACTGAGGTGCTTGGGAGCACCGGTTTAAACCCATTCCAATGTGTTACAATAGCCTCGGTGTGTATGAAACAATACTGCACAAGCTTTTTGTCCAAAAACACCATTGCAGTCACATCCCCTGATAATTATGTGCGACAGCAGAAAGCATTTTCCACAGCATCCATCCAATGGTTAGAATATGTGAGCTACAGGGAAAAGTTTTTCATTCAACATGCCTTGAACCGGGGTGAGGTTAAGATGGGTAACTATCATCTAGACGGGTATTCAGAGTCGGACGGTGTACGTACGGCTTATGAATTTTCTGGATGTTTACACCATGGTTGCCCACAATGTTATCAGCCAAACACGATTAACCCTCTCACAAAAAAAGATTTTGGTTAAATCTATCACAAATTTCAAGAGAAAATTGACACTTTGCGCCGCGTATACAACCTGAATGTTGTCGTGATGTGGGAGCACGAATGGGTAAGACTTAAACGTGAG